>CP094637.1:24319575-24772452 GCA_023657505.1 Camelina hispida
CCTGTCCCCGGATGGAAGTTCATTGAATACACAACAAGATCATCCAAGCTGGATTTTCCCTAATATTGGAGACAACGGACTGACTTGCATGAGGAAGAACTGTTCACCGGACCTGGAATATATGATCCTCTCTGGCACCTGTTGATCCGGTCAAGGTTCGAAACTTTGGAGTACCTAAAGAAAGCCGAGTATGACCCTTTAGACCTTTTGCTTAACAAGTTAATAACAGCTTGTTAACATTATATTAACTTGTGTTTATTTGTTTGTTAGGAATATCCCGTTAGGCGAAGGCGGAATGGAAATTGAATTCTATAGGTGCTAATCACCGAACGAAAGGACTGGCCAGTGAGGCCAGAAAAATATGGTAAATATGGGTGGTGTACTGATGAAGTAAGTTTATCTTAATGTCTTAGTTATTGTTGTCGTTGTCTGACTTATATTACATTATGGCTGCGTTGTTGTTTACTACTCAGTTTTCTGTTGTACAGCACTTGGCCGCGTTTAAGAGTCCTTAGGTGTAGGTACAAACGAGATCCCTTCCCATTCCACAACAAACGCATTGCGTTTATAGACCCGTGGTTCACCAGTGAAATGGTTCACCGTCATTATCCGGTGTTCAAGTCCGAACCCAAGTTTTTTACAATGACTGGCAATTGTTATGAAGAATTAGTTAAAGGTTTGATTCCATCAGATGAACAAACTAATTTGAAGTGGATAGAAGATGTGGATCACCTGTATATTGCTCCACAAATTGGAGGCGATCACTGGGTGGCGCTGCACGTGGATCTCAACAGAAGGCATATTGATTGCTATGATAGCATCGTGGGACAAGTAACCGAAGAGAGTGAGCTTAGAATGCTGAATGCTTGTAGGGCGTTTACGCGGATGATTCCAGCAATGATGAACGCGAACGTTCCTCACGAAATTCTTACACCTACTTACAAACAGTTTACATTCAGGAGGAGGACAGTCTCCAAGGTCCCGCAAAACGTACAGATTGGTGACTGTGGCGTGTACGCTTTAAAGTTTATAGAATGTCTAGCGCTTGGTGTGTCTTTCGATGGAATCTGTGATCAAAACATCCAGGGCATACGTGTTAAAATGGCTGCAGAAATCTTCGATGAGTCACCTGATTTTATGAATCAGTTCACGTAAAAAACATTTGTATTTCTTTTGGTTAGGTAGGACTTGCACTTTGGATATGTAAAAACCTTTGGATTTCTTTTGGTAGGAATTGTACTTGGATATGTAAAAACATCTGGATTTCTTTTGGTAGGAATTGTACTTGGATATTGGAAAATTTGGATTTCTTTTGGTAGGAATTGTACTTGGATTAGAAAGTCCTTTGTTTAGTATCTTTTCAATGTTACGGCTGAGTTATGTACTTCACACGGCTGAGTTATAATTAAATTTTGAATAAACATATATGTTATGGCTGAGTTATATATTTCGAACGGCTGAGTTATCTACTGTACGGATGAGTGAGTTATGGCTGAGTTATGTACTTGGTACGGCTTCGTTTAGTCTTTCGTGCCGTGCCTCGATATTACTAAAAGTGTTGTTGGGGAACCCCAAACAATAATTCTGTGCCTCTCAGATCCACACGCGTAATCAATTTATAAAGTTATTTTTTTCACATTATATTATACAATATAATTAAAAAATTGAACTCAAAATTCGAATAAAAAATTTTGAAATTCCGACAAAGTGACTAAGTGATGGCTGAGTTATTGACTTACACGGCTGACTTATAAAATATTTGTAAATTAACATTATTATAACTCAACATTTAAATGTAAAATTGAATTATGAATATTACAATTATTATAACCAATAAAAAGTAATAATTATAGAGAAAGATTGATTTTTACACATTCTCACCAAGGATGTGTAAAACATACAACACATGAAGTTTAGGGGTTAGGGTTAGGGTTGGGGTTTAGGGTTTGAGATGTAGGGTTCAGATTATTTGATTTTTGGATTTGGTTCTAATGTGTTTTAATGTGTATGGTTTAAGGTTGTAATATGGATATAATAATATTATTACCATTTGAATATTTTTTTAAAAAATCAAAAAATCAAAAAAATTTTGGTTATTTCCGGTTATGGGTCGGTTATATTAATATCTAACAATAAATAACCCAAAATATATTGTAATTAAGTAGATTAGCCTAATATAACAGAAATTAAGCCGAATATATCCGAAATTAATTAAACATACCAATTCAAAAATATCAAATTGAAAAATTTATTTTATCGGTCGGTTCGGTTTAGTCGGTTATTTAGTCATTCTAATAAATAACCCAAAATATATTGTAATAAAGTAGATTAGCCTAATATAACCGAAATTAAGCCGAATATATCCGAAATAAACCAAACATACCAATTCAAAAATATCAAATTGGAAAATTTATTTTATCGGTCGGTTCGGTTAAGTCGGTTATTTAGTCATTCTATTTTGAGGGTTGATGAGATATCGTCTATGACGGCTGAGTTATAATTAATGATGACTGAGTTATAATTAATCATGACTGAGTTATTAAAATAGATTGATAAAACACCACAACATAGAAAGTTCATATCAATTCCAAAAAAAAAAAAAAAAAACAACGGAGCTTGACTAATCTCACAGATACTTGTTCAAGCTCTCAAACTTCTTCTCCAGCGCGTCATATTTCTTTTCCAAATACAAGATCATTTCTTCTTGAATCTCGATGCGCTTCTTGGATGCATCCAAGTCCTGCTTCATCTCATTCTTCTCCTCCTGAATAACCCTAAACTCTTCGCGCACTGCATCAGTCCACCACTTCCTGAAACCGCAGCCTTGACCGGGACCCTTAAAATAGTACATAATTCATATTAGACTAAAAAAAGTCAGAAACAGAACACAAAACTCAAAATATAAGAGTACAAAAATCTTTACATCTGTGATGTCATACGGACAACTGAAATAACGTTCTCCTCTCGTGGTAGGATCATTAGAAGTGGCAACGAGAAGCACCGCACCGCAATTACACCCGATTGGAACGCCCTTGTCTCGCCTCCGGATTTCGCCGTACCTCATTTTCATATTTATTTCATTACGATTCAGCTCCTACAGTTCCACAAACACAATATTAAGATAATGCTTTGAGATTTCAGATAGTCCAGAGATCTACCTCAGCTTGGGCTTCAGAAGCAGTTTTCTCATCAGCCCTGGAGTTGCCGCCGTAGATATCTCTATTTGCCATCTTCTTGACTCGATCTCGATTACTGAAGCAATAAATCACAACAAATCCCTTAATTTATACTAAAACAATATATCGAACGACGTCGTTTGACAGTAATATACTTGACGGCTGAGTTGTGTTCTTTACACGACTGACTTAGGATAGTCAGTTAAATTAACAACTTTGTTATGGCTGACTTATGCAACGGCCATAATAATGGTTTTACGGCTGAGTTATCCGACGGCCACCCTATTAATTTATTATATACCCGCTCGGGAATGCAAAAAGGTTTGTTGGGGAGACGCAAACAATAATTATGTTTCTTGTTATCATCCATACGCTTAATAAAAATATTTTAAACGATTTATTATTAAAATTAAATTCAAAAATTTGAGTTCAAATTTCTCATGTATTTTTATTAATTATTAAAGAAGGGGCCAGTAATTTGACTAAGTAGTGGCTGGGTTATTGACTTAAACGGCTGAGTTATGAGATATTTGTAAAATAAGGTTATTATAACTCAAAATTAAAATTTAGAATGGCAAAATGAATATTACTATTATTATAACCAATAAAAATAATAATTATAGACAAAAGAGCGATTTTTACACATTCTGATCAAAATGTGTCAAACATACCAAAACATGTTGTTTAGGGGTTAGGGTTAGGGTTAGGGTTTAGGGTTAGATGTGGTAACATTATTTGTTTTTAATATAACAGTTTGGTTTTGGATATAATGTGTTTGGATTAAGGTGGTAATATGGATATACTAATATGAGTACCATTTTGAAATTAATTTTTTTTTAAAAATTTTAAAATTTTGAAATTAATTTTTGGTTATTTTCCGGTTATGGGTCGGTTAGATGAATATCTAACAATAAATAACCCAAAATATATTGTAATTAGGTCGGTTAGCATAATATAACCGAAATAAGCTGAATATAAGAAAACTAGGCAAACATACCAATACAAAAATTCCAAATTGGAAAAAATTATTTTTTCGGTTCGGTTCGGTTTAGTCGGTTATTTAATCATTCTAATTTGAAGGTTGGCTGAGATACCGTTTATGACTGCTGAGTTATCTTTCCAGCATCGACAGTTACAATAAGAGGGAAAGTGAACGGTTTTTAAACCGCGGAAAAAAAACTCTCTGTCCTTATCGTCGGCGAAATCTAACCCTAATTCCGCCGGAGATAATCTGTCTTTTTCTACTCTCCCGCCGTCATCTCTCCGTCCTCGCTCGATATCCTCATTCGCTCTTTCTTCTCTTCGTCGGCGCTGGTCTTGTTCGTTTCCGTCTAAGCCGTCTCGTCTTCGAGTTCCGGTATGTGTCTTCCTATTTATTTTTGAGTTACGGGTGATTGTCGCCGTCTTGGATGGCTGAGTTTGGACTGAGTTATCTTATGCTTTACGACTGAGTTATGTATTATGGCGGAGTTATTATATGCCTTGTGTTTGCCATATGTTATGGCTGATTTATTTTATGCTTTACTATCAGATGGCGAAGGATATTTCTGAAGAACAAGCAAGGGATTACCCACCAAGACTTTGGCCAGAAATGAAGTCTATTCTACATACTAAAGATATAAACACCAATTTCACGATGTTAGAATTCCCTCAGATTAGGGAATCAATAGGACTGGATGCGTGGGAAAAAACGAAGGATGTACCAATTGGAATAATCTGTAAGCTAGTTGATAGCCAATTCGTCTGGTCTGGTAAGGTTGTTCATTTCCTACTATGTAACCAGTTAAGGGTACATAAGAAGGAGCTTTGGTTTGTGGTCGGCGGTCAACCTATCAGGTTTGGGTTGAATGAATTTCATTATCTGACGGGGTTAAACATAGACCCAATGCCTACTGAACAGTTTGAACTTGAAGAGGAACACAAAAAGTTCTTCCGACTTTTGAAAGTGCCTGGTGGGGCAGGTCCAACGCTACTTGAACTCAGGGAAGCATTAAAAGTGTGCCGGGGATGGGTTAACCTTGATCATCGTAAATGGCTGGGGCTGTTGCTTCTTCAACACATTGGACTTTATGGTTTGCATCATAACTCTAGAATTCCATATGAAAGTGCCAAAAGAGTTTTTGATGATGAAGCAATGAAGACGTATCCGTGGGGTCGGTCAGCATTTGAAGCTCTTGTCGATTCCATAAAGATGCTGAACCCTACGGGAAAGTCGTACACCCTCAGTGGGTTTACACCCGTGTTACAGGCTTGGGCGTATGAGTCCATCAAATGCTTTGGAGAACGGTTTGGGAATGCATCAGCTAATGATGGTGGCATACCGATGCTTCAATGGGGTGGAAACCGTACACGTTCTACGATGGTATCGGTAATTGCTAAAGAGATCAAAGCGCTTGGTGAGGTAAGGTTTATATCTTGTTGAGTGATTGTTTAGTAATGGATGAGTTATGATTTAGTTATGACTGATTTATTGTTTAGTAACGGCTGAGTTATGTTTTAGTAATGGCTGATTTATGGTTTAGTGTTGGCTGAGTTATTATTCACTGATGGGTCTCATTTTTTTCTTATGTTACAGCTGCGTGTGACTAAAATGGTTATGAAGGATGATGTACGGGAGCTATTTCATACGTGGCCATATCAAAAAGACGACCCAGCAGTTGATCGCCTTATCCAAGACATACATGAGGATAAGTTTGTTAAAGGTTTTTGGGATGTTGATTCGGACTCTCCTCCCGCAAAGAAGCAGAAAGTCAAGAAGGTGGTAGTTTCCAACAGTCAGTGTGGTGGATCTGGTGAAGGAGCTGAACAGAAGGTGGTAGTTTCCAACAGTCAGGGTGGTGGACCGGTTGGAACTCTCATTGAGTTGGTGTCTAATTTAACCTCAAGGTTTGACACCTTGGAAAAAACATTGGAGATAGAATAGAAGAGAGGATGAATGAAAGGTTTGAAACCAGGTTTCGTTCTGTTGAGAGTGATCTCAAGCAGATGAAAGAGCACGTGTTTTCCTTGGGTGTTGGGCAAACTGGCCAAAACAATGTTGAAGACCTTCGGGATGAACTGTTCTCACAAAACACTTGTAAAAATTTCAAAATAAAAACCTTAGGGATGACCTGTTTTCACCAGAAAGTCCACCAGTACCAGTAGTTCCAGAAAAATGCACCAAAACTACTCTGTCAACAGTCCTCCGGTAATGTCTGAATTATGTTCATGTTATGGCTGAGTTTCCAGATTGTTTAGGTTGAGTTATCATTATCTTTAATTGTCTTCGCTATGTTATACAGGTAGTTGGCCGTGGTTTGGCTGGGGTCAGTAGGAATCTGAATAAAGAGTTTGATAAAGATGAGTTTGATAAAGATGAGTTTGATAAAGATGAGTTTGATAAAGATGATCCTCTTAATTTCATTGAGAAGTCTCCAGCTGCTACGAAACCAATTCTACGGCCTAACACGAGGAAAAATGCCAATGATGGAAAGAAGGACGAAGAATTAAATGCAAAGAAGGCCAAAGTTGAGGCGGCCGCTGCGAAGAAGAACAAAGAGATGGCGGCAAAGAAGGCCAAAGATGAGGCGGCGGCTGCGAAGAAGGTCAAAGAGTTTGCGGAAAAGAAGGCAGAAGATGAGGCGGCGGCTGCAAAGAATGTCAAAGAGTTGGCGGAAGAGAAGGATGGAAATAATCCGCCAAAGAAAAGAGTTAGAAAGACTACTAAGCCTAATCAAATCATTCAATTGGGATCTGATTTGAATGAGGGAGTATCCAAAGCTGGTGCAAACGCTGCTGCCGACGCTGCTGACAGCAGTATATGTGATATGACAGCCAAGATTATGGCTGAAAACAATATCCTTGAACCTGAATCTGAGGATGATGAGGAGGAAAAGATTAGGCTTGATAGAATCAAAGCTTTAAGGCTGGAGAACGTTAAGCTGTCCCCGGATGGAAGTTCATTGAATAAACTACAAGCTACACAAGAGAGGACTTTTCCTTATATTGGGGACAACGGACTGACGTGCATGAGGAAGAACTGTTCACCTGGACCTGGAATATATGATCCTCTGGCACCTGTTGATCCGGTCAAGTTGCAGAAACTTTTGGAGTACCTAAAGAAAGCCGAGTATGACCCTTTAGACCCTTGTTAATCACATCTTGTTAAAATTATATTAACCTGTTTTTTTTTTTTTTGGGTACACCATTAGGAAAGTCAACATCAAATATTGAATTCTATAGGACTCTCATCACCGAAAGAAATAACTGGCCGTCTGGTACATTTGGGTGGCTGTCTGATAAAGTAAGTTTAACTTGATGGCTGAGTTATTATGTTTACGGCTGAGATATTATACGTAATGGCTGAGTTATTATGTTTACGGCTGAGATATAATACATATTGACAGTAGGTGGCAGTGGTATGATTTGTTATTGTTTACGACTGACTTATATTACATTATGGCTGAGTTGTTGTTTACTAATCAGTTTTCTGTTTTACAGCACTTGGGCGCGTTTATGAGACTCCTCAGTATTAGGTACAAACGAGATCCCTTCCCATTTCACAACAAACGCATTGCGTTTATAGACCCGTGGTTCACTAGATCGATGATTGGTGATTATACGATGTTCAATATGAAACCCAAGTTTTTTAAAATGACTGGCAATAGTTATGAAGAGTTAGTTAAAGGTTTGTTACCACTAGATGAACCGACTAATTTGAAGTGGATAGAAGATGTGGATCACCTGTATATTGCTCCACAAACTGGAGGCAATCACTGGGTGGCGCTGCACGTGGATCTAAAGAGAAGGCATATTGATTGCTATGATAGCATCGTGGGACAAGTAACCGAAAAGAGTGAGCTTACAATGCTGAATAATTGTAGGGCGTTTACACGGATGATTCCAGCAATGATGAACGCGAATGTTCCTCACGAATTCGTACACCTACTGCCAGTCAGTTCAGTTTCAGGAGGAAGAGTGCCTCCAAGGTCCCTCAAAACGTACAGGTTGGTGACTGTGGCGTGTACGCTTTAAAGTTTATTGAATGTCTAGCGCTTGGTGTGTCTTTCGATGGAATCAGTGATCAAAATATCCAGGCTATACGGGTTAAAATGGCTGCAGAAATCTACGATGAGGCACCTGGTTTTTTTGATCCAGCTTAAATAATGCATTATGTCCTTCCTTCCTTTTGTTTCTTTTGGAATTGTACTTGGATTTGTAAAACTTTGATTTGTCTATTTTCAAAATTATGGCTGGTTTACGGTTAAGTTACGGCTGATTTACATACTTCACACGGCTGACTTATGAAATATTTGTAAATTAAAATCATTATAACTCAAAATTAAAATATAGAATGAAAAAAGGAATATGACAATCACTATAAGCAATGAAAAGTAATAATTATAGACAAAGATTGATTTTTACACATTCTCACCAAGGATGTGTAAAACATACAACACATGACGTTTAGGGTTAGGGTTAGGGTTAGGTTAGGGTTAGAGATGTATGTTTCATATTTTCCAATATTATGGGTTTTAATATAACAGTTTGGTTTTGGTTATATTGTGTTTGGTTTAAGGTGGTAATTTGGATATACTAATATGATAACCATTTTTCAAATTTTAAAAAAATTTTGAAATTACTTTTCGGTTATTTCCGGTTATGTGTCGGTTAGACGACTATATAACCATAATATAACCCAAATGTTATCCAAATTAGGTCGATTAACTTAATATAACCGATAGCAAGCCGAATATAACCGTAATTAACCGAAAATAATGGAAAAATTAGTTTCCGGTTTGGGTCGGTTTGGTCAGTTATATAGTCATTCTAATTTGGGGTTGGCTGAGTTATGGAAACGTTATGGCTGAGTTATCGTTTACGGTCTATTAATTTATTATATACCTTCTCGAGAAGACAAAAAGTGTTGTTGGAGAGACACAAACAATAATTATGTTTACGTTTAAGAACCACACGCGTAATAAGTTAGATTTTAGCGATTTTTTATTTAAAAAGAATTTAAAATTTGAATTTGAATTAATTTTTTTTTTTTTTAATAAAAGTATTTCTCAAACATTTGACTGATACGGCTGAGTTGTCGACATAAACGGCTGACTTATGAAATATTTGTAAATTAAAATCATTATAACTCAAAATTAAAATATAGAATGAAAAAAAGGAATATGACAATCACTATAAGCAATGAAAAGTAATAATTATAGACAAAGATTGATTTTTACACATTCTCACCAAGGATGTGTAAAACATACAACACATGACGTTTAGGGGTTAGGGTTAGGGTTAGGGTTAGGGTTAGAGATGTATGTTTCATATTTTCCAATATTATGGGTTTTAATATAACAGTTTGGTTTTGGTTATATTGTGTTTGGTTTAAGGTGGTAATTTGGATATACTAATATGATAACCATTTTTCAAATTTTAAAAAATTTTGAAATTACTTTTCGGTTATTTCCGGTTATGTGTCGGTTAGACGACTATATAACCATAATATAACCCAAATGTTATCCAAATTAGGTCGATTAACTTAATATAACCGATAGCAAGCCGAATATAACCGTAATTAACCGAAAATAATGGAAAAATTAGTTTCCGGTTTGGGTCGGTTTGGTCAGTTATATAGTCATTCTAATTTGGGGTTGGCTGAGTTATGGAAACGTTATGGCTGAGTTATCGTTTACGGTCTATTAATTTATTATATACCTTCTCGAGAAGACAAAAAGTGTTGTTGGAGAGACACAAACAATAATTATGTTTACGTTTAAGAACCACACGCGTAATAAGTTAGATTTTAGCGATTTTTTATTTAAAAAGAATTTAAAATTTGAATTTGAATTAATTTTTTTTTTTTTTTAATAAAAGTATTTCTCAAACATTTGACTGATACGGCTGAGTTGTCGACATAAACGGCTGACTTATGAAATATTTGTAAATTAAAATCATTATAACTCAAAATTAAAATATAGAATGAAAAAAAGGAATATGACAATCACTATAAGCAATGAAAAGTAATAATTATAGACAAAGATTGATTTTTACACATTCTCACCAAGGATGTGTAAAACATACAACACATGACGTTTAGGGGTTAGGGTTAGGGTTAGGGTTAGGGTTAGAGATGTATGTTTCATATTTTCCAATATTATGGGTTTTAATATAACAGTTTGGTTTTGGTTATATTGTGTTTGGTTTAAGGTGGTAATTTGGATATACTAATATGATAACCATTTTCAAATTTTAAAAAATATTTTGAAATTACTTTTCGGTTATTTCCGGTTATGTGTCGGTTAGACGACTATATAACCATAATATAACCCAAATGTTATCCAAATTAGGTCGATTAACTTAATATAACCGATAGCAAGCCGAATATAACCGTAATTAACCGAAAATAATGGAAAAATTAGTTTCCGGTTTGGGTCGGTTTGGTCAGTTATATAGTCATTCTAATTTGGGGTTGGCTGAGTTATGGAAACGTTATGGCTGCGTTATCGTTTACGGTCTATTAATTTATTATATACCTTCTCGAGAAGACAAAAAGTGTTGTTGGAGAGACACAAACAATAATTATGTTTACGTTTAAGAACCACACGCGTAATAAGTTAGATTTTAGCGATTTTTTATTTAAAAAGAATTTAAAATTTGAATTTGAATTAAATTTTTTTTTTTTTTTTAATAAAAGTATTTCTCAAACATTTGACTGATACGGCTGAGTTGTCGACATAAACGGCTGACTTATGAAATATTTGTAAATTAAAATCATTATAACTCAAAATTAAAATATAGAATGAAAAAAAGGAATATGACAATCACTATAAGCAATGAAAAGTAATAATTATAGACAAAGATTGATTTTTACACATTCTCACCAAGGATGTGTAAAACATACAACACATGACGTTTAGGGGTTAGGGTTAGAGTTAGGGTTAGGGTTAGAGATGTATGTTTCATATTTTCCAATATTATGGGTTTTAATATAACAGTTTGGTTTTGGTTATATTGTGTTTGGTTTAAGGTGGTAATTTGGATATACTAATATGATAACCATTTTTCAAATTTTAAAAAATATTTTGAAATTACTTTTCGGTTATTTCCGGTTATGTGTCGGTTAGACGACTATATAACCATAATATAACCCAAATGTTATCCAAATTAGGTCGATTAACTTAATATAACCGATAGCAAGCCGAATATAACCGTAATTAACCGAAAATAATGGAAAAATTAGTTTCCGGTTTGGGTCGGTTTGGTCAGTTATATAGTCATTCTAATTTGGGGTTGGCTGAGTTATGGAAACGTTATGGCTGAGTTATCGTGTACGGTCTTCTCAATAATATGAAGATATGAAAACGTATTCTTCTTTCTTTCTTGGGTCTTTTGTTCTGTCAGATTACTAATAAGTATTAAAACGTCTCTTGGTATTACAAAAAGTGTTAGGAAGCGTGAAAAATCACTAATTCTGTGCCTGCTCAAATCCACACGCATAATAAATTCATAAAGTGAGCTTTTTATCACAAGATATTATTGCAAATAATTAAATAATTATTATTCGAATTTCGAATTTTATTTTTCTTAAAGTATTAAAACGTCTCTCGATATTATTAAAACGTTTCACGCATTTTTATTTTTTGTAAAAGTATTTGTCCAACAATTTAAATTAAAATTATTATAACTCAAATCTAAATTTAAAATAATTATTCAAAGTGTTACGGTAAAGTGATGTCTGAGTTATTCTATATTGTGGTTGACTTATTGAACTTAATGATTGAGTTATGATTCTGTGAAGGCTGAGATATCGTAATAACGACTGATTCCCTTCCCTTATATTAATATTCAAGTACTAACAAAACACAAAATCATAGTTCGTAGTTCATAGTTCATTAGTTCATGTAGAAGACGACACAAAAGTACAATGACAATCACTTTTTGAAACAGACGTCATCTGGGCCAAATTCTTCAAACATATCGACCAAATCATTCCAAACTATGCTAGTCAGCATCTTGGGTTTATTGCCACCACTCGCCCATATCCTCCTCAGAGCACGTATCTGGGATCTGATTATCGTTCTAGCCACCAAATTAAACTGAGTCCAGACCGTTAAAGTATGCTTTGGATCCCACGTGTATTTACGCTACAATTAAAGGAAAGGAACGATAAGAGTAAAGAATAATATCAATATGGTTTGTTTTACTGATCTTACCGCGAGGAGGAGAAACCACCGTCTCTTAAAGTGGAAGGGAATCAAGCGGTACGTCGGCCACGCATGGTACCAGTTGTGTTGAAGTATTCCTCCAATCGCGATAGAGAGAACGTGAAGGAATTTGAACCACGTAACAGTGGTTTTGTCAACCAAGGAACCCACACCAGGGTTTAGAACCGGAATATTATCCCGACCAGTGGTGCCGATGATCGCTTCGACATCTCTAAGAAACTGTCCATCGATGTGAGGAACAACTTCCATGTCGATATGAAGATGTAACAGATAGACAGATCTGTGATTTAAGAAAAGATAAAGAGAAACAATAGAAACGAAGAAGAGATGAAAGAGATGAAAGAGAGTCAGACATATGAATGAGGAAAATATAAAGGAAAAACAATAGGAAAAACGAAAGGTCGCGTTTATTATTAGGTTAACCTATGGTTTCCCGCCAAAATATCGCTTGACGGCTGAGTTATAATATATACGGGAAACGAAAGGTCATATTATAACTGAGTTATAGAGAGTAATAGCTGGGTTATTACAAGAAAATTTTTAAAGGTAAATTAATGATATATATGATTTGACGGCTGAGTTATACTATTATTCACGGGAAAACGAAAGGTCATGTTACGACTGAGTTATAGTGAGTTATGGCTGAGTTATCGAAAGAGTAATGTTTAATATATTCACTTTACAGCTGAGTTGTAATATTTACGGGAAAATATTATTCCATCTCTGTATATATACAAGTATTCCCGTTACTTTAGTCTATTACCTCTCAACTACAAACTAGAATAAAATTATTTTTTACAACAATCTGTCCGCTCGAGCACCCAAGATGCCGGATCTCCCCGACGATGTTTTCATAAAAATCGTTTCCCTTGTTGCACAAAATGCTGCAGAATATGGTGGATGGTCCTCACTTGGTTCTATTTTAAGGGCTGGTCGTAGGGGAAAAAGGCAGTATACAGTGATGAAGTTCTAAAGACAGCTGCTATATATTGGCTTTGTACTGATCCAGCAGAAATCAATACATCCAATGCCCCTGATGGTAGCCTCCAAAATGAAGGGCGGCACAGGCCTTTCTTCGTCAGATGCTTTGAGGCCGGCAACCCCATTGCCATTTACTACGAAGGGCTAAGGGTTGTGGCTGAGGATAGAGATATCCAGCGTGGGATTGATATTCTCAGTCGTATTGTACCGGCCGATGCTTATGCCACCTTAGCATGTCGGGTACTAAGTATTTGTCAAGGGAATGAGGATATGGCCGTCCATTACCTCCAGCTGTTTGATGCAAATCATTATCCTCTGAAGTCTTCGGATGGAAGTTCATTGAATAAACTACAAGCTACACAAGAGAGGACTTTTCCTTATATTGGGGACAACGGACTGACGTGCATGAGGAAGAACTGTTCACCTGGACCTGGAATATATGATCCTCTGGCACCTGTTGATCCGGTCAAGTTGCAGAAACTTTTGGAGTACCTAAAGAAAGCCGAGTATGACCCTTTAGACCCTTGTTAATCACATCTTGTTAAAATTATATTAACCTGTTTTTTTTTTTTTTTAGGGGTACACCATTAGGAAAGTCAACATCAAATATTGAATTCTATAGGACTCTCATCACCGAAAGAAATAACTGGCCGTCTGGTACATTTGGGTGGCTGTCTGATAAAGTAAGTTTAACTTGATGGCTGAGTTATTATGTTTACGGCTGAGATATTATACGTAATGGCTGAGTTATTATGTTTACGGCTGAGATATAATACATATTGACAGTAGGTGGCAGTGGTATGATTTGTTATTGTTTACGACTGACTTATATTACATTATGGCTGAGTTGTTGTTTACTAATCAGTTTTCTGTTTTACAGCACTTGGGCGCGTTTATGAGACTCCTCAGTATTAGGTACAAACGAGATCCCTTCCCATTTCACAACAAACGCATTGCGTTTATAGACCCGTGGTTCACTAGATCGATGATTGGTGATTATACGATGTTCAATATGAAACCCAAGTTTTTTATAATGACTGGCAATAGTTATGAAGAGTTAGTTAAAGGTTTGTTACCACTAGATGAACCGACTAATTTGAAGTGGATAGAAGATGTGGATCACCTGTATATTGCTCCACAAACTGGAGGCAATCACTGGGTGGCGCTGCACGTGGATCTAAAGAGAAGGCATATTGATTGCTATGATAGCATCGTGGGACAAGTAACCGAAAAGAGTGAGCTTACAATGCTGAATAATTGTAGGGCGTTTACACGGATGATTCCAGCAATGATGAACGCGGATGTTCCTCACGAAATTCGTACACCTACTGCCAGTCAGTTCAGTTTCAGGAGGAAGAGTGCCTCCAAGGTCCCTCAAAACGTACAGGTTGGTGACTGTGGCGTGTACGCTTTAAAGTTTATTGAATGTCTAGCGCTTGGTGTGTCTTTCGATGGAATCAGTGATCAAAATATCCAGGCTATACGGGTTAAAATGGCTGCAGAAATCTACGATGAGGCACCTGGTTTTTTTTGATCCAGCTTAAATAATGCATTATGTCCTTCCTTCCTTTTGTTTCTTTTGGAATTGTACTTGGATTTGTAAAACTTTGATTTGTCTATTTTCAAAATTATGGCTGGTTTACGGTTAAGTTACGGCTGATTTACATACTTCACACGGCTGACTTATGAAATATTTGTAAATTAAAATCATTATAACTCAAAATTAAAATATAGAATGAAAAAAAGGAATATGACAATCACTATAAGCAATGAAAAGTAATAATTATAGACAAAGATTGATTTTTACACATTCTCACCAAGGATGTGTAAAACATACAACACATGACGTTTAGGGGTTAGGGTTAGGGTTAGGTTTAGGGTTAGAGATGTATTAGGTTAACCTATGGTTTCCCGCCAAAATATCGCTTGACGGCTGAGTTATAATATATACGGGAAACGAAAGGTCATATTATAACTGAGTTATAGAGAGTAATAGCTGGGTTATTACAAGAAAATTTTTAAAGGTAAATTAATGATATATATGATTTGACGGCTGAGTTATACTATTATTCACGGGAAAACGAAAGGTCATGTTACGACTGAGTTATAGTGAGTTATGGCTGAGTTATCGAAAGAGTAATGTTTAATATATTCACTTTACAGCTGAGTTGTAATATTTACGGGAAAATATTACAACTCAGCTGTAATAGTCCAACCAAATAATATAATATTATTCCATCTCTGTATATATACAAGTATTCCCGTTTTTAGTCTATTACCTCTCAACTACAAACTAGAATAAAATTATTTTTTACAACACTATGTCCGCGCTAGCACCCAAGATACCGGATCTCCCCGACGACGTTTTCATCAAAATCGTTTCCCTTGTTGCAGAAAATGCTGCAGAATATGGTGGATGGACCGCACTTGGTTCTATTTTAAGGGCTTGTCGGAGGGGGAAAAAGGCAGTATACAGTAAAGAAGTTCTAAAGACAGCTGCTATATATCGCCTTTGTACTGATCCCTCATCAGAAATCAACACATCCAATGCCCCTGATGGTGGCCTCCAAAATGAAGGGCGGAACAGGCCTTTCTTCGTCAAATGCTTTGAGGCCGGCAACCCCATTGCCATTTACTACGAAGGGCTACGGGTTGTGGCTGAGGATAGAGATATCCAGCGTGGGATTGATATTCTCAGTCGTATTGTACCGGCCGATGCTTATGCCACCTTAGCATGTGGGGTACTAAGTATTTGTCAAGGGAATGAGGATATGGCCGTCCATTACCTCCAGCTGTTTGATGCAAATCATTATCCTCTGAAGTCTTCGGATGCCATTGTAACCGGTAATTATTTTCTGGATGATTTATCTCGTTATAAGACGGCCCGGAAAAACTCATACTCAGCCTCCCATCGCTATCCTGACAGCCCGTCACTCCCTAAACCTGTTTGTGCTGTGATGTGTTGTTTGTATTATGGTTTCCATTCTCTCCGCTATGGAGACTATGAAATCATGTGCGAAAAATGTTACCTTCTGTGGTTGTCCCTCAAAGTCTCGGAGATCCTTTAGGGTTTCCAGCAGTGATTTTTAGTTTTACCTTATCAATTCGTGACTCTAATTTCTGTTTATTTTAAACGTCCCTTTTTCATGTATTAAACGTCCCTTTTTTTCTTCGGCTAATTCTATGTATCCACCTTTCATGCTTCCACATTTTAGTGTCTACTCTCATGTATTGGCTGAGTTATAGTTTTACGGGAACACGAAAGGTCACGTCGATTCATGTGACGGCTGAGTTATAGTGAATAACGGATGAGTTATCAAAATGAACAATCTATATGGCTGAGTTATCAAAAGAAAGGTCGCGTCTATTATTAGGTTAACTTGCCAAAATATTGCTTAACGGCTGAGTTATAGCTTTACGGGAAAACGAAAGATATAGTCGATTCATGTTATGGTTGAGTTATAGTGAGTTATGACTGAGTTATCGAAAAAGACAATATGAAAACAAATGACTGATCTATATGGCTGAGTTATTAAAAGAAATGTTTTTGTAATTATTAGGTTAACTTGCCAAAATATTGCTTAATGGCTGAGTTATAGCTTTACGGGAAAACGAAAGACGCATTTCATTAAATGTGTTGCACGGTCTTTTATAGTTATTCTCGCGACACAGCGGAATTTTCGCTGCAGTCTGATTGGTGGACTCAGCGGCGGTTACATCCCATGACTCTATATAAACAGGGATGAAGGTTGGGGGAATAAATCATTCTAACTTCCACCAGCGTAAGAAATAGAAGGATGCCAGCAAGAACTCGATCCGCATTGCTGAGACAGGCCCGGGAAAGGATAGCCGCCGCATCCGGCAATCGGGAGCCGGAAAATCCCATTCCACAGGAGGTAGGAGAGACGTCCCGATCTCGTGAGGTCGCTCCGAACTCAAATACTGTCGAACCCGGTGTGTCTCCCCTTCAGCTAGAACTCCGAGAGTACCGAGCTCGGCGAAAGAGGATGGGCGCGTATATTCGGGCGCTTCGGCTGAAACTTGACCAGCTCCATCGTTTTTACCGTTTAGAGGGAACCATTCTAGTCCTGGAAGACCTTATCGTCGAAGGTTACTTCTTGGCACACTGGCGAATGGTCCGTCTACTTGATGAGCACAAGGCGTGCAAAGAACTCGTCGATCAGATGGATGTACCCGATCTCCCGAAAGGCGATCGCGAACCCCTGAGGGAAACCGCCTTCCCGTTCGTGACGGATGTCTGGGCCTATCGAGCTTGCTTGGCTAGGTTAATCCGATATGTTAATTTCCTGGAGTCGTCGGGTGAAGCCTTCCGCGAGCGCCATCTTCTTGAAGGCCCATGTGCCTTTATAGAGGACATGATGTCCAGAGGCTCTGGATTGCCAATCGAAAGGCTAGAGGCCTTACAACGGGTACGAGATTTCTGTCGAATTGCGGTGAACGAACTCGCAGTGGAGGAACCATTGGAGACTGACATATCTGGCCCAGCTCCTGTTCTGCGATTGCAGGACCGTCTAGAACGCTAGAGGGTTGGTGGCGAAACTTTTCGATCGGGCTCCCCCGACCGTTTAGTCGTTGTTATTATATATATTTTTTGTTGTTGTTTGGATGAAGTGTAATGGAAACTAATCAAAACGATTTTATCGAAGTTTAATGTCATGGATGAGTTATAAAATTTACGGCTGAGTTATAGCTTTTACGGGAAAACGAAATATATAGTCGATTCATGTCATGACTGAGTTATCAAAGAAACAATATGAAAACAAACGACTGATTTATACGACTGATTATATGGCTGAGTTATAGTTTATTACGACTGAGTTATCATGATACAGGACGAAATATAACTCGATTCATGTGATGGCTGAGTTATAGTGTGTTATGGCTGAGTTATACTACTTGACAGATGAGTAATACCACAAAATAAAGTAATAATACTTTGACAGATGAGTAACTATAGAGCACAAGTTTTCGCATTGTGCCCAACTTGCTTACATCGCGAACATGCGTGTTGCTTCCTAGGGCGTTTATTTTCAGTGGCAACTTCCAAAGATGATTTAATCCTACGCTTCTTTGGTCTTCCTGGCTGGTTCACAACAATCGGAGGCAAGCACTTCTGATTATCCACAACTTCAGGAGCAGGGAATGATTCATCTGGAGGCATGATTGAACCAGCCCATCCGTTAACCAAATCGACACTCCTAAATTTCGTATCGCACATGGATATACGAGACACATCCATATGCTCTGCAGCTGCGATTGCATGGATGCATGGTATTTTCTCGTGGTCGAAACGACGGCATGTGCAACTTTTTATTTCTAAATTTACAACATGCAAAGATGATCCATATTTCACTTCAACACGTACAGCATCAATCGTTTGTACCTCCATAAGTCTTGCTCCGGTGACACGGTCCTACAAGGGAGTAGAACAAAAAACAAAAACGCTTTAGGCTGAGTTATGAAAACAATTATGGCTGAGTTATTGAAACAATGGCTGAGTTATGAAAGCAATGGCTGAGTTATGGAAACTATAATGGTAATGGCTGAGATAAGGAAACAATTACGGCAGCGATATGGTAACTGTTACGGCTGAGTTATCAACATTGACGACTGACTTATGTAAAATTACCTGTAATAGTTTCTCAACACCTCGAGTGAGCGTTGTTTGCTGCGATTTTGCATCATCTCTCCGTTCAGAAAACCATCTGGTCATCATATCCCGTATCGATTCTAGAAGTTGAACTATGGGAAGACTTCTAGCATTTGACAGTGCATGGTTCATTGATTCTGCAATATTCGTTGTCATTAAATTGTACCTTTCACCCGGGAAATGAACACGCGCCCACATTCGGACACCAGCTCGTTGGAGGTATCCATGTAGTTCGGGATGACGTGCTTCAATCTCATTGAAAGCCTCATCAAAATCAGTTAGCCTAAAACACTTTTCCGCTTTTTCCACCAGAGGGAACAAATGTTTTCCTTTGAACTTCACCAATATGTTCTTATACAAATGGTAAGTGCAAATTCCACGTGAAGCCAACGGATACACTTGACGAATCGCTTTCCCTATTGACTGATGTCTGTCGGAGATTATCGCAAGATCCTTTTCGTCTGGAATGGCAACTTTGAGTTGTGTAAAGAACCAACGCCAAGACTCATCATTTTCAGTGTCAACAACAGCGAAAGCTAATGGGAAAATTTGAAAGTTACCATTCTGAGCTAGGGCTGTTAGAAGTGTCCCTTTGTAACTACCATGGAGAAACGTTCCGTCGACAACAACAACTTTGCGCATGAAAGCAAACCCAGCAATACTCGCACCAAAAGCAATAAAAACATATTTGAATCTATCTTCATCACCTATTTGAAGACGCGTGACTGTACCCGGATTTTCCCTTTTTAACTTGAATATGTAAGAAGGCAACTCGCTACAACTTTCCTCAGGAGTTCCCTGATGGATATGCCTTGCATTCAGCAGCGTTCGATATGCCTTCCAATAACCCATCTGTCGACACCAACAAATTAATAAATCAGCCATAATATATAAATAACGCAGCCGATACATTCGAATAAGTCAGCCTTAAATAATCAATAAATGAGCCGTAAAATGTAAATAACTCAGCCTATACATACCTATAACTCAGCCATTGTTATCAATAATTAACTCAGCCTATACATACCTATAACTAAACCATTATTATCAATAAGTCAGTCGAAACATAGTAATTACCTTTAGACTAAATTGCTTATTGAAAATGACTCCGACACTTTTAGGTTTAACATCCGGACCAAGATCACCAAGATAGTCCCTGTAAAGACCTGCCAGTACATCAGCTGTTGATTGACGGCATCTAGTAGAACGTTCCGTCACAGAACATGTGTGTTCCGAATCGTATACACGAACATGAAAATCCGGGTCATCCCCTTGTACAGATGCACGAACTCTCCAAAGACATCCTTTAACCCAACACCTAAAAACCACTTGTCTCGGATTTGAGACTGGTACATTAAAATCAAATCCATCCCTAACCGAAATAAGTTTCACGTGATTCCTGAACTGCTTTTTGCTACTGTATCGTTGTCCTACAGCAATTTTTAGCGTTGACACCTCCAACCTAATAGCCTCCGGATTCATCTTCGATCCGGCAAAGTTATCATCTCTATGAGCTTTCTTCTGAGGAGGCGGAGTAGGTGGGTCTTCCACTGTACTCTGAGGCTCGCCCAATACAGAAAACTTCTCGTCATCAGACGACTCACCATCGGAGTCGTCGAAAACATCAAATCGGGTTGAAAATTCATCGTCTTCTTCTTCGTCAGATGCTACTTCGACAACTTCTTCTTCGTTTTCTTTGTCAACGATCTTACCATAATCAAAACAAGTGCCTTCAAATCCCCCACCACACACTTCGTATGTAGATGCTGCTTTGGAGTCTCTGCTTCGCCGAATCATACTTCCTCTAGCTCCACTAGTTTCTATAGACTCTTTCGCCGAAAACTCTACACAGAGACGTAGCTGATCGGTTTTCCATAGACCCAAAAAACATTGCAACTGTCGATCATTGGAGACAAAAACTGGTGGAGTATCATGTGCCATATGTTTCATTGCCTTGTTCGAGAACATGTAGCTCAGCTTTAGCTCATGTCTAAACGAGTCCAATCCGTAGTCTTCAAGAACAAGCTTAACAAGCTTGTCGTATGTTGTGCCTCCATCTATCTGCACAACTATACACCCTCTCTCGTCGGAGTTAAATACATATCTCTGTGTCTTTATCCAATTACCGGACACAACTAGTACCGGTACTGGATCCATGAAATATAATGAAGAACAAGGTGGAGAAGAACAAAAGTAGAAGAACAAGGTGTGAAGAAGAAAGTGAAGAAGAAGTAGAAGAACAAGGTGAATAAGAAGGTAAATAGTTCACTTATTAACCAGTTGAAGAACCAGAATCGAACGACGTTTCGTATTTCCGGAGAAAAGATGATGACATGGAATGCTGACATGGATGCTGCATCCGACGTGGCAAATCAGCCATGAAACAATACCATAACTCAGCCTAACTAAAACTCAGCCACAACACGAAAAATATTACAGTAATTAAAAAGCAAAAAAAATTGCTGCCAAACTCAGCCGCTTCATGAACTGAAAATATGTAACTCAGCCGTATCGTTTGATAAGTCAGCCGTAACTAAAAAAACATTCTAGTAATTAATCTTTTGCCAATAAGTCAGCCGTCAAACGGCTGACTTGTCGATAAGTCAGCCTATGACGGCTGAGTTATTGTTTTTTTACCATAACTCAGCCGTAACTACATCTCATAAGTCAGCCGTTTTTCATAACTCAGCCAGTCGGAAAATGACAACTCAGCCGTGTCGTTGTGATAACTCAGTCAAAATTTTGACAACTCAACCATCAGGTGATAACTCAGCCATCACGCTTGGCTGACTTATGCGCATAACTCAGCCAAATTTAATAAGTCAGCCATAACGCTTGGCTGACTTATGGGTGTAACTCAGCCAGATTTTCATAAGTCAGCCGTCCGCTCTTACTCAAATATTTTTTTGAGTAACTCAGCCGCAACATACCTATAATTCAGCCGCAACATACTCTGTATCGCGTTACGGCTGAGTTATGGTACACGTCAGCGATTTCTGACGTGGCGTCTGACATGGCAGTGGCATTTTTGTAATAACGTTTTTTCCGGTAACATAAAACAGGGGCACGCTGGGTATTTTGAAAATACCCGAAACATTCTAGTAATAAAAAAGTTTTTTGTAGATTCTGGTAATATTACCTAAAATGAGTAACATTTGAGTAATTCACCCTTTCTTTTTTCTATTCTTCACTTTTTTCTCTTTCTCTCTTTGTAATCAATTTATTTAGTTATTATGACATATATTTTCGACTTTGTTTTTATGATTCATTATAATTTTATTTTTTCTACATTTTAAGATCCATTTCACTATATTTAAAGTGAATAATTATAATACATATTATCCAATTATAGTTTAATATTTGTTAATGATGTGGATACGTATTTGTGGGTATCAATGTCTTATTTGTGGATACTTATTTGGATACTTATTTTAAAATCAAGTCCACATGGATGATGAATGTATGGACATGCTTTGTATTTGGCTGATGAACAAATGATTTATCATGGCTGATGATATGCAAATAGATTTTTCTTTTGATCATACCAGACAAAGAAAAAAACAAATGAAAAAATCTGAAAGTTGTTGTCCACGAGACAATGACCATATGGTCAGTTTATTTGTGGCATCAACAACTAATTCCCCTATGTTGCAATTCTATAACACAATAAAAAGTCCAACTAGTCCATAAGCGTTTTGTTTCGAATCCACATGTATTATGTACACTTAGTTATGCTTATAAACTATAAAAGAAAAATCAGCAATAACAGTTTTTAGTAATGTCTAGTAACGTATCTAAGTACAAACACACGACAAACATATTTCACAACATTTTTTACTCCTCTTTGCTCTGCAAAACACAACCAATTGTGGGAGTGTGAGAGAATCTGCAATATCAAATACATGAATAGATGATGTGAAAACAAATTATTTGAACTGTTGGATCATAAGAGAAAGGAGTATGTTCAGTCATACAACCATCCACATAAAACAATCCATGCTTATTCATACAAGTATACGACCATCCACACAAAACCTATCCACTCTTCCATCTATACTATTAATTGGGGAGTACACTTAGGGATAAAAAAAAACAATAAAATCAATATGCCATACAATGCCCCTATGCCAAAAAGAAGGAAGAACAAAGAAAAAAAAAGACAAGGGCAATTTGAGAACTTTCCATAGCCAAAGCACGCGGATCTTAGGCGACCCGGTTCAATCATATTCGGATCCGGAATATTGGAAAGTGTTTTGCCAATCGTATACTCCTGTAACCAATCATTTTTTTTCTTCCATAAAATAAAAGGTAAACAACGTATATTTAGGAAATAAGTTTATAAGAAAACTATTCATACCATAAAAGGTGGAGCGAAACTTATTTCATCATTAAATATATATTTGATATCGAATCTGTGATTTCACGATTAATAAAATGGCAACTAACCAATTATATTAATAACAATAAATAAAATCTTAAATACTAACATTCTATATTAATTCTAATCGGTTTCATATATGAGTATATTCCATAATAACATCTAAACAGTTAGTGTAGTCTACAAAACTTGCGTTCAATGAAGATTCAATTAAATATAAATTGGGCATATTCCAATAAAAAAATCTAATTAGTTTAGTGAAATCTCCACAAAACATTTATAGTACAACGTAATAATTGCTAATCAAAATAATGTTAGAAAATCAAAGGTTCCAAATGGTAAACATATTCTAACGTGTACACTTAGTTATGCTTATAAACTATAAAAGAAAAATCAGCAATAACAGTTTTTAGTAATGTCTAGTAACGTATCTAAGTACAAACACACGATAAACATATTTCACAACATTTTTTACTCCTCTTTGCTCTGCAAAACACAACCAATTGTGGGAGTGTGAGAGAATCTGCAATATCAAATACATGAATAGATGATGTGAAAACAAATTATTTGAACTGTTTGATCATAAGAGAAACGAGTATGTTCAGTCATACAACCATCCACATAAAACAATCCATGCTTATTCATACAAGTATACGACCATCCACACAAAACCTATCCACTCATCCATCTATACTATTAATTGGGGAGTACACTTAGGGATAAAAAAAAACAATAAAATCAATATGCCATACAATGCCCCTATGCCAAAAAGAAAGGAAGAACAAAGAAAAAAAAAAGACAAGGGAAATTTGAGAACTTTCCATAGCCAAAGCACGCGGATCTTAGGCGACCCGGTTCAATCATATTCGGATCCGGAATATTGGAAAGTGCTTTGCCAATCGTATACTCCTGTAACCAATCATTGTTTTTTCTTCCATAAAATAAAAGGTAAACAACGTAGATTTAGGAAATAAGTTTATAAGAAAACTATTCATACCATAAAAGGTGGAGCGAAACTTATTTCATCATTAAATTTATATTTGATATCGAATCTGTGATTTCACGATTAATAAAATGGCAACTAACCAATTATATTAATAACAATAAATAAAATCTTAAATACTAACATTCTATATTAATTCTAATCGGTTTCATATATGAGTATATTCCATAATAACATCTAAACAGTTAGTGTAGTCTACAAAACTTGCGTTCAATGAAGATTCAATTAAATATAAATTGGGCATATTCCAATAAAAAAATCTAATTAGTTTAGTGAAATCTCCATAAAACATTTATAGTACAACGTAATAATTGCTAATCAAAATATTTTTAGAAAATCAAAGGTTCCAAATCGTAAACATATTATAACGTGTACACTTAGTTATGATTATAAACTATAAAAGAAAAATCAGCAATAACAGTTTTTAGTAATGTCTAGTAACATATCTAAGTACAAACACACGACAAACATATTTCACAACATTTTTTACTCCTCTTTGCTCTGCAAAACACAACCAATTGTGGGAGTGTGAGAGAATCTGCAATATCAAAGACATGAATAGATGATGTGAAAACAAATTATTTGAACTGTTGGATTATAAGAGAAACGAGTATGTTCAGTCATACAACCATCCACATAAAACAATTCATGCTTATTCATACAAGTATACAACCATCCACACAAAACCTATCCACTCATCCATCTATACTATTAATTGGGGAGTACACTTAGGGATAAAAAAAAACAATAAAATCAATATGCCATACAATGCCCCTATGCCTAAAAGAAAGGAAGAACAAAGAAAAAAAAAGACAAGGGCAATTTGAGAACTTTCCATAGCCAAAGCACGCAGATCTTAGGCGACCCGGTTCAATCATATTCGGATCCGGAATATTGGAAAGTGCTTTGCCAATCGTATACTCCTCTAACCAATCATTTTTTTTTCTTCCATAAAATAAAAGGTAAACAATGTAGATTTAGGAAATAAGTTTATAAGAAAACTATTCATACCATAAAAGGTGGAGCGAAACTTATTTCATCATTAAATTTATATTTGATATCGAATATGTGATTTCATGATTAATAAAATGGCAACTAACCAATTATATTAATAACAATAAATAAAATCTTAAATACTAACATTCTATATTAAATCTAATTGGTTTCATATATGAGTATATTCCATAATAACATCTAAACAGTTAGTGTAGTCTACAAAACTTGCGTTCAATGAAGATTCAATTAAATATAAATTGGGCATATTCCAATAAAAAAATCTAATTAGTTTAGTGAAATCTCCATAAAACATTTATAGTACAACGTAATAATTGCTAATCAAAATATTTTTAGAAAATCAAAGGTTCCAAATCGTAAACATATTATAACGTGTACACTTAGTTATGCTTATAAACTATAAAAGAAAAATCAGCAATAACACTTTTTAGTAATGTCTAGTAACGTATCTAAGTACAAACACACGACAAACATATTTCACAACATTTTTTACTCCTCTTTGCTCTGCAAAACACAACCAATTGTGGGAGTGTGAGAGAATCTGCAATATCAAAGACATGAGTAGATGATGTGAAAACAAATTATTTGAACTGTTGGATCATAAGAGAAACGAGTATGTTCAGTCATACAACCATCCACATAAAACAATCCATGCTTATTCATACAAGTATACGACCATCCACACAAAACCTATCCACTCATCCATCTATACTATTAATTGGGGAGTACACTTAGGGATAAAAAAAAACAATAAAATCAATATGCCATACAATGCCCCTATGTCAAAAAGAAAGGAAGAACAAAGAAAAAAAAAAGACAAGGGAAATTTGAGAACTTTCCATAGCCAAAGCACGCGGATCTTAGGCGACCCGGTTCAATCATATTCGGATCCGGAATATTGGAAAGTGCTTTGCCAATCGTATACTCCTGTAACCAATCATTGTTTTTTCTTCCATAAAATAAAAGGTAAACAACGTAGATTTAGGAAATAAGTTTATAAGAAAACTATTCATACCATAAAAGGTGGAGCGAAACTTATTTCATCATTAAATTTATATTTGATATCGAATCTGTGATTTCACGATTAATAAAATGGCAACTAACCAATTATATTAATAACAATAAATAAAATCCTAAATACTAACATTCTATATTAATTCTAATCGGTTTCATATATGAGTATATTCCATAATAACATCTAAACAATTAGTGTAGTCTACAAAACTTGCGTTCAATGAAGATTCAATTAAATATAAATTGGGCATATTCCAATAAAAAAAATCTAATTAGTTTAGTGAAATCTCCATAAAACATTTATAGTACAACGTAATAATTGCTAATCAAAATATTTTTAGAAAATCAAAGGTTCCAAATCGTAAACATATTATAACGTGTACACTTAGTTATGATTATAAACTATAAAAGAAAAATCAGCAATAACAGTTTTTAGTAATGTCTAGTAACGTATCTAAGTACAAACACACGACAAACATATTTCACAACATTTTTTACTCCTCTTTGGTCTGCAAAACACAACCAATTGTGGGAGTGTGAGAGAATCTGCAATATCAAAGACATGAATAGATGATGTGAAAACAAATTATTTGAACTGTTGGATTATAAGAGAAACCAGTATGTTCAGTCATACAACCATCCACATAAAACAATCCATGCTTATTCATACAAGTATACGACCATCCACACAAAACCTATCCACTCATCCATCTATATTATTAATTGGGGAGTACACATAGGGATAAAAAAAAACAATAAAATCAATATGCCATACAATGCCCCTATACCTAAAAGAAAGGAAGAACAAAGAAAAAAAACGACAAGGGCAATTTGAGAACTTTCCATAGCCAAAGCACGCAGATCTTAGGCGACCCGGTTCAATCATATTCGGATCCGGAATATTGGAA
Organism: Camelina hispida; assembly: GCA_023657505.1. Taxonomy (NCBI): domain Eukaryota; kingdom Viridiplantae; phylum Streptophyta; class Magnoliopsida; order Brassicales; family Brassicaceae; genus Camelina; species Camelina hispida. Next base: position 24,346,930 of record CP094637.1, read on the forward strand.
AGTGCTTTGCCAATCGTATACTCCTCTAACCAATCATTTTTTTTTCTTCCATAAAATAAAAGGTAAACAATGTAGATTTAGGAAATAAGTTTATAAGAAAACTATTCATACCATAAAAGGTGGAGCGAAACTTATTTCATCATTAAATTTATATTTGATATCGAATATGTGATTTCATGATTAATAAAATGGCAACTAACCAATTATATTAATAACAATAAATAAAATCTTAAATACTAACATTATATATTAAATCTAATTGGTTTCATATATGAGTATATTCCATAATAACATCTAAACAGTTAGTGTAGTCTACAAAACTTGCATTCAATGAAGATTCAATTAAATATAAATTGGGCATATTCCAATAAAAAAATCTAATTAGTTTAGTGAAATCTCCATAAAACATTTATAGTACAACGTAATAATTGCTAATCAAAATATTTTTAGAAAATCAAAGGTTCCAAATCGTAAACATATTATAACGTGTACACTTAGTTATGCTTATAAACTATAAAAGAAAAATCAGCAATAACACTTTTTAGTAATGTCTAGTAACGTATCTAAGTACAAACACACGACAAACATATTTCACAACATTTTTTACTCCTCTTTGCTCTGCAAAACACAACCAATTGTGGGAGTGTGAGAGAATCTGCAATATCAAAGACATGAATAGATGATGTGAAAACAAATTATTTGAACTGTTGGATCATAAGAGAAACGAGTATGTTCAGTCATACAACCATCCACATAAAACAATCCATGCTTATTCATACAAGTATACGACCATCCACACAAAACCTATCCACTCATCCATCTATACTATTAATTGGGGAGTACACTTAGGGATAAAAAAAAAACAATAAAATCAATATGCCATACAATGCCCCTATGCCTAAAAGAAAGGAAGAACAAAGAAAAAAAAAAGACAAGGGCAATTTGAGAACTTTCCATAGCCAAAGCACGCGGATCTTAGGCGACCCGGTTCAAACAATATTCGGATCCGGAATATTGGAAAGTGCTTTGCCAATCGTATACTCCTGTAACCAATCATTTTTTTTTCTTCCATAAAATAAAAGGTAAACAACGTAGATTTAGGAAATAAGTTTATAAGAAAACTATTCATACCATAAAAGGTGGAGCGAAACTTATTTCATCATTAGATTTATATTTGATATCGAATCTGTGATTTCACGATTAATAAAATGGCAACTAACCAATTATATTAATAACAATAAATAAAATCTTAAATACTAACATTCTATATTAATTCTAATCGGTTTCATATATGAGTATATTCCATAATAACATCTAAACAGTTAGTGTAGTCTACAAAACTTGCGTTCAATGAAGATTCAATTAAATATAAATTGGGCATATTCCAATAAAAAAATCTAATTAGTTTAGTGAAATCTCCATAAAACATTTATAGTACAACGTAATAATTGCTAATCAAAATATTTTTAGAAAATCAAAGGTTCCAAATCGTAAACATATTATAACGTGTACGCTTAGTTATGCTTATAAACTATAAAAGAAAAATCAGCAATAACAGTTTTTAGTAATGTCTAGTAACGTATCTAAGTACAAACACACGACAAACATATTTCACAACATTTTTTACTCCTCTTTGCTCTGCAAAACACAACCAATTGTGGGAGTGTGAGAGAATCTGCAATATCAAATACATGAATAGATGATGTGAAAACAAATTATTTGAACTGTTGGATCATAAGAGAAAGGAGTATGTTCAGTCATACAACCATCCACATAAAACAATCCATGCTTATTCATACAAGTATACGACCATCCACATAAAACCTATCCACTCATCCATCTATACAATTAATTGGGGAGTACATTTAGGGATAAAAAAAAACAATAAAATCAGTATGCCATACAATGCCCCTATGCCAAAAAGAAAGGAAGAACAAAGAAAAAAAAAGACAAGGGCAATTTGAGAACTTTCCATAGCCAAAGCACGCGGATCTTAGGCGACCCGGTTCAATCATATTTGGATCCGGAATATTGGAAAGTGCTTTGCCAATCGTATACTCCTGTAACCAATCATTTTTTTTTCTTCCATCAAATAAAAGGTAAACAACGTAGATTTAGGAAATAAGTTTATAAGAAAACTATTCATACCATAAAAGGTGGAGCAAAACTTATTTCATCATTAAATTTATATTTGATATCGAATCTGTGATTTCACGATTAATAAAATGGCAACTAACCAATTATATTAATAACAATAAATAAAATCTTAAATACTAACATTCTATATTAATTCTAATCGGTTTCATATATGAGTATATTCCATAATAAGATCTAAACAGTTAGTGTAGTATACAAAACTTGCGTTCAATGAAGATTCAATTAAATATAAATTAGGCATATTCCAATAAAAAAAATCTAATTAGTTTAGTGAAATCTCCATAAAACATTTATAGTACAACGTAATAATTGCTAATCAAAATATTTTTAGAAAATCAAAGGTTCCAAATCGTAAACATATTCTAACGTGTATACCTAAAAATCACAATATTTTCCTTTAAAAAATAAAATAAAAAGATCACAATCTTTCCAAAATGAATATATTTATTCAAATACAACTTGACTACCAAGATATTCTCAAATTTATTCTCATCCTTTCTAACAAATTTTTATCTAGCCGACTACTATCACTATATATAAGCCTAGCATTTACAAAAAATAATCATAGCAGCATATTTTTCAAAACTCAATCTCTAAGTAAGTCTGTTAGATCCCAAACAGTTTACGTTTAATTCTCTTTATTTTTAAGCATTGTTTCTCAAAACATGATGCTAATGTCCATGTTGTCAATCTTATGAAACAGGATGATGAAGAAAAAAAAAGATTTAATTGGCCCCAAGTATTAAACGGTGCTCCTCAAACTTCGAATACAAGAATTCCTACATACAAACTCCCAAGCCCAACATTCACAAGGAGTTGCCAGTACCAATATTTATGTTCAACTTAGTTCAGTTTTCATATAGTTTCTTAAGAAATCAGATATTTCTCCTGCAAGGACATGAGATTTTAAAGGTGAGAAACTTTTCTTTCATTTGTTTGCACTCCTATAAGAATGAAAATATGAAATGTAAATGTTTTTTCTATAAGAGTGTCTTTGATCACCCTCTTTTGATTTTGTTGAGCTAACATCATTTTATGAATTGTATAGGGATGAGAATTGTCACTCCATAGAAGTTCAAAGAGTCTTAAGGTAATATATGTTAGTACACGTAAAGAGTTTATATTTAATTACCTACACAACTTTAAATTCGTATACATTCACATGAATAATAGCAATAATTCGTTTATAAAACATCTTACTTTACTTCTTTGGGAGGAGGCAAAATCTGTTTCTGAAAATTACTTGGTTCCCAAGGTTGTGGAGGAAAACATCTTACATGAATAATAGCAAGGGATTGAGGCAGAGCCAAATGATATTATGATTCAGGCAACAAACGATAAACTTCTTTGGGAGGAGGCAAAATCTGTTTCTGAAAATTACTTGGTTCCCAAGGTTGTGGAGGAAAGAAGTTCTTTACCTCGCTGTCAGGTCGACGGCTCCTGGAAAGGTTCAGATCCGCTGGAAGGTTTGGGTTGGCGGTATGGTAACAATGATGATAGGACGCTACTTATGGGGGCTTGCAGTTTGCGTCGTAGCCCCTCTCCTCTTCACTCAGAGTTACAAGCTTTGTTATGGGCTATGGAGTCTCTTAAGATGCTGGGGATAGATTGTTTCAATTTTGAGTCTGACAGTTCCGAATTGGTGGCGATGGTTCAGGCACCCGACGATTGGCCAGCCTTCTCCTCCTTGCTAGAAGAGTTTATCTCTCTCAGAGCATCATTCTCATCCTTTACCCTGACCCAGATTCCGAGGACGTTAAACGCGCGCGCAGACTGCCTGGCCCGCTCTTCTAGATCTTTAGTTTCTGAAATTTCTTTTGTAAACTCTTCTCCTCCAAGTTGGGCAACCAACTTTGGAGTCACCTTTTAATTTATTTAAATGTTTGGTTGGAAAAAAAAAACATCTTACTTTACTAACCAAGTTTTGTTTCCTGAATTGTTTTCAAATACAGTAATGTCTTCCAGTTGGCTTCTACTCAAACAAACAACAAGACAATATCATCATAAGAGAAGATCCAGAAAATAAGGTTGTACAAGACATTTTTAAAATACCTAATTGTAGAAAATACTTTCTACCAAGAGAAAAATGGTGTTTTAATTACTCTGATTCATGTAATATATATATATATATATATATATATATATATATATCTAATCACTATACAATTATTTGTTATGTATATATTATAATTGAATAGTTGACAGATTTACCATCATTATGAACGTGATGATTTGACAGATTTTACAATAATGTTTATGTTTGTTTTCACTTATATCCAAAGTTTTAGTAATGATTGTAATATTAACAAACCTTTGTATCAAAGGGACCTTTTAAAGTTTATATTAACAATGATAAAGTATGTGAGATTTGAGTTCAAAATCCAATGTTATATAATGTGATTTAAAAAAAAAAATACAAACTACCTAATGGTTTGGCTACATCAACTCGAATCTGTTCCATCTTGCATAACGAGATAAAATCTGGCAAGGACATTATATATATTTTTTTTTGGTTCAAAAAGCAAAGACATTAGATTAAAAAAACTCTTTTCACACTCTAAAAACATTGCAGCCTACTAAAGTTGTGTATCCAAAGACCAAAAAACATTTAACTGTATGATTCGTAGATTTCAAACATCACACAATCACAATGGGAAACTTAGATATCAACAACACCATAAACCCAAAAATCAAAGCAAATGAAATTTTAAACCCTAAGTGGAATCTGAAATCTAACACGTTACGAATCAATAGTACTCTGGATTCTCAACCCATCTAATTAACAAGCATCGAACTCAAAAGAAAAAAAAAATGCAGTTAAGCTTCACGAAAGAATAAAGTTTTTAACTATTGCCTAATGGATGGTAAAAAAAACATAAAAATCCAATGGAGACCTGATAAAATAAGTACATGTATGTATATTGGTTTATATCCTAATTAAACCATACGAGACTAAACCAATAGTATACCAATGGGTTAAGAGCATCTGCATTAGACAAACTAAGAAAGTGTCTAATTATATAATTAAAAAATGTATATTAATATTGTAAGACAAATTTTTTTGGAGAATGTGAGACATCACATCATGAAGACAATTTAATGGAGTTTGTTGATATCTTGTGTTTTTGTTGGGTTTTAAGCCTTGTTTTTATATAATCTTGTTGCATAATCATGTCATTCTAGGTTGTTTTAGGAGCATTTGCATCTAGTTGTTATCTTTCAGGTTCTTGGAGTGATCCCTACACATTTGGAGCATTTGGACTTGTTTTGGTGCAAAGGAGCATAGAGAAGTGAAATTGGAGAAGTAACAAGGGATCAAGAAGCATACATGCCCATCATTGGTCAAGAACCAGCGGCCAAGCAGTGGCCGAGTGAGGAGGACGTGCGTAGAGCTAATGCACCGCGGCCGTGCACCAGCGGCCAAACCATGGCCGATGAAGATCCTGAGGAGATAAGCGAGTGTACCAGCGGCCGTGCACCAGCGGCCAAACCATGGCCGATGAAGTTCCTGAGGAGATAAGCGAGTGTACCAGCGGCCGTGCACCAGCGGCCAAACCATGGCCGATGAAGTTCCTGAAGAAACAAGCGAGTGCACCAGCGGCCAAACCATGGCCGATGAAGTTCCTGAGGAGATAAGCGAGTGTAACAGCGGCCAAACCATGGCTGATGAAGTTCCTGAAGAAACAAGCGAGTGCACCAGCGGCTAAGGGCAAGCGGCCAAACGCCGGCCGCTGGGGCCATCTTCTCAATGTTTTATTATCAAAACCGGGTTTGACCCAGTTTAATTTGGGTTGACCTGGGTTCTTTTTTACTTGACTATAAATACTCTAAACCTATTAAGGAGGCTGATATCTGATCTTGTCTCTTATCTTATCTCTTGTTTTAGCAGCCACTTAGGGTTCTTAAGCTTGTTTACTCTTGGTTTATTGGATTCTTGGTTGATTTTCCTGTTTTTGATAGCAGTTTATCTTTCATATCTCCTAATCTACAATCTTTTATTATGGTTTCACAAAGACAAACCTCTTTCCTTTGTGTGATCATAACCATGAGTGAGTAGATCTTTAAGAACTTTGGGCTAGGTAGATTAGGGAGATAGATGATTGATCTTTGATGTCTAGGGCTTTGTTTATGTATTTCCTATCTTGATTAGTGATAATAATGCTAGATAGCCTTGACAAAGCTTGAATCTAGACTTTAGGATTTCCTTGCCCAGAAGGTGTTTGATGAAATTCCTGAACCAAATTAATCATGAGCTTTGCATACCTAGCAATTGGAAATTGATGATTAGGATGCTTAGTGGTATTTAGACTTGATATTAATGCATGCTTACCTTGTGATTGCCTTTGGAAATTGTTGATTATCACTTGATTAGCATAGAATCTCTATCATGGAAATGAATTGATTTGCATAAGTGTTCTTAGCCATAGGATTGTTCTTGATTGTTGCTTAGACATCTAGGATTGATTAGCTATCTCCCAAGTCAGTTACCTTGCCCAAGGTTCTCTTGTTAATTCTTGATTTTCAATATTATTGTTAGTTGTGTTCTATTTGCCTTTAATTGCATTTTCTTGTTTCCTTTATTTGAGTCATTTAATTAGTTAAGTTGGAGACAAAAGAACTTTTATTTGATTAAGAATAGATTAAGCATTTTGTGTATTCTTGGTGTGTTGGTTGATTGCAAATTGTGGATTGATAAATAATTGATACAGAAAAGTACTACATCAATTTGGCGCCGTTGCCCGTTTGCATTCTAATTGACCATTAGGATTTCATCTTTGCTTGAGACTATTCATTTACTTTGCACTGTTTGTTACTTGGGTTGCATTGGTGGTTTGTCTTTGATTTTCAGGGTGTATGAACTTCAGAAGCCACGGCCTAGCACACTTGTTTCAGCCTGTTGACGACGTACCCCGACTTGAAAGAGAGAACCGCCGTTTAGCCCGCCAAGCCATGGACAACAATCCGCCTCCTGCTGCTGGTCATAATGGAAATGATCAACACAATGAAAATCAAGCTCCTATCCACCCTCCAAGACAACCAAGAGTCATTGGAGCTTTTGATCAGCCAAACATTCATGGGAACCGCCAAGGAATTAGAGCACCTGCTGTTGAGAATAACAACTATGAGATCAAGTCCAGTCTTATTAACATGGTGCAGAGCTTAAAGTTCCATGGTCTGCCTATGGAAGACCCTCTTGATCACTTGGATCAGTTTGATATGATGTGTGGGATAGTAAAAATCAATGGTATCTCTGATGATGCATTCAAACTCCGCCTATTTCCGTTTTCTCTTGGAGATAGAGCTACTTGGGAGAAGAACCTACCAGTGGGATCAATCACCTCTTGGGATCAGTGCAAGAGAGCTTTCCTCTCCAAGTTTTTCTCAACTACAAGAACAGCAAGGTTGAGAAATGAAATATCAAGCTTTGCTCAGAAGGGAAATGAGAGTTTCTGTGAGGCATGGGAGAGATTCAAAGGCTATTATTGATCATAGGCCATGCGGTCACTCGAGACTCAAGGCGTGTCCGTACGGCCGTCCGTACGCAAAGCAATAAGGCCGAGTCCAAATCATGTCAAATAAAGAGAGGAAGGGCTGGAATACTAGGCAAGGCCCATTAGAAGGATCTCGAAGTCGTGAGAGAGCCGTTGGGGGATAAGGTCACATGTTGTCTTCCTTAAGGAAGCAAGGACATGTCGCTTTCACCCTTGGGATCACCTACTCCCTCCTTTATGTCCCTATCACCAAGTTGTCGAGTTGTTTTTAGTAGGATGCCCTAGGTTCCTTCCCTTCTATTTAAAGGCCTTGGCCGACATTGTAATAATTCATTCTAATAGAATCTCACATTTTCTTCACTTTATTTCTCTTATCTTTCTTTGAACTTGCTCTCACTTCCGCTAATACAACCTAAAACCAACATGGTATCAGAGCAAGTTTACCGATCTTAGATTCTATAAACCTTCTCCTTATACTTCTATTACTCTTCTCTTGATTCTACCTATTACTCTACTCTTCTATTCTACCGGTTGCCTCACTAATTAGTCTATCCGCTACTCGCTATTCTACTCATCACTCTGCTCGCGAATCTATCCTACCCAACAATGGACAACAACAAGCCTATTGTGACCCCGGTGGTGCTCAAAGGAGCTAACTACCTATTGTGGAAAAGAACTACAAAGACTGCACTCAGTGGCCGAGGACTTTGGATCCATGTAGAAACGGACCAACTCCCCAAGAAAGTCACTAAGGAGGACGGTAAAGAAGGAACGGAAGAAGACAAGGAAGCTGATCTCGAGAAGGAAGCCAAGTGGTTCCAAGAAGATCAGACTGTGCTTGCCATTCTCCAAAACTCGCTAGATGCACCGATTCTTGAAGCCTACTCATATTGCGAGACGGCCAAGGAGCTATGGGAGACACTAGCGAATGTGTATGGGAACGTGACCAACCTGACTCGAGTATTTGAGGTCAAGAAGGCTATCAACGGTCTCCATCAGGAAGACTTGGAGTTTACCAAGCACTTTGGGAAGTTTCGGTCATTGTGGGCCGAGTTGGAGATGCTCCGGCCAAGCACTATCGATCCGGCTATCCTCAACGAACGGAAGGAGCAAGACAAGGTCTTTGGCCTCCTTCTCACCCTTAACCCGGCGTTTAATGATCTCATCAAGCACATCCTCCGCGGGGACAAACTACCGACCCTTGAAGATGTGTGCTCTCAAGTACAAAAAGAACAAGGCTCCCTTGGTCTCTTTTGTGGGAAGGAGGAGCTAGCTACCGCGAACAAAGGGGTGTACAAGCATGATGACCGAAAGACGATGGTGTGCGACCACTGTAAGAAGAAGGGGCACATGAAGGATAAGTGCTGGATCCTCCATCCTCACCTCAAGCCGGCCAAGTTCAAGGCGCATCTCTCGCATGAAGGATCGAGTGGCCAAGGTTCCGGTGGAGCGAACCAAGGCGGGGCGGCCGCGACGGCCATGGCAGCTTCTCTTGGGGATCTTGTGAGGAAATCAGACCTGGAGGCTCTCATCAAATCCATTGCAGCCTTAAAGGATTCTGGTACCACTTTCTTTGCCTCACAGCCTAGTAAAACACTTGTTGTAGACTCGGGTGCTTCTCATCACATGATAAGTAATCCTAGTCTTATACACAACATAAAACCGGCTGTGGGAAATGTTATTATTGCAAATGGTGATAGGATACCAGTTAAAGGTGTAGGAGATTTAAAGTTGTTTGATAAGAACTCAAAAGCCTTCTTTATGCCTACTTTCACTTCTAACTTATTATCGGTTAAGAAGGCTACAACTGATTTGAATTGTTATACAATCTTTGGTCCTAATAGTGTGCATTTTCAGGATATTGAGACTGGAAAGGTTCTTGGAGGAGGAGATGCTAAGGGAGATCTCTATGTCCTAGAGGAAACCACACCAAGTTCACCTAAAATGTTTTCTTTTATATCGGATCTTAGTAGTGTCTCTAGTGATGTGTGGCATGCTAGATTAGGCCATCCTCACTTTAGAGCTTTTGAATTAATGTTGCCTAATGTTTCTTTTGATAATTCAACTTGTGAACCTTGTATCCTTGGTAAACATTGCAAATCAGTTTTTCCTAAATCAACTACTATTTATGAACATTGTTTTGATTTAGTTCACTCTGATGTTTGGACCTCACCTTGCTTATCTAGAGATAATAACAAATATTTTGTGACATTTATTGATGAAAAATCAAAGTATACTTGGCTTACCTTGCTCCCATCTAAGGATAGAGTCTATGATGCTTTTGTTAATTTTCAGAATTATGTCACTAATCACTTTAATGCAAAAATAAAGGTACTAAGGTCAGACAATGGAGGAGAATACACAAGTCACAAGCTTAAGGCCCATTTGTCCAAACATGGCATACTACAACAAACAAGCTGTCCCTATACGCCTCAACAAAACGGCGTGGCCGAGAGGAAGAATCGGCATCTCATGGAGGTCGCAAGGGCGATGATGTTCCAAACCAATGTCACCAAACGCTTTTGGGGGGATGCTGTCATGACCGCTTGTTACCTTATCAATAGGATTCCGACCAAAGTCCTACAAGACAAGTCACCATATGAGGTATTAAATCAAATTAAACCTTCATTAGACCACTTACGCGTGTTTGGGTGTGTGTGCTTTGTCTTGGTACCAGGTGAACAACGGACTAAACTAGATGCCAAAAGCACCAAGTGCATATTCCTTGGCTACTCGACGAGTCAAAAAGGGTATAAGTGTTATGACCCAACCAATGGCCGCATGTTCGTCTCGCGGGATGTGAAGTTTCTTGAACAGCAAGGATACTACGGAACAAAGGATTGGGACAGCCTCAAGGATCTATCTCATTCAACCTCCGACCGCGCCACCAACCTCCGGTTTCTCTTAAATCACCTTGGTGTTACAACTCCATCTGAGAGCACGGCTCAAGCCCAACCTGATCAGCCTCCGCGAGAACAGAGTGTGAGCCGCCCTACAACTTCTTCCGAGTCATCTCATCAAGAAGAGGATCAAGAAAATGCTTTGGAGCCGCTTGATTCTTTGAATGATGAATCCCTTGCCTTACCTATACCGGAGGTTCATGATCAACCTCAAGAAGAACATGAGGCAACAGCGTCCGAATCTGTCCCGGCTCAAGTTCTCCCTCGTAGAAGTACACGGCTCAAGTTTCACCCTTCTACATGGAGAGACAAACGCGTATACTACAACAACCAGGCCGTGGCCCATCCCATTCAAGCTGTGTGTTCGCTTGACCTTGTTCCTCCTGAGCATGCCGCTTTCCTCACCAAGATTGATGCTCACTTTATCCCGCAGACATATGATGAGGCCAAAGAGCACAAGGTGTGGCTAGACGCCGTCGATGATGAGACAATGGCCATGATTCGCAATCACACATGGGACGAAGCAGATCTTCCTAAAGGGAAGAAGGCCGTAAGCTCCAAATGGGTCTTCACAATCAAATATCTAAGCAATGGTGATGTGGAACGGTACAAGGCTCGCCTAGTTGCACGCGGCTTCACTCAAACATATGGCGCTGACTACACGGACACATTTGCACCGGTGGCCAAGCTTCACACGGTCCGAGTTGTCCTTTCTCTTGCGACCAATTTATCATGGGACTTATGGCAGATGGATGTCAAGAATGCTTTCCTTCAGGGGGAGCTTGAAGAAGAAGTCTACATGCACCCTCCTCCGGGCCTAGAGACTATCGTTGCTCCGGGCAAGGTTCTTCGCCTCCACAAGGCTATCTATGGCTTGAAGCAATCTCCAAGGGCTTGGTATCACAAGCTTAGCTCCACTCTTCGCACGCATGGTTTCAAACGTTCCGAGGCCGATCACACTCTCTTTACCCTTCGGACGCCTAATGGCCGCGTGGTGGTTCTCGTCTATGTCGATGACATAATCATCACCGGTGATGACTCCGAGGGTATTTCCACCACTAAAGCCTTGTTCCACTCCACCTTTGATATCAAAGATCTTGGCGAGCTCAAGTACTTCCTTGGCATTGAAATTTCTCGGTCCCCGGAGGGGCTGTTTTTATCTCAACGGAAATATGCTCTTGACCTCCTCGGTGAAACGGGCAAGCTTGGTGCCAAACCGGCCGTGACACCGCTTGAAGAAGGATACCAGGCCAAGCGAAAGGGGGAGATGAGGAATAAGACTCCATTGGCCGAGCCGTATGAAGATGTAGGCCAATACCGACGACTTGTGGGAAAATTGATCTATCTTACCATTACTAGGCCGGACCTTTGTTATGCGGTCAATCAAGTCAGTCAGCACATGAAGGCACCGACGAAGTTCGATTGGCAAACACTTGAACGGATCCTTTGTTATCTCAAGGGAAGCCCTGGCCAAGGCATTTGGATGGGGAAGAACAACAATACCGAACTGGTGGGCTATTGCGACGCGGACTACGCCGGCGATACGACTGATCGGAAGTCAACCACAGGCTATTGTACATTTCTTGGGGGGAACTTAGTCACTTGGAAATCAAAGAAGCAAAAGGTTGTGTCTCAATCAAGTGCCGAGTCTGAATATAGGGCCATGAAGAAGCTCACCAATGAGCTTACATGGCTCAAAGGGCTTCTCAAGGATCTTGGAGTAGAGGTTGATGGACCAATCACCATGCATTGTGATAACAATGCTGCAATCCACATAGCAACGAACTCGGTATTTCACGAGAGGACTAAGCATATCGAGGTAGATTGCCATAAGGTGCGAGAGAAGATAGAAGAAGGTGTGGTTCTACCGTGTTACACGCCAAGCAAAGAACAATTGGCGGATATCTTTACAAAGGCTACTAGTCCACAAATTTGCGAATACATCTCTAGCAAACTTGGACTAGTAGACCCTACTCACCCATGAGCAAACTTCCCTAATCCGTAGGAGATCACACTCTTTTCCTTAGCATGGTTTTGTCCCATGAGGTTTTCCATGTTAAGGTTTTTAACGAGGTGGTCTCTCGCGGGTTCCAAGCTTAGCCGCTCCACTTGGCTAAGCTTGAGGGGGAGTATTGATCATAGGCCATGCGGTCACTCGAGACTCAAGGCGTGTCCGTACGGCCGTCCGTACGCAAAGCAATAAGGCCGAGTCCAAATCATGTCAAATAAAGAGAGGAAGGGCTGGAATACTAGGCAAGGCCCATTAGAAGGATCTCGAAGTCGTGAGAGAGCCGTTGGGGGATAAGGTCACATGTTGTCTTCCTTAAGGAAGCAAGGACATGTCGCTTTCACCCTTGGGATCACCTACTCCCTCCTTTATGTCCCTATCACCAAGTTGTCGAGTTGTTTTTAGTAGGATGCCCTAGGTTCCTTCCCTTCTATTTAAAGGCCTTGGCCGACATTGTAATAATTCATTCTAATAGAATCTCACATTTTCTTCACTTTATTTCTCTTATCTTTCTTTGAACTTGCTCTCACTTCCGCTAATACAACCTAAAACCAACAGCTATACTATGCAATGTCCTCATCATGGTTTCTCCAAGGAGTCTCTTCTTAGCACATTATACAGAGGGTGCTACCAAAAATCAGGATGTTGCTTGACACAGCAAGTAATGGCAACTTCCTTGGCCAAGATGTTGATGTTGGCATGACTTTGGTGGAGAATCTTGCTCAAAGTGATGGCAACTATGGGGAAGATTATGATAGAACCTCAAGAGATTACTCTGATCTGAATGAGCAGCACAGAAAGGAGATCAAAGCATTGAATGACAAGATGAAAAAGATGCTTATGGCCAATAAAAAGCAAGTTCATTTTGTCAATGAATGTGAACTTTATCAGGAAGGCATGGAGGTTTGTGTTGAAGGTCAAGAGGAAGTCAACTATGTGGGTGGCCAAGGATATAACAAATTCAACCCCAATTACCGCCAACACCCTAACCTCTCTTACCGCAGCACTATTGACCAAGAATAAGCCTAAGGCATTTGGTGTCCACACGCCTAGGCAATAAGCGCCGTCCGTACAAGTGAAGAATATGGGCCGTCCGTACGAGTGTGGTGAAATGGCCGAGTCTCCTTGTGTCAAGGAATAGAGAGGAGGCCTGAAGCCCACTAGAAGGATCGAGAAGCACATTATAGCCGTTAGGAAGAAGATAGGAAGATTGTCACATGTTTGGTAAGGATGGGCTGTCGCTATCATCTTGGGATGTAGTGTGTCTCTCTCCTAATGTCCCTATCCCACTTGTATGTCTCGGTCAAGGGAGTAGCCCTAGTTTATGATTCCTTAAATAGGCGAATAGCCACCTTGTAATACTCACTCTTATGGAATGAAAATTATTTCTCATTCTCTTCCCTTATTCTCTACCAAACCTTTTCTTACACATCTCACATAATTCTCTTTGTTATTCCGCAAATCCCAACATGGTATCAGAGCAAGTTCTTTGATCCTTTACACTTTAATCTCATTCTTCCCTTCAGTTCTATTCTCTAGTCTTCTTTCTTTCTTTTCTTCATACTCGCACCTCTTTTATTCTCCGGGTAAAAGCTTTGTCCATCGGTCCATAAAACTCAAACCATGGAGAACGCTAAGCCTATTGTGACACCGATTGTCCTAAAGGGGACTAACTACTTGCTGTGGACAAGAACCACAAGAACCGCCCTTGGAGGTCGCGGCCTTTGGAGTCATGTCGAAACCGACTATGTCCCAAAGCAAAACCCCAAAGGAGAAGACGCTTCCAAGGAGGAAGTAGAGGAAGAGAGCGAGAGGAAGGCCAAATGGTTTCAAGAAGACCAAGTTGTCCTATCTGTCCTCCAAAACTCTCTTGACACACCGATCCTTGAAGCCTACTCATATTGTGAGACGGCCAAGGAGCTTTGGGAAACGCTTAAGAGCGTTTATGGAAATGTCTCCAACTTGACCAGGGTCTTTGAGGTCAAGCGAGCCATCAACAGCCTAAGCCAAGATGACTTGGAGTTTACTAAGCATCTTGGTAAGTATCGAGCCCTTTGGTCGGAACTTGAGGCTTTACGACCAAGCTCACTAGATCCGGCGGTCCTTAGCGAGAGAAAGGAGCAAGACAAAATCTTTGGTCTTCTGCTCACACTCAACCCAGCCTTTAACGATCTCATGAAGCACATCCTAAGGGGAGACAAGCTGCCAAACTTTGAAGAAGTGTGTTCACAAGTTCAAAAGGAACAAGGCTCACTCGATCTATTTAGCGGTAAGGGGGAGCTTGCCACGGCCAACAAAGGGGTGTACAAGCAGGAAGATAGGAAGGTGTTGGTGTGCGACCATTGCAAGAAGAGAGGCCATATGAAGGACAAGTGTTGGATCCTTCACCCTCATCTCAAACCGGCAAAGTTCAAAGCGCATCTCTCTAAGGAAGCCGGAGGAGACAAAGAAGCGGGCTCATCTAAGCAAGGAGAGGAGGTGGCCATGACCGCATCCTATGGGGAGGTGGTGAGGAAGTCTGACATAGAGGCACTCATTCGCTCCATTGCTTCACTCAAGGAGTCTGGTATCTCTTTCTTTTCCTCCAAGCCTAGTAAATCGCTTGTTATAGACTCGGGTGCTTCTCACCATATGATTAGTAACCCTAGTCTAATTAACAACATAAAACCGGCTTTAGGGAATGTTATTATTGCCAATGGAGAGAAGATACCAGTAAAAGGAATAGGAGATTTGAAACTATTTGATAAAACCTCAAAAGCTTTCTTTATGCCTACCTTTACTTCTAATCTTCTTTCAGTTAAAAGGGCCACAAATGATTTAAATTGTTATGCAATTTTTGGTCCTAACAATGTGTATTTTCAGGATATTGATACTGGAAAGGTTCTTGGAGAAGGGCAAGGGAGTGGAGATCTCTATGTCCTAGAGAAAACCGATTCTACTTTAGCTTCTCCTATTAAAACTTGTTTTGTTGTTAATTCAAATTCGGTGTGGCATGCTAGGCTAGGTCACCCACATTCGCGGGCCTTAGGTTTAATGTTTCCAAATATTTCTTTTGATAACTCTACTTGTGAGTCTTGTATTCTTGGAAAACATTGCAAGTCTATTTTCCCAAAATCAACTACTATTTATGAGAATTGTTTTGATTTAGTTCACTCAGATGTTTGGACATCACCATGCCTATCTAGGGACAATAACAAGTATTTTGTGACCTTTATTGATGAAAAATCAAAATATACTTGGGTCACCTTGTTACCTTCAAAAGATAGAGTTTTTGATGCCTTTGTTAATTTTCAAAACTATGTGACTAATCATTTCAATGCTAAACTTAAGGTACTAAGGTCTGATAATGGTGGGGAATACATGAGTTTCAAGTTCAAAGAACACCTCTCCAAGCATGGCATTCTCCATCAAACGAGCTGTCCCTATACGCCCCAACAAAATGGTGTGGCCGAACGGAAGAACCGGCACCTCATGGAGGTTGCACGGTCAATGATGTTTCACTCAAATGTTACCAAGAGATTTTGGGGTGATGCTGTGATGACCGCATGCTACTTGATCAACAGGACACCAACCAAAGTTCTTCATGACTCGTCACCGTTTGAGGTCTTAAACAAATTTAAACCATCTCTTGATCACTTACGCGTCTTTGGTTGTATGTGTTTTGTGTTGGTACCAGGGGAACAAAGGAGTAAGCTGGATGCCAAGAGTATCAAGTGCATGTTCGTTGGCTACTCTACCACCCAAAAGGGGTACAAGTGCTACGATCCGGCCACCAGCCGACTCTATGTCTCTCGCGATGTCCGATTCCTAGAACATATGGGCTATTATGACAAGAAGGATTGGAACAGTCTTAAGGATCTCTCATCCTCACCAAATGACCGAGCGTCGAGTCTACGCTTCCTCCTAGATCACCTTGGTCATCCGTCTCCACCAACGAATGCCGTGCAGCCAACGTCAAGACCAAATCCTACCGAGGGAGAGTCTGACCAAAACCATACTCAAGATGATGTTATCACACAAGAAGATGGCCTACCGGGGTCTGATCACTCTCCGACTCGTGTCCCTACCCCTGGCCCTACAACGGCCGCACGTGTTCCGGCCGCGGCCTCTACCGAGGAACATATAGAGGCGGCTACTAGAGATGGGCCCTCTCACGAGTTACCACCTACCGAAGAGCCACCTCATCCACCGGTCCTGCGCAGGAGCACTCGACTTCGATCTGACCCCTCCACGTGGAAGAATAAGCGTGTCTACTACAATAGTCAAGCCGTCGCACATCCCATTCAATCCGTTTGTTCACTTGAGCTGTTACCGGACGATCATCAAGCCTTCTTCGGCAACGTCGACGCCCATTGTATTCCCCAAACTTATGAGGAGGCCAAAGATCACAAGGTCTGGGTAGACGCGGTCGATGATGAGACAATGGCCATGATTCGCAATCACACATGGGACGAATCCGATCTACCTAAAGGGAAGAAGGCTGTAAGCTCCAAATGGGTCTTCACAATCAAATATTTAAGCAATGGTGATTGAACGTCATAAAGCCCGGCTAGTGGCACGCGGCTTCACTCAAACATATGGCGCTGACTACACGGACACATTTGCACCGGTGGCCAAGCTTCACACGGTTCGGGTCGTCCTGTCTCTTGCCGTCAACCTATCATGGGACTTATGGCAGATGGATGTCAAGAATGCCTTCCTTCAAGGTGAACTTGAAGAAGAAGTGTACATGACCCTCCTCCCGGCCTTGAAGATATAGTGGCTCCGGGCAAGGTTTTCGCCTCCAAAGGCTATCTATGGCTTGAAACAATCACCCCGTGCTTGGTATCACAAGCTGAGCTCCACACTCAAGGCATGGTTTAAGCGTTCCGAGGCCGACCACACTCTCTTTCACTTCGCACGCCTGATCTTGCCGTAGTGGTTCTCGTCTATGTCGATGATATAATCATCACCGGTGATGACTCCGAGGGTATTCATGACACCAAAGAGGCACTCAAGAAGGAGTTTGATATCAAAGACCTTGGCGAGCTCAAGTACTTCCTTGGCATTGAGATTTGTCGGTCCCCGGAGGGCTGTTTCTTTCCCAACGGAAGTATGCTCTTGACCTCCTCGGTGAAACGGGCAAGCTTGGTGCGTCTCCAGCCGTGACACCACTTGAAGAAGGATACCAGGCCAAGCGAAAGGGGGAGATGAAGAATATGACTCCATTGGCTGAGCCGTATGAAGATGTAGGCCAATACCGACGACTTGTGGGCAAACTGATCTACCTTACCATTACTAGGCCGGACCTTTGCTATGCGGTCAATCAAGTCAGTCAGCACATGAAGGCACCAACGAAGTTCGATTGGCAAACACTTGAACGGATCCTTTGTTATCTCAAGGGAAGCCCTGGCCAAGGCATTTGGATGGGGAAGAACAACAATACCGAACTGGTGGGCTATTGCGACGCGGACTACGCCGGCGATACGACTGATCGGAAGTCAACCACAGGCTATTGTACATTTCTTGGGGGGAACTTAGTCACTTGGAAATCAAAGAAGCAAAAGGTTGTGTCTCAATCAAGTGCCGAGTCTGAGTATAGGGCCATGAAGAAGCTCACCAATGAGCTTACATGGCTCAAAGGGCTTCTCAAGGATCTTGGAGTAGAGGTTGATGGACCAATCACCATGCATTGTGATAACAATGCTGCAATCCACATAGCAACGAACTCGGTATTTCACGAGAGGACTAAGCATATCGAGGTAGATTGCCATAAGGTGCGAGAGAAGATAGAAGAAGGTGTGGTTCTACCGTGTTACACGCCAAGCAAAGAACAATTGGCGGATATTTTACAAAGGCTACTAGTCCACAAATTTGCGAATACATCTCTAGCAAACTTGGACTAGTAGACCTACTCACCCATGAGCAAACTTCCCTAATCCGTAGGAGATCACACTCTTTTCCTTAGCATGGTTTTGTCCCATGAGGTTTTCCATGTTAAGGTTTTTAACGAGGTGGTCTCTCGCGGGTTCCAAGCTTAGCCGCTCCACTTGGCTAAGCTTGAGGGGGAGTATTGATCATAGGCCATGCGGTCACTCGAGACTCAAGGTGTGTCCGTACGGCCGTCCGTACGCAAAGCAATAAGGCCGAGTCCAAATCATGTCAAATAAAGAGAGGAAGGGCTGGAATACTAGGCAAGGCCCATTAGAAGGATCTCGAAGTCGTGAGAGAGCCGTTGGGGGATAAGGTCACATGTTGTCTTCCTTAAGGAAGCAAGGACATGTCGCTTTCACCCTTGGGATCACCTACTCCCTCCTTTATGTCCCTATCACCAAGTTGTCGAGTTGTTTTTAGTAGGATGCCCTAGGTTCCTTCCCTTCTATTTAAAGGCCTTGGCCGACATTGTAATAATTCATTCTAATAGAATCTCACATTTTCTTCACTTTATTTCTCTTATCTTTCTTTGAACTTGCTCTCACTTCCGCTAATACAACCTAAAACCAACAGCTATACTATGCAATGTCCTCATCATGGTTTCTCCAAGGAGTCTCTTCTTAGCACATTATACAGAGGGGTGCTACCAAAAATCAGGATGTTGCTTGACACAGCAAGTAATGGCAACTTCCTTGGCCAAGATGTTGATGTTGGCATGACTTTGGTGGAGAATCTTGCTCAAAGTGATGGCAACTATGGGGAAGATTATGATAGAACCTCAAGAGATTACTCTGATCTGAATGAGCAGCACAGAAAGGAGATCAAAGCATTGAATGACAAGATGAAAAAGATGCTTATGGCCAATAAAAAGCAAGTTCATTTTGTCAATGAATGTGAACTTTATCAGGAAGGCATGGAGGTTTGTGTTGAAGGTCAAGAGGAAGTCAACTATGTGGGTGGCCAAGGATATAACAAATTCAACCCCAATTACCGCCAACACCCTAACCTCTCTTACCGCAGCACAAATGTGGAGAACCCACAAGATCAGTCTTATCCACCACAAAAACCACCTGGTTTTCCTTCTCAACCCAACTATCAGCCAAAACCTCAAGGAAACTAACAAGCCAAGCCTCAGACTTATTCTCACCCTCAGCAACAAGTGCATGCACCCAATCCTCAAGGTCAAGCAGATGACACAAATGCTCTACTTAGACAACTCCTAGAAGGCCAAGGGAGAGGTGCAATTGAACTTGCTACACAAATGAAAGCAATCCACCACAAGGTTGAAAATGTCTATGGTGAGTTAAATGCTAAGATTGAGAGGCTGCAAACACAAGTCCAAGGACAAGCTTCTTCATCATCAACAAGACAAATGGGTTCCTTACCAGGGAAACCTGAACCAAACCCCAAAGAGTTCATCAATGCAATCATGTTGAGAAGTGGTAGGCAACTACAAACTAATGAGCTCAATAGGGACATTGAGCCTAAAGAAGGGGAGGTAGAGGTTGAGATTGAGGATGAAGATCAGTTGATATTGAAAGACTTGGGTAAAGACAAAGAAGCTGAACAAGTTGTGGTTGTCAAAGGGAAGAGTAAAGTGGTTGAGGAGCCTAAGCAAGACAATACCATTGATGAAATTACCAAGAAAAGTAAAGGTGTTGCCAAAGAAACTCTGTTTGTGCCTCCACCTTATGAACCAAGGCTGCCATTTCCTGGAAGGTTCAAAAAGCAACAAGTGGACAAGTATAGAGCCATGTTTGATGCACAAATGAAGGATGTTGCTATCACAATGCCTATCATTGATGCATTCTTGTTGAACCCCTCTTACAACAAGTTCCTCAAGGATGCAGTTTTGGAAAAGAAGAAAGCTCTCCAAGGAATGGTTATCTTGACTCATGAGTGTAGTGCTATCATTCAAAACAAGGTAGTAGCAAAGAAGCTTGAAGATCCTGGCAGCTTCACTCTCCCTTGCACTTTGGGACCTCTATCTTTTAGCCATTGTTTATGTGATCTGGGGTCTAGTGTGAGCTTGATGCCTCTCTCAGTTGCAAAGAGATTAGGTTTCACACACTACAAAAAGTGTATGATCACCCTTGTCCTAGCTGATAGGTCAGTTAGAACACCAGTTGGAGTACTTGAAGATCTACCAGTGATGATTGGTCATTTTGAAATCCCAACTGACTTTGTTGTTCTTGAAATGGATGAAGAACCAAAGGATCCACTCATCTTGGGAAGGCCATTCTTAAGAACAGCAGGAACAATGATTGATGTGAAAGGTGGGAAGATTCAATTGAATTTGGGCAAGGAAGCTTTGACTTTTGACATCAATCAAGTGATGAGGAAGCCTACAATTGGCGGTCAAGTGTTCTACATTGAGAAGATGGAAGCTTTGGCTGATGAGCTTTTGGAGGAATTGGCAATAGAAGATGAGCTCCAAAGCACTTTGACAGTTAAACAAGGAGAGTTTGGCTTACTAAAGGAAGATAGTGAAGGTTATGAAAAGATTCTTGACTCTCATAAGCCTTCTAATGATGATGGAAGCTTCCTTGAGTTAAAGGAGCAATTGGTGTGTTCAGTTGAGGTAGACTCAAATGGAGATTGGAGTGAGCTTAAGGCACCTAAGATTGAACTCAAACCACTCCCTAAGGGGCTAAGGTATGCTTTCCTTAAAAACTCTACTTACCCTGTCATTATCAATGAGAAACTTAGTGAACAAGAAACTGTTACTCTTCTAAATGAATTAAAAAAGTATAGGAGAGCTATTGGTTATTCACTTGATGACATTAAAGGAATTTCAGAAACTCTTTGCATGCATAGAATTCATTTAGATGATGAATCAGTGACTTCCATTGAACCACAAAGAAGGTTAAACCCTAATTTAAGAGATGTGGTGAGGAAAGAGATTCTTAAACTCCTTGATGCTGGCATCATATATCCTATATCAGATAGTACATGGGTTTCACCTGTACATGTGGTGCCAAAGAAAGGAGGAGTTACAGTTGTTAAGAATGATAAAGATGAGCTAATTCCTACTAGGACTATAACTGGTCATAGAATGTGTATAGATTATAGGAAACTCAATGCTGCTTCTAGAAAAGATCACTTTCCTTTACCATTTATTGATCAAATGTTAGAGAGGCTTGCTAGTCATACTCATTATTGCTTTCTTGATGGTTATTCTGGTTTCTTTCAAATCCCCATACATCCCAATGATCAGGAAAAGACTACTTTCACATGTTCTTATGGTACTTTTGCTTATAGAAGGATGCCATTTGGACTGTGTAATGCTCCAGCTACTTTCCAAAGATGCATGATGTCAATTTTTTCTGATCTAATTGAGGATGTTGTGGAGGTTTTCATGGATGACTTCTCTGTCTATGGAGATTCTTTTTCTGGTTGTCTTTCTAACTTGTGCAGGGTCTTAAAGAGGTGTGAGGAGACAATTCTGGTCTTGAATTGGGAGAAGTGTCACTTCATGGTGAAAGAAGGAATTGTGTTGGGTCATAAGATTTCTGAGAAGGGCATTGAAGTTGACAAAGCTAAGATTGATGTGATGACCAATCTAGCACCACCAAATTCAGTCAAGGGGATAAGAAGTTTTCTGGGCCATGCTGGATTCTACAGAAGGTTCATTAAAGACTTTTCAACGATTGCTAGACCCCTTACAAGGTTGCTGTGTAAGGAAGTTGAATTTGAGTTTAACGAGGAGTGTCTTCAAGCATTCAAGAAGATTAAAGAAGAGTTGGTTAGTGCCCCAATAGTTCAACCCCCAGATTGGAATTTGCCATTTGAAATCATGTGTGATGCTAGTGACTATGCAGTTGGAGCAGTGCTTGGTCAAAGAAAAGATAAGAAGCTTCATGTCATATACTATGCAAGTAGAACATTGGATGAAGCTCAAGTCAAGTATGCTACAACAGAAAAAGAGCTCCTAGCTATTGTCTTTGCATTTGAGAAGTTTAGGCAATACTTGGTGGGTTCAAAAGTGGTTGTTCACACTGATCATGCAGCATTGAAACATCTTTTGGCAAAGAAGGATGCTAAACCAAGGCTGTTGAGATGGATACTGCTACTTCAAGAGTTTGATTTGGAGATTAAAGACAAGAAGGGTATTGAGAATGGAGTAGCTGATCATCTATCAAGATTGAGGATTGACAATGAGGTTCCAATCAATGATGCACTTCCTGAAGAGCAGATAATGGAAATTCAACTACTTGACAAGACCAATGAGACTTGGAAAAAGCTTGGAGAGGTCATGAGGTTGGAAGAGAATGGCCCTTGGTATGCTGATTATGTTAACTACCTTGCTTTTGGAATTGAGCCACCAAATCTGGTTGGGTATGATAGAAAAAAATTGTTCAGGGACATCAACAACTACTATTGGGATGCACCTTACCTTTACACTCTTTGTAAGGACAAGATTTACAGAAGATGTGTTGCCAGAGAAGAGATAGAAGGTTTGGTAGAACTTTGTCATGGGGCAGCCTATGGAGGTCATTTTGCTACATTTAAGACAGTCACCAAGATTCTTCAAGCTGGTTTGTGGTGGCCAACTATGTTCAAGGACACCCAAGAGATCATCTCCAAGTGTGATTCATGTCAAAGAAAAGGAAACATCAGCAGGAGAAATGAAATGCCACAAACTTCTATATTAGAAGTTGAAGTGTTTGATGTATGGGGTATTGACTTCATGGGACCATTTCCTTCTTCATATGGTAATAACTACATACTGGTGGCTGTTGATTATGTCACTAAATGGGTGGAAGCCATAGCCTGTCCTACCAATGATGCAAAGGTTGTGTTAAAGCTATTCAAGACAATCATTTTTCCAAGGTTTGGTATTCCAAGAGTGGTCATTAGTGATGGAGGAAAACACTTTGTTAACAAAGTCTTTGAGAGTCTTCTCAAGAAGCATGGAGTTAAGCATAAGGTTGCTACACCTTATCATCCCCAAACTAGTGGTCAGGTTGAGATTTCAAACAGGGAAATCAAGTCAATTCTTGAGAAAACAGTTGGTATCACAAGGAAAGATTGGGCAAAGAAGTTAGATGATGCTCTGTGGGCATATAGAACTGCTTACAAGACACCAATTGGGACAACTCCATTCAACCTTCTCTATGGAAAGTCTTGTCATCTGCCAGTTGAGTTAGAGTATAAAGCAATGTGGGCAGTTAAGCTTCTTAACTTTGATATCAAGAGTGCTCATGAGATACGCCTGATACAATTGAATGAGTTAGAGGAGATCCGCCTTGAAGCTTATGAGAGTTCAAAGATCTACAAGGAGAGGACAAAAGCATTCCATGACAAGAGGATTCTTCCAAGAGTTTTCAAGGAAGGAGATTTGGTGTTGCTGTTCAAT
The DNA here is from genome assembly GCA_023657505.1 of Camelina hispida. Taxonomy (NCBI): domain Eukaryota; kingdom Viridiplantae; phylum Streptophyta; class Magnoliopsida; order Brassicales; family Brassicaceae; genus Camelina; species Camelina hispida. The sequence continues at coordinate 24,370,759 of CP094637.1, forward strand.
TCCCGGTTGAAACTATTCCCGGGAAAGCTCAAGTCCCGCTGGTCAGGACCATTCAAGATCAAGGAGGTTAGACCTTATGGAGCCTTTGTGTTGCTGAACAAGGCTGGAAAAGAGTTTGTGGTTAATGGACAGAGGTTGAAGAGCTACTTGGCAAATTACTTCATTGAGGAGGGAACAACTATTTCTCTCTCAGAACCTCAAGACGCCTAAGCGGTGCGGTACCGTCAAGCTTAGAGACGTAAAACAAGCGCACTTGGGAGGCATTCCCATGGTATCCTTTTGTACATACCTTTTATTTTCTTTTAGTATGTGTGTTTAAGGCTTTGTGTTTTAAATTTTGAGATTTGGAAAGTTTGGAGGCTTGTGTGTATTTGGATCTTCAACAGATGGAGTTAAGAACCAACTGAATTGGCTAAGTGGTGCCCGAGTGTGTCATCGGCCTTGGACCAGCGGCCAAAGCCTAGCCGCATGAAAGGTCGAAGCCTGTTAGCGAATACACCAGCAGTCTTGGGCAATCCGCCAAGGTTTGGCCGCATGAGAAGTCGAAGATTGTTAGCGAATGTCCCATCGGTCAGGGCCATCGGTCGGACCGTGGCCGATGAAGCATTGATGTGCAATTTGTGGACCTGTTAGCGAGTACACCAGCGGGCAGGGCCATCGGTTGGACCATGGCCGATGAACCATTGAAGACTTAGCGAGTGTACCAGCGGCCTAGGCCATCGACCAAACGCCGGCCGCTGGCACGGACCAAGGTAAGTCTTCTTCCCCTTTTCGGTTCAATTCGGTCCAATCCTAGTAAACCGGTTCGATTTTCAATTTTTTTAAACTCAATTCTGGCCGGTTTCTTCCTTCCCTCAGCCTCCTTAAACCCGAAAACTCTCTCCCATCTCCTCTCTTTGTCGATTTCAAGTTCCCAAAAAACCTTTAGAGCTCTAAAATCTTTGTATCTTTCTCTTTTCTCAACCGATTACAAAATTTCTTGGTGTGTTGGTCTTGTTTCTTTTAATCACTTCTAACCAATCATACTAGTCCCTATTCGCTCCTCATCAACAGCAAGGTAAGGCATTCAATTTCCCCTTTCTTCTCTTATTCAAGTTTGAGCCAAATTTTGCTAGAACCGACCAACAAGTCATTGATGCATTGATTTTGAGTTGTTTAGCTGGATATTGATGTTATCTTGTTACAATTTCATTTGAATGACTTTATTTGGTGTTTAATTTCGAAATTTTAGATTTATGAGAAATTAGGGTTCTTGAGAATTCTTAAAAATAAAATTTTGGGGAAATTTAAAATTTGTTGTTTATTTACCTTGTTTATTGTTCAATTAAGCATCTTGGAAGAGACTAGAAATTTTGGGGGCCAATTGATCATGTTTAGTGATTTATTGAGTTTTTTTTTAGAAGTAATTTTGAGTTAGATTGAGAAATTTGTATCTAAGTGGTTCCACTTTGCTCATTGGTTTAATTATATTGATTTATCTTTTAAATACTAGACACTTGCTAGTTGTTGATTCACCTTGTGGCTCCTAGTGAGCCTTACTAATATTTCTCAAGTGTTTTTGTATTTTTAATAGGAACAATGGCTAGAACCAACTTGAGACATGGAGAGAAACAAACTAAAGCCAAGGAGGTTGTGGTAAAGGTTGTTGATAAGAAGAAGAAGACAGCAACTCAACCTAAGTCCTCACTTGGTAAACAAAAGGCTCTAGCAATCAAGAAGAAGAGTAAGGAGCTTGTGATGGAGGTTAATGATTCAGCGGAAAGGGATATGAGTGAGAGTGAGTTTGATTCTCCACCACCTCCAGCTGCCAAAGAAAAGCAGATTAAACCAATGAAGAAGAAACCTACCTATTCCCAACTAATGAAGCACCTTAAGAAGATCAAGTTTGCTCCAACTAGATATCCAGATCATGAATTCCTTCATAATGCTGGCCTCCTTGAAGATATGCAAACTATCTTCACAACTTTGGGATTAGGACAGTTCTTCAATATGTCTTTTCCCACCTATGTTGAGCCAACAAGAGAGTTCCTTGCTTCTTTGTCAGTGACTTATTATGAAGATGAGATGGTGAAGGAGAAAAATGACCTTGGGCATTTTGAGTTTAAAATTCAAGGGAAGCACTACAAGATGACCTTTGGAGAGTTGGGAGCTACATATGGTTTTCAACCAGGAACAAGGCTAGAGTACAACATTGACCCTAAGGAGTTTGATTCTTTTTGGAAAGGTATTGGTATGGGAAAATACAAAGATGGTCTAGTTAAGAACTCATGCATCCAGCATCCTACAGTGAGATATGCTCACAAGATTCTCTCTCACACTCTTTTTGCAAGAAGAGAAGCTGGAGGAGTTCTAGCCAATGAACTTGGCTGTCTTCTAGCAGGGCTACAACCTTTCATAAGAGCCAATGAAGAAAGGAATCCTCCATTGTCCAATGCTGAAAACACTTGTGTTGCTGCTGTTTTTCTTCACCAAATGCTTCATTACCAAAGCTGGGTTTGGACAACAAAAGACAAAACCCCTGTTCTAAGTATGGGTGGACTTGTCACTCCCATTTTGCAAGCAAAAGGAGTTGAGCTTGGTGAGTTTGATCTTGACATTGCAAAGCTTGATCCAGTCTATCTCAAGAAGATTGCTTATTTAGATGGCCAAACTAAGAAGGGTTCCTATGTCTACAATGGCCACATTTTCAAAAGCATGGAAAAGAAGAGGCTCTTGCTTCCTCAAAAGGATGTCACTACCCTTTATATGGAGCATGTTATGTATGGCCAGATCGAAGATGAGTTCCTGTACTCCTTTAAGGATGATGGGCCAGTAGGTCCAATAAAGACTTCAAGGGAAGAGCAAGCAGAGGACACACATCAAGCAGCTCCTCCTAGCCCAGTTTATGGTAGTGCTAGGTATGATTTCCATCCATTTGAGGAAACCACAGCAAACAAGTCTCTTAGAGAAGCACACTCCCATATCAACCTTCTCCAGCGTTTGGCTAAGTGGCAAGGGAAGAACATCAAGAAGTTAGTCAAGGGTATGACAAGCCTTTCAAAGAGATTGAAACATGTGGAAGCAAAGGTTGAAATTGCAAATGCCACAAATTCAACCCCTGAAGTTGTTGTGGATTCAGGAGAGGAACAAGCAACTGAGGTTGAGGCTGAAATGGAGAGACACTCAGTCAATGGTGAAGCTAGTACTGCCCTTGGCTTCTATGACCCACATAGAGCTTCATCATGTGATAGGAGACAAAGGAAGAAGAGAAGAGCAGAGAAGTCTCCAACACCATGCTCTAGTAACTCCTCATACTCTCTTGATCTCTCCATGAACTAGAGGTACACTCCAAGTCCTTGTACATAAGAGTCTTTTTCATATTCTCGTTTTTTATTTTTGGTCTTATTAATCTCTTTCTCAGCTTTTCTCACACAGAGACTGTGTGAATTAAGTTTGGGGGAGAGACTAGCCATCTTACATTGTGTTCTATTTTGATTTTCATGTTTTGTGTGATGCATTGTTAATAGCTATGTTTTGAGAAAAATCAAAAAAATTTTGAAAAATTAAAAAAAAAAAAAAAAAAAAAAGAATTGCATTTAGCTTTGCATATTCATTCTTGTGTTTAGGGTTGAGTCTAGAAACATTTAGTATGCATTTGCATTTGGGGATGATGATGAAATTGCCTTGTAAAGGTTGAGTTTTAGGATTGAATTCAAAGCCCTCATTTATAGCTCATTGGTGCTTCTTTAATCTTTGGGAAAAAATGAAGAATCTAAGCTTAGAAGCATTGTGTCACTTGAAAGCATTTTCGTGTAAAGCTTTCTTGATCATTGCTGCATCTCTATATTATTTGGACTTTAATTTGATCTTAAAATTATCTTGCATATGGACTATGAATGCTAGCTCATGGAACTTTCATTTGGGTTAACTATCCCTATCTGCCACTCAATTTTGTTTAACCCAATCTCTTGCCATACCTTTGAACCCCAGCCTTTTCTTTCAAACCTTGTATTGATTTGTTGAGTGAGGCCTCTTCTTGATAATGCTATAGGTTGTGAAATCTTGACAGTATTGAGAATGACAAAGAACTGGCTCTTGTTTTATCTAGTTTTGGAGTCTTTATAGCTAGCTAATAGGATTGGTTTTGAAAGAAATAGGTGGTTAGAATGTTGATTTGGGTTCAAGTTTGGGAACAAGAAAGAATAAGAAGGGAAATAAAGGTCTACTTGGTCAAAAGAAAAAAAAAAAAAGGGGGGTCTCTAAGATTAAGTTAATTATAAGCTCTAAGTCTCAAAGAAAATGGATAGAAAGTATTGCTATAGTCTCCTAGAATCAAATTGAAAAGAGTAAAGAAAATGAAACAAAATTGGGAGTATAGCATAGAATGATTAAGAAAGAAAGGGAGCTAGTGTTTAAAGCAAGAATATCTTAGAGATTCAATAAAAAAATAAAGGAATAAGACCTTAAGTAAAGAAGAAAAAGGGGTTGAGTTGAATAAGGTTGAGTTTTTGGGTTTAAAAGAAAGATAAGGAAGATGAGAATAAGGGGTAGAAAAGCTTTTAGGTGGGTAGAACATCAAGAGCTAAGCTTTGTATGCCCAAATTATTCTTGGTCTTAGATAGATTTCATGATTGTCTAGCATTCCTCTTTGTTTGAGAGTTAACCACCCAAAAAGCACCATTATCCAACCACTTTATAAGCAGCCTTTCCCTTAAACCAATTGAGCTTGATTTATTTTCCATTTGCAAGATCACACTAAACACCTTAATGAATGTGAAAGAGATGTTCAATAGGATTGCAAGTCTTTGCCAATTGATAGAAGATGAACTAGAGTGGTGCATTGTGTTAAGCTTAGAAAAATATTTGTAAGGACTTTGATTGATCTTAGCACCATTGAACTGCATTTAAGGACTGTGGTTTGAATCCTTTAATGATGTTTTTTTGGTTCTGAATCCCTTTTTCAAACCTCTCTCTCTCACTTTTGTTTAGTTCTTGCTTGAGGACCAGCAAGAGATAAGTTTGGGGGAGTTGATATCTTGTGTTTTTGTTGAGTTTTAAGCCTTGTTTTTATATAATCTTGTTGCATAATCATGTCATTCTAGGTTGTTTTAGGAGCATTTGCATCTAGTTGTTATCTTTCAGGTTCTTGGAGTGATCCCTACACATTTGGAGCATTTGGACTTGTTTTGGTGCAAAGAAGCATAGAGAAGTGAAATTGGAGAAGTGACAAGGGATCAAGAAGTATACATGCCCATCATCGGTCAAGAACCAGCAGCCAAGCAGTGGCCGAGTGAGGAGGACGTGCGTAGAGCGAATGCACCAACGGCCGTGCACCAGCGGCCAAACCATGGCCGATGAAGATCCTGAGGAGATAAGCGAGTGTACCAGCGGCAGTGCACCAGCGGCCAAACCATGGCCGATGAAGTTCCTAAGGAGATAAGCGAGTGTACCAGCGGCCTTGCACCAGCGGCCAAACCATGGCCGATGAAGTTCCTGAAGAAACAAGCGAGTGCACCAGCGGCCAAACCATGGCCGATGAAGTTCCTGAGGAGATAAGCGAGTGTACCAGCGGCCGTGCACCAGCGGCCAAACCATGGCCGATGAAGTTCCTGAAGAAACAAGCGAGTGCACCAGCGGCTAAGGGCAAGCGGCCAAACGCCGGCCGCTGGGGCCATCTTCTCAATGTTTTATTATTAAAACCGGGTTTGACCCAGTTTAATTTGGGTTGACCTGGGTTCTTTTCTACTTGACTATAAATACTCTAAACCTATTAAGGAGGCTGATATCTGATCTTATCTCTTATATTATCTCTTGTTTTAGCAGCCACTTAGGGTTCTTAAGCTTGTTTACTCTTGGTTTATTGGATTCTTGGTTGATTTTCCTGTTTTTGATAGCAGTTTATCTTTCATATCTCCTAATCTACAATCTTTTATTATGGTTTCACAAAGACAAACCTCTTTCCTTTGTGTGATCATAACCATGAGTGAGTAGATCTTTAAGAACTTTGGGCTAGGTAGATTAGGGAGATAGGTGATTGATCTTTGATGTCTAGGGCTTTGTTTATGTATTTCCTATCTTGATTAGTGATAATAATGCTAGATAGCCTTGACAAAGCTTGAATCTAGACTTTAGGATTTCCTTGCCCAGAAGGTGTTTGATGAAATTCCTGAACCAAATTAATCAAGAGCTTTGCATACCTAGCCAATGGAAATTGATGATTAGGATGCTTAGTGGTATTTAGACTTGATATTAATGCATGCTTACCTTGTGATTGCCTTTGGAAATTGTTGATTATCACTTGATTAGCATAGAATCTCTATCATGGAAATGAATTGATTTGCATAAGTGTTCTTAGCCATAGGATTGTTCTTGATTGTTGCTTAGACATCTAGGATTGATTAGCTATCTCCCAAGTCAGTTACCTTGCCCAAGGTTCTCTTGTTAATTCTTGATTTTCAATATTATTGTTAGTTGTGTTCTATTTGCCTTTAATTGCATTTTCTTGTTTCCTTTATTTGAGTCATTTAATTAGTTAAGTTGGAGACAAAAGAACTTTTATTTGATTAAGAATAGATTAAGCATTTTGTGTATTCTTGGTGTGTTGGTTGATTGCAAATTGTGGATTGATAAATAATTGATACAGAAAAGTACTACATCAATTTGGCGCCATTGCCCGTTTGCATTCTAATTGACCATTATGATTTCATCTTTGCTTGAGACTATTCATTTACTTTGCACTGTTTGTTACTTGGGTTGCATTGGTGGTTTGTCTTTGATTTTCAGGGTGTATGAACTTGAGAAGCCACGGCCTAGTACACTTGTTTCAGCCTGTTGACGACGTACCCCGACTTGAAAGAGAGAACCGCCGTTTAGCCCGCCAAGCCATGGACAACAATCCGCCTCCTGCTGCTGGTCATAATGGAAATGATCAACACAATGAAAATCAAGCTCCTATCCACCCTCCAAGACAACCAAGAGTCATTGGAGCTTTTGATCAGCCAAACATTCATGGGAACCGCCAAGGAATTAGAGCACCTGCTGTTGAGAATAACAACTATGAGATCAAGTCCAGTCTTATTAACATGGTGCAGAGCTTAAAGTTCCATGGTCTGCCTATGGAAGACCCTCTTGATCACTTGGATCAGTTTGATATGATGTGTGGGATAGTAAAAATCAATGGTATCTCTGATGATGCATTCAAACTCCGCCTATTTCCGTTTTCTCTTGGAGATAGAGCTAGAACTTGGGAGAAGAACCTACCAGTGGGATCAATCACCTCTTGGGATCAGTGCAAGAGAGCTTTCCTCTCCAAGTTTTTCTCAACTACAAGAACAGCAAGGTTGAGAAATGAAATATCAAGCTTTGCTCAGAAGGGAAATGAGAGTTTCTGTGAGGCATGGGAGATATTCAAAGGCTATACTATGCAATGTCCTCATCATGGTTTCTCCAAGGAGTCTCTTCTTAGCACATTATACAGAGGGGTGCTACCAAAAATCAGGATGTTGCTTGACACAACAAGTAATGGCAACTTCCTTGGCCAAGATGTTGATGTTGGCATGACTTTGGTGGAGAATCTTGCTCAAAGTGATGGCAACTATGGGGAAGATTATGATAGAACCTCAAGAGATTACTCTGATCTGAATGAGCAGCACAGAAAGGAGATCAAAGCATTGAATGACAAGATGGACAAGATGCTTATGGCCAATAGAAAGCAAGTTCATTTTGTCAATGAATGTCAACTTTATCAGGAAGGCATGGAGGTTTGTGTTGAAGGTCAAGAGGAAGTCAACTATGTGGGTGGCCAAGGATATAACAAATTCAACCCCAATTACCGCCAACACCCTAACCTCTCTTACCGCAGCACAAATGTGGAGAACCCACAAGATCAGTCTTATCCACCACAAAAACCACCTGGTTTTCCTTCTCAACCCAACTATCAGCCAAAACCTCTAGGAAACTACCAAGCCAAGCCTCAGACTTATTCTCACCCTCAGCAACAAGTGCATGCACCCAATCCTCAAGGTCAAGCAGATGACACAAATGCTCTACTTAGACAACTCCTAGAAGGCCAAGGGAGAGGTGCAATTGAACTTGCTACACAAATCAAAGCAATGCACCACAAGGTTGAAAATGTCTATGGTGAGTTAAATGCTAAGATTGAGAGGCTGCAAACACAAGTCCAAGGACAAGCTTCTTCATCATCAACAAGACAAATGGGTTCCTTACCAGGGAAACCTGAACCAAACCCCAAAGAGTTCATCAATGCAATCATGTTGAGAAGTGGTAGGCAACTACAAACTAATGAGCTCAATAGGGACATTGAGCCTAAAGAAGGGGAGGTAGAGGTTGAGATTGAGGATGAAGATCAGTTGATATTGAAAGACTTGGGTAAAGACAAAGAAGCTGAACAAGTTGTGGTTGACAAAGGGAAGAGTAAAGTGGTTGAGGAGCCTAAGCAAGACAAGACCATTGATGAAATTACCAAGAAAAGTAAAGGTGTTGCCAAAGAAACTCTGTTTGTGCCTCCACCTTATGAACCAAGGCTTCCATTTCCTGGAAGGTTCAAAAAGCAACAAGTGGACAAGTATAGAGCCATGTTTGATGCACAAATGAAGGATGTTGCTATCACAATGCCTATCATTGATGCATTCTTGTTGAACCCCTCTTACAACAAGTTCCTCAAGGATGCAGTTTTGGAAAAGAAGAAAGCTCTCCAAGGAATGGTTATCTTGACTCATGAGTGTAGTGCTATCATTCAAAACAAGGTAGTAGCAAAGAAGCTTGAAGATCCTGGCAGCTTCACTCTCCCTTGCACTTTGGGACCTCTATCTTTTAGCCATTGTTTATGTGATCTGGTGTCTAGTGTGAGCTTGATGCCTCTCTCAGTTGCAAAGAGATTAGGTTTCACACACTACAAAAAGTGTATGATCACCCTTGTCCTAGCTGATAGGTCAGTTAGAACACCAGTTGGAGTACTTGAAGATCTACCAGTGATGATTGGTCATTTTGAAATCCCAACTGACTTTGTTGTTCATGAAATGGATGAAGAACCAAAGGATCCACTCATCTTGGGAAGGCCATTCTTAAGAACAGCAGGAACAATGATTGATGTGAAAGGTGGGAAGATTCAATTGAATTTGGGCAAGGAAGCTTTGACTTTTGACATCAATCAAGTGATGAGGAAGCCTACAATTGGCGGTCAAGTGTTCTACATTGAGAAGATGGAAGCTTTGGCTGATGAGCTTTTGGAGGAATTGGCAATAGAAGATGAGCTCCAAAGCACTTTGACAGTTAAACAAGGAGAGTTTGGCTTACTAAAGGAAGATAGTGAAGGTTATGAAAAGATTCTTGACTCTCATAAGCCTTCTAATGATGATGGAAGCTTCCTTGAGTTAAAGGAGCAATTGGTGTGTTCAGTTGAGGTAGACTCAAATGGAGATTGGAGTGAGCTTAAGGCACCTAAGATTGAACTCAAACCACTCCCTAAGGGGCTAAGGTATGCTTTCCTTGGTAAAAACTCTACTTACCCTGTCATTATCAATGAGAAACTTAGTGAACAAGAAACTGTTACTCTTCTAAATGAATTAAAAAAGTATAGGAGAGCTATTGGTTATTCACTTGATGACATTAAAGGAATTTCAGAAACTCTTTGCATGCATAGAATTCATTTAGATGATGAATCACTGACTTCCACTGAACCACAAAGAAGGTTAAACCCTAATTTAAGAGATGTGGTGAGGAAAGAGATTCTTAAACTCCTTGATGCTGGCATCATATATCCTATATCAGATAGTACATGGGTTTCACCTGTACATGTGGTGCCAAAGAAAGGAGGAGTTACAGTTGTTAAGAATGATAAAGATGAGCTAATTCCTACTAGGACTATAACTGGTCATAGAATGTGTATAGATTATAGGAAACTCAATGCTGCTTCTAGAAAATATCACTTTCCTTTACCATTTATTGATCAAATGTTAGAGAGGCTTGCTAGTCATACTCATTATTGCTTTCTTGATGGTTATTCTGGTTTCTTTCAAATCCCCATACATCCCAATGATCAGGAAAAGACTACTTTCACATGTCCTTATGGTACTTTTGCTTATAGAAGGATGCCATTTGGACTGTGTAATGCTCCAGCTACTTTCCAAAGATGCATGATGTCAATTTTTTCTGATCTAATTGAGGATGTTGTGGAGGTTTTCATGGATGACTTCTCTGTCTATGGAGATTCTTTTTCTGGTTGTCTTTCTAACTTGTGCAGGGTCTTAAAGAGGTGTGAGGAGATAAATCTGGTCTTGAATTGGGAGAAGTGTCACTTCATGGTGAAAGAAGGAATTGTGTTGGGTCATAAGATTTCTGAGAAGGGCATTGAAGTTGACAAAGCTAAGATTGATGTGATGACCAATCTAGCACCACCAAATTCAGTCAAGGGGATAAGAAGTTTTCTGGGCCATGCTGGATTCTACAGAAGGTTCATTAAAGACTTTTCAAAGATTGCTAGACCCCTTACAAGGTTGCTGTGTAAGGAAGTTGAATTTGAGTTTAACGAGGAGTGTCTTCAAGCATTCAAGAAGATTAAAGAAGAGTTGGTTAGTGCCCCAATAGTTCAACCCCCAGATTGGAATTTGCCATTTGAAATCATGTGTGATGCTAGTGACTATGCAGTTGGAGCAGTGCTTGGTCAAAGAAAAGATAAGAAGCTTCATGTCATATACTATGCAAGTAGAACATTGGATGAAGCTCAAGTCAAGTATGCTACAACAGAAAAAGAGCTCCTAGCTATTGTCTTTGCATTTGAGAAGTTTAGGCAATACTTGGTGGGTTCAAAAGTGGTTGTTCACACTGATCATGCAGCATTGAAACATCTTTTGGCAAAGAAGGATGCTAAACCAAGGCTGTTGAGATGGATACTGCTACTTCAAGAGTTTGATTTGGAGATTAAAGACAAGAAGGGTATTGAGAATGGAGTAGCTGATCATCTATTAAGATTGAGGATTGATAATGAGGTTCCAATCAATGATGCACTTCCTGAAGAGCAGATAATGGAAATTCAACTACTTGACAAGACCAATGAGACTTGGAAAAAGCTTGGAGAGGTCATGAGGTTGGAAGAGAATGGCCCTTGGTATGCTGATTATGTTAACTACCTTGCTTTTGGAATTGAGCCACCAAATCTGGTTGGGTATGATAGAAAAAAATTCTTCAGGGACATCAACAACTACTATTGGGATGCACCTTACCTTTACACTCTTTGTAAGGACAAGCTTTACATAAGATGTGTTGCCAGAGAAGAGATAGAAGGTTTGGTAGAACTTTGTCATGGGGCAGCCTATGGAGGTCATTTTGCTACATTTAAGACAGTCACCAAGATTCTTCAAGCTGGTTTGTGGTGGCCAACTATGTTCAAGGACACCCAAGAGATCATCTCCAAGTGTGATTCATGTCAAAGAAAAGGAAACATCAGCAGGAGAAATGAAATGCCACAAACTCCTATATTAGAAGTTGAAGTGTTTGATGTATGGGGTATTGACTTCATGGGACCATTTCCTTCTTCATATGGTAATAACTACATACTGGTGGTTGTTGATTATGTCTCTAAATGGGTGGAAGCCATAGCCTGTCCTACCAATGATGCAAAGGTTGTGTTAAAGCTATTCAAGACAATCATTTTTCCAAGGTTTGGTATTCCAAGAGTGGTCATTAGTGATGGAGGAAAACACTTTGTTAACAAAGTCTTTGAGAGTCTTCTCAAGAAGCATGGAGTTAAGCATAAGGTTGCTACACCTTATCATCCCCAAACTAGTGGTCAGGTTGAGATTTCAAACAGGGAAATCAAGTCAATTCTTGAGAAAACAGTTGGTATCACAAGGAAAGATTGGGCAAAGAAGTTAGATGATGCTCTGTGGGCATATAGAACTGCTTACAAGACACCAATTGGGACAACTCCATTCAACCTTCTCTATGGAAAGTCTTGTCATCTGCCAGTTGAGTTAGAGTATAAAGCAATGTGGGCAGTTAAGCTTCTTAACTTTGATATCAAGAGTGCTCATGAGATACGCCTGATACAATTGAATGAGTTAGAGGAGATCCGCCTTGAAGCTTATGAGAGTTCAAAGATCAACAAGGAGAGGACAAAAGCATTCCATGACAAGAGGATTCTTCCAAGAGTTTTCAAGGAAGGAGATTTGGTGTTGCTGTTCAATTCCCGGTTGAAACTATTCCCGGAAAGCTCAAGTCCCGCTGGTCAGGACCATTCAAGATCAAGGAGGTTAGACCTTATGGAGCCTTTGTGTTGCTGAACAAGGCTGGAAAAGAGTTTGTGGTTAATGGACAGAGGTTGAAGAGCTACTTGGCAAATGACTTCATTGAGGAGGGAACAACTATTTCTCTCTCAGAACCTCAAGACGCCTAAGCGGTGCGGTACCGTCAAGCTTAGAGACGTAAAACAAGCGCACTTGGGAGGCATTCCCATGGTATCCTTTTGTACATACCTTTTATTTTCTTTTAGTATGTGTGTTTAAGGCTTTGTGTTTTAAATTTTGAGATTTGGAAAGTTTGGAGGCTTGTGTGTATTTGGATCTTCAACAGATGGAGTTAAGAACCAACTGAATTGGCTAAGTGGTGCCCGAGTGTGTCATCGGCCTTGGACCAGCGGCCAAAGCCTAGCCGCATGAAAGGTCGAAGCCTGTTAGCAAATACACCAGCAGTCTTGGGCAATCCGCCAAGGTTTGGTCGCATGAGAAGTCGAAGATTGTTAGCGAATGTCCCATCGGTCAGGGCCATCGGTCGGACCGTGGCCGATGAAGCATTGATGTGCAATTTGTGGACCTGTTAGCGAGTACACCAGCGGGCAGGGCCATCGGTTGGACCATGGCCGATGAACCATTGAAGACTTAGCGAGTGTACCAGCGGCCTAGGCCATCGACCAAACGCCGGCCGCTGGCACGGACCAAGGTAAGTCTTCTTCCCCTTTTCGGTTCAATTTGGTCCAATCCTAGTAAACCGGTTCGATTTTCAATTTTTTTAAACTCAATTCTGGCCGGTTTCTTCCTTCCCTCAGCCTCCTTAAACCCAAAAACTCTCTCCCATCTCCTCTCTTTGTCGATTTCAAGTTCCCAAAAAACCTTTAGAGCTCTAAAATCTTTGTATCTTTCTCTTTTCTCAACCGATTACAAAATTTCTTGGTGTGTTGGTCTTGTTTCTTTTAATCACTTCTAACCAATCATACTAGTCCCTATTCGCTCCTCATCAACAGCAAGGTAAGGATATTGATTTTATCTTGTTACAATTTCATTTGAATGACTCTGTTTGGTGTTTAATTTCGAAATTTTAGATTTATGAGAAATTAGGGTTCTTGAGAATTCTTAAAAATAAAATTTTGGGGAAATTTAGAATTTGTTGTTTATTTACCTTGTTTATTGTTCAATTAAGCATCTTGGAAGAGACTAGAAATTTTGGGGGCCAATTGATCATGTTTAGTAATTTATTGAGTTTTTTTTTAGAAGTAATTTTGAGTTAGATTGAGAAATTTGTATCTAAGTGGTTCCACTTTGCTCATTGGTTTAATTATATTGATTTATCTTTTAAATACTAGACACTTGCTAGTTGTTGATTCACCTTGTGGCTCCTAGTGAGCCTTACTAATATTTCTCCAGTGTTTTTGTATTTTTAATAGGAACAATGGCTAGAACCAACTTGAGACATGGAGAGAAACAAACTAATGCCAAGGAGGTTGTGGTAAAGGTTGTTGATAAGAAGAAGAAGACAGCAACTCAACCTAAGTCCTCACTTGGTAAACAAAAGGCTCTAGCAATCAAGAAGAAGAGTAAGGAGCTTGTGATGGAGGTTAATGATTCAGCGGAAAGGGATATGAGTGAGAGTGAGTTTGATTCTCCACCACCTCCAGCTGCCAAAGAAAAGCAGATTAAACCAATGAAGAAGAAACCTACCTATTCCCAACTGATGAAGCACCTTAAGAAGATCAAGTTTTCTCCAACTAGATATCCAGATCATGAATTCCTTCATAATGCTGGCCTCCTTGAAGATATGCAAACTATCTTCACAACTTTGGGATTAGGACAGTTCTTCAATATGGCTTTTCCCACCTATGTTGAGCCAACAAGAGAGTTCCTTGCTTCTTTGTCAGTGACTTATTATGAAGATGAGATGGTGAAGGAGAAAAATGACCTTGGGCATTTTGAGTTTAAAATTCAAGGGAAGCACTACAAGATGACCTTTGGAGAGTTGGGAGCTATATATGGTTTTCAACCAGGAACAAGGCTAGAGTACAACATTGACCCTAAGGAGTTTGATTCTTTTTGGAAAGGTATTGGTATGGGAAAATACAAAGCTGGTCTAGTTAAGAACTCAGGCATCCAGCATCCTATAGTGAGATATGCTCACAAGATTCTCTCTCACACTCTTTTTGCAAGAAGAGAAGCTGGAGGAGTTCTAGCCAATGAACTTGGCTGTCTTCTAGCAGGGCTACAACCTTTCATAAGAGCCAATGAAGAAAGGAATCCTCCATTGTCCAATGCTGAAAACACTTGTGTTGCTGCTGTTTTTCTTCACCAAATGCTTCATTACCAAAGCTGGGTTTGGACAACAAAAGACAAAACCACTGTTCTAAGTATGGGTGGACTTGACACTCCCATTTTGCAAGCAAAAGGAGTTGAGCTTGGTGAGTTTGATCTTGACATTGCAAAGCTTGATCCAGTCTATCTCAAGAAGACTGCTTATTTAGATGGCCAAACTAAGAAGGGTTCCTATGTCTACATTGGCCACATTTTCAAAAGCATGGAAAAGAAGAGGCTCTTGCTTCTTCAAAAGGATGTAACTACCCTTTATATGGAGCATGGTATGTATGGCCAGATCGAAGATGAGTTCCTGTACTCCTTTAAGGATGATGGGACAGTAGGTCCAATAAAGACTTCAAGGGAAGAGCAAGCAGAGGGCACACATCAAGCAGCTCCTCCTAGCCCAGATTATGGTAGTGCTAGGTATGATTTCCAGCCATTTGAGGAAACCACAGCAAACAAGTCTCTTAGAGAAGCACACTCCCATATCAACCTTCTCCAGCGTTTGGCTAAGTGGCAAGGGAAGAACATCATGAAGTTAGTCAAGGGTATGACAAGCCTTTCAAAGAGATTGAAACATGTGGAAGCAAAGCTTGAAATTGCAAATGCCACAAATTCAACCCCTGAAGTTGTTGTGGATTCAAGAGAGGAACAAGCAACTGAGGTTGAGGCTGAAATGGAGAGACACTCAGTCAATGGTGAAGCTAGTACTGCCCTTGGCTTCTATGACCCACAGAGAGCTTCATCATGTGAGAGGAGACAAAGGAAGAAGAGAAGAGCAGAGAAGTCTCCAACACCATGCTCTAGTAACTCCTCATACTCTCTTGATCTCTCCATGAACTAGAGGTACACTCCAAGTCCTTGTACATAAGAGTCTTTTTCATATTCTCGTTTTTTATTTTTGGTCTTATTAATCTCTTTCTCAGCTTTTCTCACACAGAGACTGTGTGAATTAAGTTTGAGGGAGAGATTAGCCATCTAACATTGTGTTCTATTTTGATTTTCATGTTTTGTGTGATGCATTGTTAATAGCTATGTTTTGAGAAAAATCAAAAAAATTTTGAATAATCATAAAAAAAACCAAAATTGCATTTAGCTTTGCATATTCATTCTTGTGTTTAGGGTTGAGTCTAGAAACATTTAGTATGCATTTGCATTTGGGGATGATGATGAAATTGCCTTGTAAAGGTTGAGTTTTAGGATTGAACTCAAAGCCCTCATTTATAGCTCATTGGTGCTTCTTTAATCTTTGGGAAAAAATGAAGAATCTAAGCTTAGAAGAACTGTGTCACTTGAAAGCATTTTCATCTGGTGTAAAGCTTGCTTGATCATTGCTGCATCTCTATATTTTTGGACTTTAATTTGATCTTAAAATTATCTTGCATATGGACTATGAATGCTAGCTCATGGAACTTTCATTTGGGTTAACTATCCCTATCTGCCACTCAATTTTGTTTAACCCAACCTCTTGCCATACCTTTGAACCCCAGCCTTTTCTTTCAAACCTTGTATTGATTTGTTGAGTGAGGCCTCTTCTTGATAATGCTATAGGTTGTGAAATCTTGACAGTATTGAGAATGAAAAAGAACTGGCTCTTGTTTTAGCTAGTTTTGGAGTCTTTATAGCTAGCTAATAGGATTGGTTTTGAAAGAAATAGGTGGTTAGAATGTTGATTTGGGTTTCAAGTTTGGGAACAAGAAAGAATAAGAAGGGAAATAAAGGTCTACTTGGTCAAAAGAAAAAAAAAAAAAAAAAAAAAGGGGTCTCTAAGATTAAGTTAATTATAAGCTCTAAGTCTCAAAGAAAAGGGATAGAAAGTATTGCTATAGTCTCCTAGAATCAAATTGAAAAGAGTAAAGAAAATGAAACAAAATTGGGAGTATAGCATAGAATGATTAAGAAAGAAAGGGAGCTAGTGTTTAAAGCAAGAATATCTTAGAGATTCAATAAAAAAATAAAGGAATAAGACCTTAAGTAAAGAAGAAAAAGGGGTTGAGTTGAATAAGGTTGAGTTTTTGGGTTTAAAAGAAAGATAAGGAAGATGAGAATAAGGGGTAGAAAAGCTTTTAGGTGGGTAGAACATCAAGAGCTAAGCTTTGTATGCCCAAATTATTCTTGGTCTTAGATAGATTTCATGATTGACTAGCATTCCTCTTTGTTTGAGAGTTAACCACCCAAAAAGCACCATTATCCAACCACTTTATAAGCAGCCTTTCCCTTAAACCAATTGAGCTTGATTTATTTTCCATTTGCAAGATCACACTAAACACCTTAATGAATGTGAAAGAGATGTTCAATAGGATTGCAAGTCTTTGCCAATAGATAGAAGATGAACTAGAGTGGTGCATTGTGTTAAGCTTAGAAAAATATTTGTAAGGACTTTGATTGATCTTAGCACCATTGAACTGCATTTAAGGACTGTGGTTTGAATCCTTTAATGATGTTTTTTTTGGTTCTGTATCCCTTTTTCAAACCTCTCTCTCTCACTTTTGTTTAGTTCTTGCTTGAGGACTAGCAAGAGATAAGTTTGGGGGAGTTGATATCTTGTGTTTTTGTTGGGTTTTAAGCCTTGTTTTTATATAATCTTGTTGCATAATCATGTCATTCTAGGTTGTTTTAGGAGCATTTGCATCTAGTTGTTATCTTTCAGGTTCTTGGAGTGATCCCTACACATTTGGAGCATTTGGACTTGTTTTGGTGCAAAGAAGCATAGAGAAGTGAAATTGGAGAAGTGACAAGGGATCAAGCAGCATACATGCCCATCATCGGTCAAGAACCAGCAGCCAAGCAGTGGCCGAGTGAGGAGGACGTGCGTAGAGCGAATGCACCAGCGGCCGTGCACCAGCGGCCAAACCATGGCCGATGAAGATCCTGAGGGGATAAGCGAGTGTACCAGCGGCCAAACAATGGCTGATGAAGTTCCTGAGGAGATAAGCGAGTGTACCAGCGGCCGTACACCAGCGGCCAAACCATGGCCGATGAAGTTCCTGAAGAAACAAGCGAGTGCACCAGCGGCCAAACCATGGCCGATGAAGTTCCTGAGGAGATAAGCGAGTGTACCAGCGGCCGTGCACCAGCGGCCAAACCATGGCCGATGAAGTTCCTGAAGAAACAAGCGAGTGCACCAGCGGCTAAGGGCAAGCGGCCAAACGCCGGCCGCTGGGGCCATCTTCTCAATGTTTTATTATTAAAACCGGGTTTGACCCAGTTTAATTTGGGTTGACCTGGGTTCTTTTCTACTTGACTATAAATACTCTAAACCTATTAAGGAGGCTGATATCTGATCTTATCTCTTGTTTTAGCAGCCACTTAGGGTTCTTAAGCTTGTTTACTCTTGGTTTATTGGATTCTTGGTTGATTTTCCTGTTTTTGATAGCAGTTTATCTTTCATATCTCCTAATCTACAATCTTTTATTATGGTTTCACAAAGACAAACCTCTTTCCTTTGTGTGATCATAACCATGAGTGAGTAGATCTTTAAGAACTTTGGGCTAGGTAGATTAGGGAGATAGATGATTGATCTTTGATGTCTAGGGCTTTGTTTATGTATTTCCTATCTTGATTAGTGATAATAATGCTAGATAGCCTTGACAAAGCTTGAATCTAGACTTTAGGATTTCCTTGCCCAGAAGGTGTTTGATGAAATTCCTGAACCAAATTAATCAAGAGCTTTGCATACCTAGCCAATGGAAATTGATGATTAGGATGCTTAGTGGTATTTAGACTTGATATTAATGCATGCTTACCTTGTGATTGCCTTTGGAAATTGTTGATTATCACTTGATTAGCATAGAATCTCTATCATGGAAATGAATTGATTTGCATAAGTGTTCTTAGCCATAGGATTGTTCTTGATTGTTGCTTAGACATCTAGGATTGATTAGCTATCTCCCAAGTCAATTACCTTGCCCAAGGTTCTCTTGTTAATTCTTGATTTTCAATATTATTGTTAGTTGTGTTCTATTTGCCTTTAATTGCATTTTCTTGTTTCCTTTATTTGAGTCATTTAATTATTTAAGTTGGAGACAAAAGAACTTTTATTTGATTAAGAATAGATTAAGCATTTTGTGTATTCTTGGTGTGTTGGTTGATTGCAAATTGTGGATTGATAAATAATTGATACAGAAAAGTACTACATCATTTGTTAGTGTTTTTAAGACACCTATAATAATAATATTTTTATGATTTAATTTATGTTAACACACCTTAAAAAACTATGCAATGGAGATGATCTAAGCCGCTAAACTTTGGCATTTCCCAAAATTTATTCTACATTTGGAATGTCTAATATTTTGAATGTGTTTTCTTATGATATGGGTATTTGGGAACAGGAATAGTACAAAATGGGAAAATACGGGACGGAACGTGTGACAACCCATTCCGCGGACCCCACTAGCCCACCGCTAGCTGCCCAACGGACCGTCCGTGGACCCCCCCAGATCAATTGGTGACAGCTTGTCCTGTGGGAAGGTTGTTAAAGGGTGAGGTCCAGGTTCGAGGAACGCCTGGCGCACCAATAACCTACTGGTGGATGTTGATTTCCACAATGATGGGTTAGGATCGATGCCCTGCAGGGCCAGCTTGGGGTCTGTTGGGCCAGCTAGCGGTGGGCTAGTGGGGTCCACGGACGGTCCGTTGGGGCAGCTAGCAGTGAGGCTAGTGTGACAACCTGTCCCGTGGACCCCACTAGCCCACCGCTAGCTGCCCCAACGGACCGTCCGTGGACCCCGCTAGCCCACCGCTAGCCGGCCCAACAGACCCCAAGCTGGCCCTGCAGGGCATCGATCCTAACCCATCACTGTGGAAATCCACATCCACCAGTAGGTTATTGGTGCACCAGGCGTTCCTCGAACCCTGGTTCTCACCCTTTAACAACCTTCTCACGGAACGGGATTACAACATTCGTTCTTTGACAGGAATTTGAGACCATGTATGCAAAAATTAGATTATAACCAAATAAAAATTTAAACTATACACTCAACTGGTATGAGTTTGAATTTATATATTATATTAAATATATTTATACAAATATTATCTCGCATGTATGTGCGGGAAAACATTCGTTATTCGACAGGAATTTGAGACCATATATAAGATAGAAAAAATATTAGGTCCCTTTCCAAAATATTTGTATTTGTTTCAAGCGGGTTTTAATCGTTTTAAAAGAGATTTAATCATTGTGAACATATTTATATTTGGTTTTATAGTTCATGTGTTTAATAGATATCTAACCAACGACTAATGAGGTAAAAGTTTAATTTTGGTATGACCCCTAGGTCATTCCTAATTTTGAATTATTAATGAAACTATCATAATTTCATAAATTTAAATCAAAAATATTGTATAAAAAAAAATTATTTACAAATATAATCCCGCACGTGCAGGTCCGAACCTAGTATCCATTAAGTTAGGTTTATATATCCTTCTATATCACTTTATAGACACATAACCATCCATATTATGCTGAAAATCATATTGTTTTTAATAGAACTTATATTCTTTTCGTTAGAAAAACTTATGTAAATAAAACCAAGCTTATTTACTTTAGTGGCATTATGTGTAATCTTAAATAAAAACAAACATAAAGCTACAAACAAAGTACATATATAGAGAGAGACACGTGGGATGAGAGATGACATTTGTTCTCAGTTCAGATATGAATGTGAGAAAATAAAGCGTAAGATGAGAAAACTACTAATGGAGATAGTGAATTGTCCATTATTGGTTGACCATTTGTTCACTATTAAATGGACACAAGAATGTTTAAAAAAACCATTGTTTTTGGTATATTGCTACCAACAATACAGTCCATTATTCGACCTTCACACCTATTTTCCACTCTTCTATCTCTTCCATCATCCAAATGATGTGGATCAGTGACGTGATGCACACATGAGAGTAAGAATTGACATAAAAAAATAAGAAGGTATACAATAAAAATCATAACAAGAACAATTGTGGAGGTGACAATAAAATACTGACCAAGAAGCAGGAGCTAGACAATGTGGATCAAAATCAGAGCTTGTCGAGGAACACACAAAACCAACACATTGCCCTAAACCCTAAACTCTAAACTCTAAACCTTAACCCCTAAACCCTAAACCTTAATCCCTAAACCCTAAAACCTAAATCCTAAACCTTTAACTCTAAACCGTAAACTTTAAAACCTTAACCCTAAATCCTAAAATCTAAACCCTTAACTCTAAACCATAAACCTTAAACCCTAACTTAATTTGACATAAATTAACAAAACTTAGCTAAAACTTAAAAAAATTTTAGTAGAAACCATATTATAACTTGAACAAACAAACTACATTTTATTATTGTTTACATCAAAATACTTTTTGTTTCAATTTTTTCTCAAAATTTTGTAATGAACATCTAAACATATCCTAGAAACTGTGACCACATGGATATATATGATCAAAATGTCCAAAAAAACAATGAATTAGTACGAATCTAACTGACACCCATAAAGTTGGAAAATTTTGACCTTAAACTTTGGACAGAGGATTTACGAAACCATATTATCATTGTTTCGTGGACATCAACTTTTGAGCTTGCTTGATTCCACAAGGATCTGACCATATAATAGTTATTGCGTGGACATAAAAAAATGTGTTTTAAAAATTGATGGTCTTATACACAGCCACAAGAAAAAAATGATGATGTGGATACCAACCTTTTAAAGATCACAAAGTTATACGGCTGGCTATAAAAGATCAAAAGTTAACAAGTTCTAGTACTTTACATTGGTCATGAGGATCTCAGTCTCGAATTTTGATTGTAATTTTTTCATTCTTCTTGTCTACATAAATCTACAACAATGTTTATTACAAAAACCTTAGTTTGACATTTATTCTATTGACCATCCATTCGCTCATATCCATTAGTTCGTATCCATTCAACCACTAGATTCACATTCCCATTCATACCATTTATCCACATAAGCACATCTACAAAAATACATCCACAAAAAACACATACACAAAAAAACATCCACAGAAGCATATAATCCACCATATATACCGATTTAACACAACAATCTTGTAAGTCCATACATTGAAACTCCAACACAAACGTTTTTAACTTCAAACCATCCAAGTACATCCACTAAACTCTGACCACGTGGTCATATAACCCCAATTTTGGTTAAATTTGCTTGTTGAACAAGATCACATCCTTTCTTCTTCTCAGCTTCAAGCAACCAACGACATTTTTTCTCGGCAGCTACACGTTTCAGATTAAGCACAAAATCGTTCACATAAGCAATAAAAATTACAGATTAATCTACTATAGTGTTCATCAATCAAATTCAATCTCAAATCCATTTAATTAATTCTTGGAGTAAATTTCCAATTTTGATAGAAACAAATAAACTAAAAACAACTCTAATTTTGACGGCTAACGCAAATACCAAATAATAATTACCAAATCTAGCTTATATCTAAGATTCAATTACCAAATCTAGTTTAAATCAGAGAAAAGATCTTGTAACGCTCAGGAAACAAAAAAAATGCTCAGGAAACGAAGGTACATCAAAGAAGAGGAAGATGAGAGAGGAAAATTCTTGCAAAGCTCAATTCGTTATTATTTTGTTTAAATTAGCAATTGTACCAGTAGATGATGAAAACGACGAGAAAGAAAAACCAATTAGATGATTCAAAGATGAAACCAAGCTTTGGGACCGCCGTCACGGAACAACTGTTGTTCTTCGCATTGCAGCCATGAGTTGGACATGACCCAAAATTGTGTAATTAAAAACATTGTTCTCCACAGTAAAAAATCAAAGGTGTTAGATTGGTAAATGCTCTTCTTTGAAATAGTAAACCATAGTTCACCAAAGTTGTAAACAATAAATTGCAGAGAAATTGAGATAGATAAGAGCGATGAAAGAGAGAGGAGAGCGATAAAAGAAAGAGAAGGAGGTGAATTTGGTAACTAGAAGAGATTTTTAGTTTGATGGCATTGTTGTTAATAAAGTTGTAACTAGAGGGTAGAAAAGTTAATAGATATAGAAAAAGTGCTTTGTGGACAGAAAGTGTGTTATTGGGCAATTAATTGTATGAAAAGTGTGTTAGGATGCAATATTTCCTAAGTGTTATCCACTGGATTGAATTCTGAAATATTTAGGTTTTCAAAGATAACTTTCTGAGGAAATTTGAAGTTGTTCTCACGGATTAGGATTTAGGACAAGTTTTTGGTTTCTCGGTTAGTGTAAGTGCATCATGAGTCTTTGTTTAGTTGTTAGATTAGATCAGACATAAGTGAGATCCATTGTATGAATATTGATTTGTTTTATTTGACTGTGTTATATGATTTTAGGTATGGTTATTCGGTTTATGGGAGGTTTTCAGGATCAGTCTATGGCTTTGGGATCTGATAGAGGTCGTTTCACTTAGATGAAAAGATCTGATGCTGTTCGTTTCACTTAGATGAAAAGATCTGATGCTGTTGGGTCCAACATCTGTTTTGATAGTAGAGGGCCTAAGGTGATGCGTATACTTACACGCCTTAATGAGGTATGCGAGTTACTTTTGTTCATAGTCATTGCCATGAAAAAATGTAGTTTGTGGGAACCACATTGAACCTGTGACTGTTCTTTTGCTAGGATATAAAATCTTGCTTCTAAACAACATTGTGTATTGTTCTTTCTTGTTGTGGTGTGTAAGGAGCAAAGGATAATGAAAGCATAAGAGTGGGATTCGTTTATCGAGATTCTTCGTAAGCCATTTATGTTTTGTTTATAGAGTTAATTCCAAGTACACATGTATGTTTTGTTTATCTTCATCCTTGAATAGTTAAATAGTTTCATTCATGGTTTAAGTTTTTGCCTTTATTTTTTATTTGGTTGGGTCTCTATTTATGTGATTCTTTAGTGGTCAATTATGCGATGATCTTCGACTCAAGTTGGAGAATGATTTCATGAAATCTCTTCAGGCTGAGGTACATAATACATTGACTCTTGTTTTTGTTTTTGTATCATTTTGTACAAGTCTCAAATGTTGGATTCTTTGCCTTTTACTTAGGTTGTATAGAGTGGTGAACTGGAGACTATCAAGCCTTTGCCTTGGTACCATGGGAGGTAAGTTTCTTTCCTCACAATGTTTCATTAGCAGAATCTTATATTTTGACATTCATCTGCATTGTCTGGTGGTTTCAGGTTTATCTGTTAAAACTTGGTGGGAGAATGATATACACACCTGCTCAATGAATCCATTCGAAGGCTGCTAAAGATGGTATTATTCTTTTGTATGATATAGAAGTTTGTCTCTATTTTTTTTGTGATATAAGTTCTAATTTATTTAAGATTTGGTTGCACTTAATGTTATGTAAGACTTATTTTGGTTAATGTAATACAAAAGTTATGTATGTAGATGATTTTATGATATATATATAAAAATTATATATATATATATATATATATATATATATATATATCCAATTAAATAATTTCTGCAACACAGTATTCATATATACAATTTCTATAATTTATGTAGCAAAAATAACACTACTTTTATGTTATAATATATTGTATTATAGCATTTGATCAGTGTTATAATATAAAAAAGCTATCGTATGTGGGAATCAATCAAAATATATCAAAATTGCTATCATATATAGGGTATCTACTATAATTGCCGATGTCACAACATTTACGATAACGTTATGATATATGTATGATAGCATTTTTTTGTGCTAACAATGTAAATATTAGCCAACGAGACAAAACTTGTCGTTTATACTTTCACAATTTACATCGTGTGTTATCCACATATTGAGTATCTCCAACCGACCTTCAATTTCTCCTTCAAACACCACTTTGGAGATAGATCATATCTTCAATGACAATCATTATCAACCATGGTGGTCCAGGATTCATCATAGGATTAAAAAAAGCTACGTTTTATTTCTCTTATGTGGACGGCTTACTGAAAAAAGAGAATATCCTATTTTTTTAATTGGTTATGAAAATTAAGGCTTGATTCCAATTTTTTTCTTTCGGTGAGCTTCTAAAAGATTTTAAAATCTTTCGATCTAATTCTAGTTTAGAAGTGGAAGCGGTTTTCTGACCAATCTAATTATTTTAAATAATTAGTGTTTTTTAATAGAATTTTATTGAAATGTTGGTTAAAAATTATTATATAAATGACATAATTAAATAAATGAGAAGGAGCAAGTGAGCTACTACTAGTCATCTTTGTAGAAAAACAGAAAAGATATTCTCATTAAATTCAGCTTTCAGGAAAATATGTAGAAAAACAGAAAAGATAGCATTATTAAATTTTTATAAAAAGTGAAAGTAAAATATGCTCGAAATCCCCTATTTAATATTTCGGAAGTACATGACTTTTTTTTGTAGACTATATAATAGATATATATATATATATATGCGAGTTTTTGGTTATAAATTTATGATATTCATGATTTAGGTTTATCATAATATACAAGTTAGTTTGATTTTTGGTAATTAGGGATAATGTGCATTTAGTTAATTATGGTAACATCTAAAATCAATTATAGGTAACATTTAAAAGATAAGAAAATCTTTCAACCTAATTAAAACAAACATATGTGATTCTTCTTTCACTTTTCTTTGATTTTATATTTAAATTATTTTAAATTATTATATATTATATTTAGTTAATAAATTTATAATTTTTCTGCATATGATGTAATTTTTTTTTTAAACGGACATGTATTGCTCAACAGATGAATAAAAAATGTATAAAATGTCTCAACCACATTGTCTAAAAAAACTATGCAAAGATTCAAAATCATACTAATAAAAAAAACAACCAAAATGATTATGAATACAAATGGGTATGAACTTTGATTTATCAGGCATTGAAATCATACTATAAAGTCATACTTCAAAATCATACTATTAAAACCAATATAAATTGTTCAATCTATAAAATATTCAAGCTTTAATAATATTATTCTTTTAAAAAATATCTATTCAACTAAAATTTTGACTGAATAACGAGTAAAAGAAATTTAAATTCAGTTTCATATATTTCTTTTGTTGATTGTATAATTTATATAATATAATAAACTTTTAAAAATAATTTAATTTGAAGTATTTAAAAGTATTTTAATTTGATATTTTTAAGAATATCATAAATATATGATACATCAAAAATTTAAATTATAAACACTCTAATTTGATTTGTTATAGCACGGGTCAATAATATGTCACTATAGAATAAAAAAACTTCAAGAAATATGATTTCTCGCTAGAGCATGCGTTGAAATTTTAGAAAATATGATTTCTTAGATTAAATTAAAGTTTGGAATAGTGTTATTTGGTAGAAGCTTTCTTGGTCAAGATGATTTTGACAAATATATGTTACATATTTGGTCCTAAAATTAATATACGGTATATTGTGGGTTAAGTCATAGAATTAACAATCAAAATACAATATAATTTTAAAAACTAAACAAATCAAATTAAATTAACAAACAATTTTTTTTTTTTAATAAATAACTTAACCCGCATTGTACCGCGGGTCAAAATCTAAATCTACTAGACTAAATCTTACAAAATAGATATTATTTCATAAGTCATATTTAGAACATGATTTCATGGCATAGTGTTTCTTTCCAAAAGAAAAAAACTTTTAAAACAAATAAAATAATCACATATATAGTGATTTAAATAAAAATTACAAAATAAGCAGAAGAAATTTCAACTCCTAGCACAGGTCCAATTCTAATTTAAGAATTGATATATGCAAAAAAACATCGCCACAATTAACCACATCCACCGTGGTTGCAACCATCGCCTTATCCCCAACACCGTTGCTATATATTGCCATCAAAAACGCCACTACCAACATCATTATTGCGACCACAACTATTATAGTCACTGCCACCACCATTTTTGTCAACATTATCATTGTCGCTATCACCAACTTCGTCCTAAACTACAATTTTTCAATAACTTATGGCTTCAATTTACATGAAAATATAAGTAACTATAGATCTTAGATGTAACCTCTAAACCTTACATCACAAATCTTAAATAATAAACTATTGACCATGGCTGAAGTTTAATGATTTGTGTTAATGTCATCACCCAAAAAAAAACTGTCAACTACCAAAACACCACTATTGTAAGATCGTCAACTCTACCAATGGCAATGGTGATAGTCTGATGGTGGCGGTAACGCTTGTGATCGCGGCAGTGAATATCTTTATTGCATTTTAGATATACATTACGTGTGTGTAAGTATCACAAATTGTATAACCACAATATGCTCTCTGTTGTCATGTTTGTTTCTGAGGTCAAGTCGCCAAGAGCTTAACGATGTTAACTTACAACAATAATTGGTTTGTTTCACTGTGTAATTTTTTCTTTCTTTCTCCAAAAAAGTTAAATCATATAGATAATACCACTCTATTGTATCAGGCTATCAGCCACACAATACTAATCTATATACATTGCATATCCATATATCTATATATATATATCTTATATAATATGACAAGGTTTTTCTCAACTTTTGCTAAGAAGATGACATTTGGCTTACTATTTTTCTGACACCTGTACTTTTTTGTTTGGACCTAATTAACTATAATTTGAACATAATTAACTGCAGGCCCATAAATCCAAAAAAAAAACCATCAACATGTTTTTCCTCCATTTTCTAATAAGAAACATATGCAGCCTTCAAGAATCTAGAGCCATCTTATATCAGTGTGTGGTTGGTTTTATCTTAAAACTAAACCAATATTAAATTAAATTTATAGGTTTGAATTCTTGGGTTTAATTTTTGTGTTTGAATCTTATATAATTTTCATAGGCACTGGCAGAATCAAATTTAAATAAGATGGTGGGATGTTATTATTTAAGTAAATTAGTTTAACTTCTTAAAAAATTGTTTATATAAAATTAAAATTTTGAGCTTTCTTTTTGGAAAATTACGTAAGATTGTGAGATGTTTTAATCTAATTATATAATTATTTTGTTAGGTTCACACTTATTATTTCAAACATCATGGTATTTTTGAATTACATAAGATTTCTAAGTTTTCATATTAAGAATTTCAGAATAAACTATGAACATAATCAGTTATGTTTTGATTTGAAATAATACTATCATCTTATGCATTGCCTTATATCTACCCACTATTTTCCTCAATTTTCATTTTTGTTTAGATTACTTCTCATTTTTAACTTATTATTTTGAAACACTTGCAAATTTATGATAACTAATATTTGATCTCAATCTCTTCTCTCTTTTAAAGGCTCAAACATTCTATAAAGTTTGGTTTTCTAAAAACAACCTATTACTATACAAACACATCCTCTTTCAAATTAATGTGAAAACTAAAACATTTACTATTTTATCCTCGATTCAATTTCCAACAAACAACAAAACACTGGTAACAATAGTACCGTTGTTCGGATAATCCGTTTTTGTGAAGTTCCTAACTTTAGAAGAAATATTATCTTACTAAGTCTTGAATAATTTTTCCAAAAATGTAAATTACTTTTACTATTGTTCATCTTTTGATGATTTATGCAATCATTTTAAAATATTTATAAAAGAAAATAAATAATTGTATATGTATTTGATTTTAAAAGAATTTTAATATATAATGATGATGGGTGCCAGATTCTTAGAGTAAGAGTTGAAAGAAACCTTACTATATTATATAATTTAATACTAAAGTAAAGTTTTCTTTTGGCAAGCTCCAAAAGATTATCATTTGATGCTCTCTTCTTTCACAAGTGTTATTTTGTTTCTTTAAATTTTTAGTGTAATTCAATTAAATTTACATAATAAATTATTCTCTTAACAAATAATTTGATGATTAAATAATTTAAGGATATAAGATTATAATATATACTAGATTTTAATCCGCGGTACACCGCGTGCATATAATATTTTTTATTATTAATATTTTATATTGTATTTGTTTATTAAATATTGGATGTTTTCCAAATAGAAGAATAACTAATTTTTTAACCCGTAATATACTTTATGAACATTTGTTTGTTATATATATATTTTTTTTTGTTTAGTGTTTAAGATTCTATTTTGATTTTAATTAATATAAAAAAAATAATGGATCTAAATACATAGTAAGTCATTTATATACTATAATTAAGTCATATTTTACCTAATGATTTAATTATTTTAAACATTCTTAGTTAAATAAAATTAATTTTATATGTCAAATATTCTAATATTAATAGTGTTGACAAATAATAAATAAGGATTTAACCCATAATAGCACAAATTTAATGATATTTTATTAATTTCAACATGTCATTTTTATAACTCATCTACTATATATAACCATATTATATAGTATTTCAAAATTTTTAATTTTACATATTCGTAATATTTTAAAATTTTATTAAGTTTATATTTATTAATTATAATATGTAAATAGATGTGAATCGAAGTTTTTCTTACGTTAAGAATCAAAGCTCACAGGTTTTGGAAACAAAATAGTAATCAAATTGTTGTTTTCTTTAGTTGCAAAAGATTCATAGAAAGAATATTTTCAATACAAAATAGAAGGTGTGGTTAAATATATCATAATTTTTGTTTCCATATTGATTTTGCTGTATTTTTTTAGTTGGAATCTATATATACATTTTTGAAGTACATTTTGGGTTCTACCCTTTTCTTTGTACTTATTTACAAAGTTAATCCCTAAAATAATTCCAAAAATAAAACTATTACTTTAGATTTTGTTTCCTAAATATTTTACATACCATTTCAACTAAAAAAATACAGCATAATTAATATGGAAACAAAAACTATGATATATTTAACCACACATTTTGTTGTGTATTGAAAATATTATATCTCTGAATCTTTTACAAACAGAAAAAGCAACAATTTGATTTCTATTTTATTTTCCAAAACCTGTGAGCTTTGATTCTTAACATAAGAAGAACTTGGATTTACATTTATTGAAATATTATAATTAATATATATAAAATTAATAAAATTTTCAAATATTACGAATATGTAAAATTTTAAATTTAAAAATATCATATAATATGGTTATATAGTAGATGAGTTATAAAAAGAACCATGTTGGAATTAATAAAATATCATTAAATTTGTGCTACCACGGGTTAAATTATCATTTTATTATTTTTCAATACTATTAATATTAGAATATTTGACATATAAAAATTAAGACATATAAAAATTAAGTTGATTTAACTAAGATTATGTAAAATAATTAAATCATTCGGAAAAATATAACTTAATCATAGCGTATAAATGACTTATTTAGATCCTTTATTTTTTTGTTATAATAATTAAAAAGCAAAATAGAATCTCAAACACTAACAAAAGTTACAAAAGAAACTAAATATAAAAACGAATGGTCATGAACTATATTGCGGGTTAAAAAATTAATATGAACATTTAGCCACACAAACGGTCCGAAAATTTAGTTATTGCTCTATTTGCAAAACATCCAATATTTAACAAACAAATACAATATAATATATAAATAATAATAGAAATTATATGCACGTGGTGTATCGCGGGTTAAAATCTAGTATATATATATAGCGTGGTGTGGTTTTAGATTTAGTGGTCTTTTGTCTTTTCTTCTTTGAATTTTTGTCTAAACTCTAATGGTACGATGTTCTGTTTTTGGTTCTATCTTGTTTATCAATATAAAAAAAAGATAATATAGTTCTGCACTGTTATTTTTACTCCTATCTCTTCCAAACATAATCTCATTGATTTTGTTCTTATACGGTCATTATAGTCCCTAACTCCATTTTGATATTCTAGTACCAAAATATTATCTCTGCAGAAGATTTGAAGACCGGCCGACATGGTCGACCGGTGTTTGATCAAGAACGATGTCACTGAAGTAAATATCTCCAATTTCTTTTATGTCAATTTGCTTCTATTTTTTTTTGGTATAAAAAATCATGTTTGAGGCTTTTAATATATTTCTGTACATTTTGTGCAGTTGATAGGTAACACACCAATGGTGTATCTGAATAAAATTGTTGATGGTTGCGTTGCTCCTATAGCTGCCAAGCTCGAGATGATGGAGCCTTGCTCTAGCATCAAAGATAGAATCGCTTATAGTATGATTAAAGACGCAGAAGAGAAAGGATTGATTACTCCCGGAAAGGTTAATAGAAACATTTACGAAGTGATCGACCCGGACTAGTGGTAGCCTAGTGTATTTTCTTTTTCTTTTCTTGTTTACACACACACCGTCCGGGTCATGATGGTTGCAACATTAGTACACACCGCTAGGTTACAAATTGACCTTGGTAAAAAAAAAAAAGTCATATAATCTATCCATAGTCCATTAAAATTAACATTATTGGAATTTCAAAATGTTTATTAGAGTACATTGATTGAGGCAACGGGCGGTAACACTGGGATTGGTTTAGCCAGCATAGGGGCTTCAAGGGGATATAAAGTGATCCTTTTGATGCCTTTAACGATGAGCTTAGAGAGGAGAATCATCCTGAGAGCATTAGGTGCAGAGGTGCATCTCACAGACATGAACCTAGGAATTAAAGGACAGTTGGAGAAAGCTGAAGATATATTAAGAAAAACTCCTGGTGGTTACATTCCACATCAGTTTATAAATCCTGAAAACCCCGAGGTTATATAATTATCTTGCATGCATCCACCAAAATTCTATATTCTTTGGAATATATCTCTCTTATGGTTGAATCCAAACTTGTTTCTTGCAGATTCATTACAGAACCACCGGTCCCGAGATTTGGAAAGATTCAGCAGGAAAAGTAGATATCTTGGTCGCTGGTGTTGGAACTGGTGGAACTGTTAGTGGGACAGGGAAGTTCCTCAAGGAGAAGAATAAAAACATCAAGGTTCAAAAACTTCACTACTAATTCTTGAAAACGACCGTTGAAACTCTAGGTTTTTTTTTTCCGAACATAATTCTTCTATTTAAATCTTGATCAATAGGTTTGTGTGGTAGAACCGGCAGAAAGTGCGGTACTCAGCGGAGGAAAACCAGGTGAGGAAAGAAACATCAGTCTTGTGTTCGAATACTTGACCATCTCTAATCATAGTTGATGATAGTTTAATTATATTTGTAGGTCTACATTTGATCCAGGGAATGGGCTCTGGTGAAATTCCAACCAATTTGGATTTAACCATTGTTGATGAAATCATTCAAGTAAGTACTAGCCGGGAATATCGACTTCTCAATCGTAAAACCATATTATGAGATCTTGAAATCTTTTGGTATAGGTGACGGGTGAGGAAGCCATTGAAACGGCTAAGCTTCTTGCTATCAGAGAAGGATTGTTGGTACAATCGGTTTTAACGTTCTTTTGTCGGTACAGAACATAGTGTGATAAACCAAAGTTGTTTTACATAATGCGATTATTCATCTTGCAGGTTGGAATATCTTCTGGAGCATCAGCAGCGGCTGCGTTAAAGATTTCTAAGCGGTCAGAAAATAAAGGGAAACTCATTGTGGTCAGCTTTGTCTTTGACTCTTTTACTGACCATAAGCTTTTTACTTCACCGAAATCAAATGGCGTTTGTTACATATCCTCGTTTTTAGGTGATTTTTCCTAGTGGAGGAGAACGTTATTTATCGACTGAATTGTTCGAGTCAGTCAGATATGAAGCAGAGAATTTGTCAGTTGCATGAGTCAAGGATTCGGAGATGGTGGTACTAAGATTACAGCTTGATCATTGTCGGCCATTGTAAAATCAATAAGATCGTTACATATCTTTTATGATGATCAATCAGGAGTTGTTCGTTTACTATTTCCAATA
The DNA here is from genome assembly GCA_023657505.1 of Camelina hispida. NCBI lineage: Eukaryota > Viridiplantae > Streptophyta > Magnoliopsida > Brassicales > Brassicaceae > Camelina > Camelina hispida. Next base: position 24,403,084 of record CP094637.1, read on the forward strand.
AAATCTCCGGTTTAAATTTAGTAGAGGATATTATTGGGCTGTATAGCCCATCTAATTTAATGTCGGTCTCATATAAGATTAGGTCAACCTATGTCTCATATATATATATATATATTCTGCACCATGTAACTTACAACCTAAGAAATAAGATCAATATAATACAAAGGTTTCTTGACATGGTAGCAGAGCCATAAGATCTAAATTACAAACAGGTCTTGTGTGTTCGATGTTGTGATCTAAAAATTCCGCATAAACACTCTTGTTTTTTCTCAAAATTTTTCTTCCTCCAACGATGTCGACTTCATCCTCTACCTCGTCGGCTTAGGCGACGACAACAAACCCCCCTCGTGCTGAATCTCGTCGAACCATATCCCCTTATGACCTAACCTCTGGCGATAACCCTGGCACCTTGATCTCCAAACCTCTGTTGCGTGGTCCAAATTATGATGAATGGGCAAACAACCTGCGATTAGCCCTACAGGCTCGAAAAAAATTTGGTTTCGTCGATGGATCCATACCTCAACCCGTGGAAGATGACGCTGATTTTGAAGACTGGATTACCAATAATGCGCTTGTGGTTTCATGGATCAAACTTACCATTGAAAAGAGTCTTTCCACCTCGCTGTCTTACATAAATAACTCTCATGAACTCTGGAATCACGTTCATAAACGATTTGGTGTGAAGAACAGACAACGGGTTCAATGTCTCAAGACCGAGCTAGCTAATTGCTGACAAAAAGGTCTTGCTATTGAATCCTATTATGGTAAACTCACTAAGTTATGGGGCAGTCTTGCAGATTATCAAAAGGCTAAAACTATGGATGAAGTGCGTCGCAAACGTGAGGAAGACAAACTACACCAGTTTCTCATGGGTCTCGATGACACCTTGTATGGAGCTGTTAAATCATCTCTGCTTTCTCACGTCCTGTTACCAAGTCTCGAAGAAGCATACACCTTGATTCAAGATGAGGAATCAAAGCTATCAGGTCATGTACATGAAGAACGGTCAGACGGTGTAAGCTTTGCGGTTCAGACCAATTTTCAACGCAAACCGTTTGTGAACAAAAACTCCTTGATCTGCAACGTTTGTGGTCGTACCGGTCATCTAGGTGAAAACTGCTTCAAGAAAATGGGATATCCAGAGTGATGGTCTGACAAATCTCTGCGTCCTAAGCCTGGTGGTAACAATGGCACTTCCTCCGGACCTTCAGGTCGTGGTGTTACGACTAAATCCGTGGGTTCCATGTTTGGCAAAGGCTCCACTTCTGCTCACGTGAACACTATCTCCACGTCACAAGCTATAGGACGTCCTATCTTTCACACAGCTACAGTATCCAACACTTCTCCTTTAACATTAGCTGATCGTATCGGCCTTAGCGGTTTAAGTGATGATGAACGGAAGATTCTACAGAATATCCTTGCTGAAAAGAAATCTCGCTCTCCTATTCAACCCACGGGTATGTATTTTTTCGAATCCTGGATCATTGACACTGGTGCCTCTAATCACATGACTGGTTCTCTTGAATTTTTGGTTGATGTTTGTGATATGGAACCTGTTATTATCAAACTTCCTGATGGCCGTTTCACTTCCTCTACTAAGATTGGCCGTGCAGTGTTTGGTTCTTCATTAAGCCTACACAACGTTTTTTTCGTTGATGAGTTGAAGTGTCATCTTATATTCGTTTCTCAGTTGACTAGAAAGCGTGGTTGTATCTTTCAGATTACTGACCGGATGTGTATTATTCAGGATCGCATCACGAAAACGCTGATTGGTGCGGATGAGGAACAACAAAGTCTTTATTTCTTTAAGAGAGTGGAGGTTGCAGCTGCTGTTCATCATGTAGACTCATCCTCTACATAAGTTTGACATTCTCGTTTTGCAGTTTTTGGATTCTAGAAATAAGTTCGATTCAACGTCCTGTGATGTTTGTATACGAGCAAAACAAACAAGAAAGTATTTTCCTTTGAGTTATAATAAGACAAGTGTTGTTTTTGAATTAATCCATTGTAATCTTTGGGGACCACATCGTACTTCATCTATTTGTGGTTCTTGGTACTTCCTCACTATCCTCGATGACTATTCCCGCGCAGTTTGGATTTATCTCTTACCTTCCAAGAAAGATGCACCAACTCACCATAAAAACAATTTGGCCCTTGTTGAACGTCAATTTTGTGCTCAAGTGAAAATTAGCCGCAGTGATAACGGATCCGAATTCATATGCCTCAAAGATTTTTTCGCACAACAAGTCATCATCCACGAAACCTCATGTGTCGACACACCACAACAAAATGATCGCATTGAATGTAAATATCGACATATCTTGAATGTGGCTCGTGCTCTCCGTTTTCAAGCTAACCTCCCCATTAAGTTTTGGGGTTATTGTGCGTTGACTGCTGGATATCTTATTAATCGCACTCCCACATAGCTTCTTGATGGCGTACATAAGAAAAAAATGACACTCTTCTTGGAGTTGGTAGTTTAAACGTGTCTCTGTATAACAAAAAGTACGTTCACACGATTGGGGCTTATCAAAGAAAAGATTACGTCTGGGGCTTACCAAGGCATAAGGATTAAGAAGTTCGATTTGCTACAATTTTGTTATATTGTCCAACCGTTCAAACATAGTCCTATCGGATAACATAGGATTAGCATCTCTACATTACAGTAAAAGGACCATAATGCTCTTTAAGCTTTTAAATATTAGTGGCTCATGTTATTTCCCACAACATAATATGACACACACTTGTGGTACCGTACATAAATCATAGAGCTGTGCATATAAATCATACTCCCAACTATAAAAATTTGGGCAACCATTAATTAGTATTGTAGATGTAATCTTATAATATAAACCTTAGTTCTCAAAGTTAGTAACTCACCAGATCGTGACACGTGTTAGTTTTAACGATCATAGATCAAAGTTAAAAATTCACCAGATCGTGACACGTGTCAGTTTTAACGATTAAATATCAAAGTTAGTAACTCATCAGATCGTGACACGTATCAATTTTAACGATCAGAAATCACATATCAAAGTTAGTAACTCATCAGATCGTGACACGTGTCAATTTTAACGATCAAAATAAAATAATTTCTATGATCATAAGATCATTTATTTGCTTATATAGAGGGGTGTATTTACCATGATTTTGACATGTGTCAAGTTACTAATCTGAGATCTTGACATGTGTAAAAGTTAATATTTAATAAAGAATTTAAGATTACGACAAAAACAAATAAAATTGTTTTAAACAATATTAATAATATAAAAAGATAATTATCAAAAAATTATAAAAATTAAACAGTTTTTAAATAATTATAATAAGATTATATATATATAATTCATAAAATTCGAAATTATAAATTTTTTTACTTATTAATTATACAAAAAATAGAAAAGGGATTAAGGAAAATATACAGAAAATTATTAATTCTAAAAAATGTAAATACTGACGTCTATATAAACATAGATCGTCTCATATTATTCATCTAACAAAATAATTTATTCATACTGCTTTCAACTTTGTTCTATTGGTGAAGTTTTTTAAAGTTAAGGCAAATTTTCCTTATTTTTTAAAACCAGAACATACTCATACTTTCTACTTTTTCAGTTTAGAATAGGTAAGATTAACATATGGAAGATATGGAAGATTAATTTATGCATCTTCATTTTCTAATATGGAAGATTAATATATGCATCTTCATTTTCTAATACTGTATTTTAAAATTTTATTGTAGTAGTTTTAGATTGTTTTATTTAATTTTTATATTCATCTTTGAATTATTTGAGGTTCATATATTATCGTGCTTATAATTTTCTATTATTTTTTTAGTTATGTCAAATTAATTTTTTTTCTAATTTCTAAACCTTGATTGGTTGGTCATAGACCTTTTTGTTGTGCAAACACAATTGTTACCATTCCTTCAATCTTAAAAAGAGATAAAGAGGAGAAGGTCATTAACCTAATGATTGGATAAAATAAGCTAATCAAACACAAGCTTACAACAAACATAGATATATTGAAAAAACATAAATCGTTGTTGACAGATCTTTAGGAGCTTAGAGACAGAGGCTACATCATGGTGTGTCAAAGAAACTTCCATGATCTTTACTATCAAACGATTTTGTGATGTTAGATAAGAGTCTTTAGATTCATTGGTTGTTGGAGCAAGCCACTTTGAGATAGTTAAAAGACGTGAACATGTTCTCTCCACACAGGAGGAGTGCAGAGCCGAAGTTCTCTCTATGGTGGAGAAGGTTGGACACAAGGTTATCTCCCCAAGGGAGGAAGGTGGGGGAGGTTGGACGCAAGGTTATCTCCCCAAGAGACGAAGGCGGAGCGAAGGTTCTCTCCATGGTGGAGGAGGTTGGACGCAAGGTTCTCTCCATAAGGGAGGAGGGCAGAGCCGAGGTTCTCTCCATGGTTAGTCATACACTATTGTAATGTAATTTATTTTTTATTCAAAAATGTTTTTGATCCAACAATTTTATTGATTAAAGAAACTTTGCAAAAGTGAAAGTAAAGAGACATATAATAGTTAGGCTTAATTTTTTCATATAGACATTTTTTTAGGTGGTGGTAAATAATATATTTGTAACATACAGTATACCTAGGTGTAAAATATACATTTTTAATGGTAACATACATAAAAGATTTGTATATGGATATAAATCAGTGTATTATAGTAAAAAGAAAATTTATAAATAAAGTACAATATATTTTAATATATTTTTATTAAATTTTATTTTATTTACAAAACTTTAAACCCGCCCATCGGGCGGGTCCTTATCTTGTAATTTATACGAGAGAATTCTAAGACGGTGTTTCATTTTCCTACAACTCTCATCAACTACATGTTTCTTTTAAACATTTTTATGTTTCATCCTTATCGGTTGATATTGAGATATATTGTTACATGAAACTTTTCTTATCTTGAAAAAAAAGACTTAAGATAGTTAGCAACCAATAAATTTCATATCTATAAAGCTATGATCAATTTTTTAAATTGGTTGAGATACCACAAATTGTCTTTATCAAAAAGATATGACAGCCAGGAATTTAGATAACAAGTAATAAAAAGACAAAAAAAAAAAAAATCATTCGTTTCTCTATTTTATTGGATGACCAAGAATTGATGAAACTATTTTAAATTCTTTCTATTTCAAAAATATTTATGTCATGAATCTAAATGTGGCAGCTGAGACTAACGAATAATATTAACTACATCTCGTTTAAATATTTGGTCGTGTATGATTGGCCAGATTTTGTTTCTTGATATCTATAGTAAGCGAAACCGTAATTTGTATTCTCGAATTCAATATTTTGTTTCCTCTGTTTAAAATTATGCAAGATTACACAAACCTCGTTTTCATGCTGTAAAATTTACAGTGTGCACCACATGCAAAGTAGGGTAGTCTATATATACAATTACTCTATTGTCTATACTAATCCATAATACAGCCTGGTCTACATTTAGTCTTGTCCTTTAATATTCAAGGTACGACATTTCTTATTTTATTTTTGTTGTCGTTTGCTCTGTGTTCTTCTGATCTGTAAGATTGGGCATAGATTGAGGAGTTTCCAGGAAACAGACCAACATGGAAGATCGATGCATGATCAAGAACGATGTCACTGAAGTAAAAAAAACTCTCTTGTTTCTTTCAGTATGAATTAGCTTTCTTGGAACAAAGAAAAAGTCTAAAGTTCTTTTTACTATGTTTGTGTAGTTGATAGGTAACACACCAATGGTGTATCTGAACAAAATTGTTGATGGTTGTGTGGCTCGTATCGCTGCCAAGCTTGAGATGATGGAGCCTTGCTCTAGCGTCAAAGACAGAATCGCATATAGTATGATCAAGGATGCAGAGGAGAAAGGGATTATTACTCCCGGACAGGTCAATCAAAACACCTGAAAATATAGTTTCTCCAAATTTTAATAAGAATTTTCACATAAGGAATTGAAGATGTTTTATTTTGGAGTAAAGAGTACATTGATCGAGCCAACGGCTGGTAACACTGGGATTGGTTTAGCCAGCATCGGAGCTGCAAGAGGCTATAAAGTGATCCTTGTGATGCCTTCCACTATGAGCTTAGAGAGGAGAATTATACTAAGAGCTTTAGGTGCAGAGCTTCATCTCACAGACGTGGGCATTAACATTAAAGGAATGTGGGAGAAAGCTGAAGGGATTCTAAGCAAAACTCCTGGCGGTTACATTCCCCAACAGTTTGAGAACTCTGCAAACCCAGAGGTTTATATAATCTCACAGTTCCCTACTCATTGAATCTCTCTGTTTCTCTCTGTTTCTCTGGTTGAATCCGAGTTTGTATCTTGCAGATTCATTACCGTACCACGGGACCGGAGATATGGAGAGATTCAGCTGGCAAAGTCGATATATTGGTGGCTGGTGTTGGCACTGGTGGAACAGCTTCTGGAGTAGGGAAGTTCCTCAAGGAGAAGAATAAAGACATTAAGGTACAAAAATACTTCACTAACTATTGAAAACAACTGTAAAAAAATCATAATCGGTTACAATCTTGATCTATAGGTTTGTGTGGTGGAACCTCTAGAGAGTCCGGTACTGAGCGGAGGCCAACCAGGTCAGAAGATGAACATTTTTGATCGTGATAGCATTAACAAAATGTAACGAAATATATTCTAACTCTTAACACATAAGTATAACATAAAGAAGCCAAAATAAACTATGCTTCCCTGTACACATGTGAATAAAGTCACATGTGCATGTCTCGGCCTTCACAGGATTTACTTCATATTTTGGCTGCTTTAACGCCCACAGTAGTTGGTCAACAACAAGATATACATATTGCTCTCCAAGTTATCTACAAAATCATCATGCTCTCGTTCGAAATCGTGCTTTTCTAATCAGAATAATATTGGACTGGTTGTTGGGATTTCATGTTGTAGGTCAACATTTGATCCAGGGAATTGGTTCTGGTATCATCCCATTCAATTTGGACTTAACCATTGTTGATGAAGTTATAAAAGTAAGTACCCGATATGAGTTACTTCTTTATCTTCATAAAACAATAATCTAAGGTTCTGTAATCTATTGATTTAGGTGACAGGTGAGGAAGCCATGGAAACAGCAAGGCTTCTTGCCCTCAAAGAAGGATTATTGGTACAATCGGTCAACATGTTTTTTCTCGACAAAATTAACTAGAGTCTCTGATAAATGTAATCATTTTCATTTGGCAGGTGGGAATATCATCTGGAGCCGCGGCAACGGCTGCGTTAAAGGTTGCAAAACGGCCAGAAAATGCAGGGAAGCTCATTGTGGTAAGCTCTGTCTCTGACTGTGAGTGACCCCATAAGCTTTGACTTAAATCGAAATTATTGTATATCCAGGTTATTTTCTGGTTTGCAGGTGGTTTTTCCCAGTGGGGGAGAACGTTATTTATCGACTAAACTGTTCGATTCAGTTAGATATGAAGCAGAGAATTTGCCTATTGAGTGAATGGGGGTTGATGTGTGATTCGGTTTGGTTTGGTAAGAGATGTTCGTGCCGAGATTACAGTTTGATTACTTACTCATTGTAAAATCTATAGAAGTTGCATATTCGATGATGAATAATTAGAACTGGTGGAAGTTACTCATTTGTAAAGCAAAAGTTTCGTAATGTTATAAAATAAAGTGGATTTAACAGTAACGAAAAACTAAAACAAGATAATTATTATATTTTTTTATCAATAATTTAAAAGTTACAAAATTGCAACTTACAAAAGAATACTTAACATGAAGTATGCAAATACCAGACATTTCATCATGAAATTAAATTCATAAACTTTATCTCATCTTAATCTAGCAAGAGCATGAGCCATAGCTAGCTATTGCCAAAACCCAAAAGTCTATCTATTCCTCGGATAAGAGGTGTTCATCGATCTCTTTGGTCATCTCAGCCAAGAAAGGGAGGAAGTTCTCGGGGTGAGGCACGTTCTCATCATTCCTCTCGTACTCAAGGTGCCATTTCACCACACTTCCAACCCCACCTTCCTTTGGGGTTGCCTGAATCGTAATCAAGAAACTCTTGTACACGGCCAAAACATCTCCTTCTATGACCCTAAACTTTATTAGTTTGTTCTCTGGTTCCACCAATTCGATTCTTTCTTTTGCCACCTTTGCCTTCCCCCCTACATCCAAATTAATTCTTCACCAATCAAATCTACTATATATATCCACAAAAAATATCTACGTTATAAAAAATAAAAATGCATATAAGTTATCACCATAAACGTAGTTCCAGTTGACAATACTGCCTACGGAGCCCCACTCCCCTTCGAGCAGATCACATGCTTGCACTTTGCGAGAAGTGGCTTTGGCGACATGGTATGGTCTTCCTGCATACACGTGATAGAATTTCGCCGCAGGAGCTTTGATGTCAACTTCTACCTCAACATCTCCTAATAGAGAAGTCTTTGGCATCTCCTTTGTAGTCGCCTCCCCGGTCTCTGCCATGTTTCTTCACCGGCCGCTTCGCTCTCCTCCACTAGTATAATCTCCACGAAACGTATTTTGACAAACTGGAATGCCGTATTCCCATTAGAGTTCGTGTCTTTCTTATACAGAGGAAGGAGTGAACAATTGTTGACTAAGCAAATAAATATTTTATCTAACTCATAAAAAAAAGGAGATCTTCCATTTCTCATTTAATTTTATTTATTTATTTTACTATATAAAAATCTGTTGCTATATACTGTATATTCATATATTTTGCTATATATAGTTTATTCCAAATACATATATATTTGACTACTGTATATATTAAAATCTAATAAAATATTTAAACATGAAAAATTAGTATATTGCGTGTTAGACTACAATAAGCCTCATCCAACTTTATAGGGAAATTTGTATATTTTGATTGTGCTATATCTCTATCTTATCTAATTTCCCTACTTTTTTTTTTCTCTTTTATTAAGTTTAGTAAGATTTTGTTTTTATGGTTATTAGTGTGACACTATCCTTCCTTATTTAATTTACTAGCATGCATTTATAAAAAAAAACTCAGAGGTATACTCGGCGAGGTTGACCACATCCGCCTACATCATTCATAAAATCGATATAATAAAAAAAAAAGATATTTGCATTCACACTCACTTTCTCCAACGTTAATCACATATACAACTACTTTTTGCTATCAATATACTTTTCACATGTAAAATTACAATATACCCCTAACTCTTTTTTTTCATCTTTTATTCCATTTTTTTACATTATAGTTATATTCACAAAATTTCCAATTATTTAATTCATCTTTATTTTTACTCTTTCTTCCTCATTTCTTCTCTCTCTCTTCTTTTTCTTGGTATTCCTTTCTTCAACATTTGTTTTTCATTGTAATTCATATATATTTTAGGTATAACTTGGAAATAAACATTGTTTGCATATTTCAAAGTAATTTATGAGTTCAATCTAAATCAAATATAATTAAATGGTGTTCATAGCCAAATCAACAATTTTTAAGTCCAAACTAAATTAAGTAAATAATTTTGGAATTGAAAATTTTATTTAACTAAATTTTCTATCTAAAAAATTGTATCTTAACATACTTTTCTATCTAAAAATTGTACTATAACCCCTGATCAATAAATATTTTTCCATATAGACACCTTTTGAAACTCTTGTTTGATACTATAAGATGTGTCTATGCTTGATGTGGATACTAATACAATTCATGGATACAAGTTACACATGGTCATGTGGATACTATTACAATTCGTGGATACAAGTTACAACAACATCAGCAAATCCATACAACCATGCATGGTCATGTGGATACTATTACAATTCGTGGATACAAGTTACACATGTGGATAGTAACTTGAAATCCATGTAGAGTTAGTGCATTAATGTTCACTTTCTAAGATACATGGTTAGACTTTCACATTTTGTGTCTAGTATTTAGTGTGTTAGGCTTAAAGATTTAGGTTTTTTGTGGATTCAATGTATGTGTATAGAGTTTGGGTAATATGTTTCTTGTATAAGCTTCAATGTTTAGAATTTATAGTCATGTGTTACTAGTATCCACAAATTCTATCAATATCTATATGACTACGAACATATGGATTGATATTGTTGTTGTACCATAAACCCTAAACCCTTAACCCTAAACCTAAAGCATTGAATAAGGCTCTCCACCGCTGAGCCACTTAAACTTTCAGTATAATGTCAATCACAGTGATTAATAACATATATATTGATAGCAAAATAATATGATTTTCCCTATTATTTTCTAACGCCTATGTCCCATCAAATGTTAATGTCATGGATATGATTACTTTTGTATGCATGGATGAACACTTTTGGTGTTAGTATTTGAAAGATCTATCAAATGGTAAGAAATGAGAAAATAGAGATTTATCAATAGTTCATGGTGCTTATCCACCGAGCAATGTCCACATGGATGAGATGTATGATAGACAATGAATTCTAAACCATACTCTCTGAACCCTAGCCCCTACAACATAAACCCAAAACATAGACAATGAATTCACATAGACATATCATCCTAAGTCCAAGGCCTAAACCAAAAACCCTAAATTCTAAATCCTAATCCTTAAACTCTAGAACCTGAACCCTGAACCCAAAATCAAAATCCTACACCTTAAACCTAAAACCCTAAACTCTACATCCTGAATCTTAAATCCTAAATCATTAACCCAAAATATAGTCAGATCATTCACATAAGCCCTGATACCTAAACCTTAAACCATAAACCATATGTTATTCATGTTACTTCACATGCGGAAGACATCCATAAAAGTGAGTCCACAAAACTACATCCAACCAACCACATTACATACGCAAATTATAAATTTAATAGACTAATTAACTGTCAAAAAATAAGTATCCACAAATGCTTTTGAGGCAAAACTTGTGACAGCCAACTCCAATAGTTGAGAGAAGCTCTGCAACCTACAATGTCTTCTTACAAACTTTGTATTTATGTTGAGTTCATGTAAAATATATTCTTAAAATCTTATAATATAATATACTAATTTATATAAAAATTTAGTTATACATGACTAATTTACCAAACCACAAACTTTTTAATTAATTAGGTTTTTATATTATTTTAAAGTGTTCAAGCATAAATAAGTATCCACAGTTTACCATCCATTTATCGTCAAATAAATGTTCAACTAAAATTGGATAGTATACAATTTATTCACCTAAAATATAGCAAAATGCATCTTAAAATATAGACAGAATGTAATCATAATTTTTTGTGTAAGAAAATATACAATTTTTATAATAACTAAATAAATGATAATTAAGATAAAAGAAATAGAGAAAAAAGAGAAAGAGAAAAAAAGGAGACCATCGAATAAGTGAAAAACAGACAAAATTCCTTTTTTTCTATCCTACCGCCATCAGATTGCACACTATAGATTGGAAAATATATTAGTTGGAGGGCCAGTTTTGCCAATAAATAAAGACATCTAAGCTAATAAGTTGGAAAAGTATAGTAAGAGTAGAAAGTAGATGTAAGTGAAAGAAGATTGATGAAAAGTAGGTATGAGTGTTAATCTCCCTAATAACAATCTGAATAATGCCAACAACATTTGCGATTTTTTGTCGTACATTTTCGTAAAATATTTTATTTTTTATTTTTTGACAGAAAATTACAACAGTCGCGTCTCTCTAAAAAATTGTGTCTGTTAAATGTAGAGTTGTAACTCTTACAAACAGTTGTGTCGATTCAAATATTCACATCTTTAAAATTCTATATATAAATGACTTCTTGATGTTCATATATTTTACCATGTTTTCCCTTAGTTTATTCACATCTTTTGCATCTTTTGCTATCCATTTTTACCATTATTGCATTGCTTTAGGACTAATCATGAATTAGAGTATAGTTGCATTGCATTTGCATCTTTTCATGCATAATCAGGTGATTTTAGAGCTCAAGGAGCATGGAAACAATCCTGAGGAGAAGTGAAGCAATCATGAAGGAAATGCAAGAGAGTTAAGGCTGAAGAACTATGGTCCGGAGTCCAACTCGACCCTTCACTCGACCAGACACTCGACCGTGTGGAGAGATGGACTCGACCGAGTGGAACCAGAGCATCAGAAGCCAGCTCGACCAGTCACTCGACCGAGCACATGGTCGAGCCAGCCGAGCCGTCTTACTATTTTGTCTTTTAGTATTTTTAGGGCTTCCACTCCTTTTGCTATAAAAGGGCTTTGTACCTAGGGGTGTCAAAATGGGTAGAAACCCATGGGTTTACCCTGTTTGTCTATTATTTAAACGGGTATGGGTTAAGTTTTTATACCCATATAAATAAATGGGTTTTGATGGATTCGTCCAATGGGTTAGTGGGTTTATCGGGGTAAACCCATTAGGGTTATGGGTTACCAATGGGTTGATTGAAACACTACAAGAAAACATGCTTTTTCCGACTACAAATGGCGACTACATATGTAGTCACCATTTTTAACCACTATTTAGCGACTATTTGGTGACAATTTTACGACTACAAAAATTTAGTCGTATAATAGTCACTATTTTGCGACTACATACCGTAGTCGGTAATTTAGTCGTAATTTAACGACTACTTTATGACTATATTGCATTAAAGAACATGTAGTTGTTAAATAGTCGCTAATTTATCGACTAAGATGCGACTCATGGTAAAAGTCACTAATAAGTCGTATATCAGTCACTATTTTTTTAAGAAAATAAAAAATTTCAAAATTTAACTTCAAACCCTTAACCAAACTCCAAAACCTAAATCATAAATTTAAAGTTTAAATCTTGAACATTTAATTCTTAATCTTAGAAATTATTTCGTAAACCATAAAACTAAAACTTAGTCATTCTTATATATACATAAAACCAAGCTTTAATGCTTAAAAGAAAATCTAATTTTTTCAAAACTTAACCCCAAATCTTAAATCTTAACCCTAAACCCTATATCCCCAAACCCTTAACCAAATTTCAAAACCTAGATCATCAAATCTAAATTTTGAAGTTTAAATTCTTAATCTTATAAATTAATTCAAAAACCATAAAACCAATCTCAGGGCCATTATATATATGTATATAACTAATTTTCCAAAACTTAACTCCAAAAAACTATAGTTTTCCAAATCCTATATTTTTATTAACATTTAACCCCAAACCCAAAACTTAAGCTCCATAACCCTTAAACTTAAATTTAAAACCTTTATAATTCATGTATAGAAATTAAATCATAGATCATTCACCCAAAATATAACCATTGAATATCTATAAAACCAATATGTGAAACTATTTAGTATTTACATATAAATTAATTGTTCCGAAAACTATATACTTACAAAATTTATTAAAATTAGTCATTTTGAAACTTAAAACAAATTATTTTTAAATCTAAATCAAGTATATTTTTTTCTTCTAAATTTCAAAACCCCAATTCCCATATCATAAATTTCAAATGTCATTTCCTGGATTATGAACCCAGAATTGCAAAATATATATAAGTATAAAGTTTTGATCCAACAAATAACTCTTTAAATAATGAAAGCTTTTTATTGGATGATATGTAAACACATGGATTACACTATCAACCGTTGATTAATTTAATCCAACGGACAAGGTTTTTTCCTGCTCTTCTTTCTCTTTCGTCTCCTTCACGAGAGATTAACTTTCTCCCCTTCTCTTCTTTCTCCTTTGTCTCTTTAGCCGATTAACTTTCTCTCCTCCGCCCGTTGTTTCATTCTATTCGATTTTCATCTTGTCGTTGTTTTCATCCTCTCAAGTTTTTAGATCTGGTACCAGAGCATTTTTTGGGATCTCAGATCTCGTAATTACTCATGCTCTGGAGTAGCCTTCATTCACTGTCGAATCCCTGAACGTGAGGAACCTACCCGTAAAGACTACTTCCAAGAACGAACCCAATTACTTGATGCTGACCGCTCTGAATACAACACACCGTCGAAGGTAAGTGTGTGTGTGTTTGCTTTCGTATTGAAATTGATAAAACTCAGAAATTTTTTTCCACTTAGTTGCTCTATACACTCCCTTTGTATCGAGTATGAAGCCAATCCGGTTTAATTTTGATCGAATTTGTGTGCTTTAAGCATTTTCAATTCTCTGTGGTGTTTACTGTTGGAGAAGAAGAGTTTGTTTCATTTTCAAATTTGTTTGTTCTTAGTGACTCAGGGTTTGGTGGGGCTTCATCATATGGAAGCTCAGGTAGTCAATAGTCATACATCAAGCATGAAAAAGGATAGTGATGGCAATGACTCACCAAGGAAGCTAGATTTGGATGGTTTGACTCCTTTCGAGAAGAATTTCTATGTCGAATCGCAGGCTGTGGCGGCTATGACTGAGGCAGAAGTTGAAGCTGAGGGAAATTACTGTTGAAGGCCGAGATATTCCCAAACCTTTCAAGAGTTTTCGTGATGTTGGGCCAACATTGTTGGCTTTCCTGGTAAGCTGATTTCGTATCCTAAAGAACTACTACTAGCTTTGACTTCTGTTTCATTTGATTTAGACTGTGATCAGTTTCACTTACATGTATATGTAAGTTCTTTTGTATACATCTACTGATAAGAGTTTCCTGATTGGCCTAGATTATGTTTTGGAAGAGATTAAGAAGGCTGGTTTCACTGAACCTACGCCTATACAATCTCAGGGCTGGCCAATGGCAATGAAGGGACGTGATCTTATTGGCATTGCTGAAACTGGCTCTAGAAAGACTCTTTCCTACTTACTACCTGCAATCGTCCATGTCAATGCCCAACCAAACTCATGGTAACGCTTGAGTTCTGCTCATGAAGTTCTTTTTCCTGGTTCTTGTTCGATGGTAAGTTATCAAGGCTGTACTGATTCAAAATAACTTTTTCCTACTCGTAGTGCTCCAACACATGCCTCATGGGGACGGCCCAATCGTCTTGGTTCTTGCTCCAACACGTGAACTGGCTGTGCAGATACAGCAAGAGGCATCTAAATTTGGTTCATCCTCAAAAATTAAGACTACTTGTATTTATGGTGGAGATCCATAAGGGCCTCAAGTGCGTGATCTCCAGAAAGGTGAAGTGCTTTGGCTCAGTGCTTTTCGTGACATTTCTCAAACTATTAGAATAGTCCACAACAAAGAATAAGAAATCTAACTTGCCTATGGATTTAGGTGTGGAAATCGTTATAGCTACTCCCGGGAGGTTAATAGATATGATGGAGTCGAAACAACACAAACCTGCGAAGGGTTACTTATCTTGTTTTTTGCATTTCCAATATTTACTTTCTTTTTTTAGTGGTATGATGTATTCTTTGTATTCTTATTTTTAATTATGTTTTTAGTTTTATTTTGTAATACAGTTTTTTTGATATCATGGTTTCATAATAATAAATATAGTAATTTTTATTTTTAATATCAATTCATTCCAATAACAATCCGTTATTTAATAACTTATATATATATATATGTTTAAAAATAATTAATAATATATATTATTACTAAAATAGTATATATATATAATGCTGTATAAATACAATATTGTTTTTCCCAGTGGGGGAGAACGTTATTTATCGACTAAACTGTTCGATTCAGTTAGATATGAAGCAGAGAATTTGCCTATTGAGTGAATGGGGGTTGATGTGTGATTCGGTTTGGTTTGGTAAGAGATGTTCGTGCCGAGATTACAGTTTGATTACTTACTCATTGTAAAATCTATAGAAGTTGCATATTCGATGATGAATAATTAGAACTGGTGGAAGTTACTCATTTGTAAAGCAAAAGTTTCGTAATGTTATACAATAAAGTGGATTTAACAGTAACGAAAAACTAAAACAAGATAATTATTATATTTTTTATCAATAATTTAAAAGTTACAAAATTGCAACTTACAAAAGAATACTTAACATGAAGTATGCAAATACCAGACATTTCATCATGAAATTAAATTCATAAACTTTATCTCATCTTAATCTAGCAAGAGCATGAGCCATAGCTAGCTATTGCCAAAACCCAAAAGTCTATCTATTCCTCGGATAAGAGGTGTTCATCGATCTCTTTGGTCATCTCAGCCAAGAAAGGGAGGAAGTTCTCGGGGTGAGGCACGTTCTCATCATTCCTCTCGTACTCAAGGTGCCATTTCACCACACTTCCAACCCCACCTTCCTTTGGGGTTGCCTGAATCGTAATCAAGAAACTCTTGTACACGGCCAAAACATCTCCTTCTATGACCCTAAACTTTATTAGTTTGTTCTCTGGTTCCACCAATTCGATTCTTTCTTTTGCCACCTTTGCCTTCCCCCTACATCCAAATTAATTCTTCACCAATCAAATCTACTATATATATCCACAAAAATATCTACGTTATAAAAAATAAAAATGCATATAAGTTATCACCATAAACGTAGTTCCAGTTGACAATACTGCCTACGGAGCCCCACTCCCCTTCGAGCAGATCACATGCTTGCACTTTGCGAGAAGTGGCTTTGGCGACATGGTCTGGTCTTCCTGCATACACGTGATAGAATTTCGCCGCAGGAGCTTTGATGTCAACTTCTACCTCAACATCTCCTAATAGAGAAGTCTTTGGCATCTCCTTTGTAGTCGCCTCCCCGGTCTCTGCCATGTTTCTTCACCGGCCGGTTCGCTCTCCTCCACTAGTATAATCTCCACGAAACGTATTTTGACAAACTGGAATGCCGTATTCCCATTAGAGTTCGTGTCTTTCTTATACAGAGGAAGGAGTGAACAATTGTTGACTAAGCAAATAAATATTTTATCTAACTCATAAAAAAAAGGAGATCTTCCATTTCTCATTTAATTTTATTTATTTATTTTACTATATAAAAATCTGTTGCTATATACTGTATATTCATATATTTTGCTATATATAGTTTATTCCAAATACATATATATTTGACTACTGTATATATTAAAATCTAATAAAATATTTAAACATGAAAAATTAGTATATTGCGTGTTAGACTACAATAAGCCTCATCCAACTTTATAGGGAAATTTGTATATTTTGATTGTGCTATATCTCTATCTTATCTAATTTCCCTACTTTTTTTTTCTCTTTTATTAAGTTTAGTAAGATTTTGTTTTTATGGTTATTAGTGTGACACTATCCTTCCTTATTTAATTTACTAGCATGCATTTATAAAAAAAAACTCAGAGGTATACTCGGCGAGGTTGACCACATCCGCCTACATCATTCATAAAATCGATATAATAAAAAAAAAAAGATATTTGCATTCACACTCACTTTCTCCAACGTTAATCACATATACAACTACTTTTTGCTATCAATATACTTTTCACATGTAAAATTACAATATACCCCTAACTCTTTTTTTTCATCTTTTATTCCATTTTTTTACATTATAGTTATATTCACAAAATTTCCAATTATTTAATTCATCTTTATTTTTACTCTTTCTTCCTCATTTCTTCTCTCTCTCTTCTTTTTCTTGGTATTCCTTTCTTCAACATTTGTTTTTCATTGTAATTCATATATATTTTAGGTATAACTTGGAAATAAACATTGTTTGCATATTTCAAAGTAATTTATGAGTTCAATCTAAATCAAATATAATTAAATGGTGTTCATAGCCAAATCAACAATTTTTAAGTCCAAACTAAATTAAGTAAATAATTTTGGAATTGAAAATTTTATTTAACTAAATTTTCTATCTAAAAAATTGTATCTTAACATACTTTTCTATCTAAAAATTGTACTATAACCCCTGATCAATAAATATTTTTCCATATAGACACCTTTTGAAACTCTTGTTTGATACTATAAGATGTGTCTATGCTTGATGTGGATACTAATACAATTCATGGATACAAGTTACACATGGTCATGTGGATACTATTACAATTCGTGGATACAAGTTACAACAACATCAGCAAATCCATACAACCATGCATGGTCATGTGGATACTATTAAAATTCGTGGATACAAGTTACACATGTGGATAGTAACTTGAAATCCATGTAGAGTTAGTGCATTAATGTTCACTTTCTAAGATACATGGTTAGACTTTCACATTTTGTGTCTAGTATTTAGTGTGTTAGGCTTAAAGATTTAGGTTTTTTTGTGGATTCAATGTATGTGTATAGAGTTTGGGTAATATGTTTCTTGTATAAGCTTCAATGTTTAGAATTTATAGTCATGTGTTACTAGTATCCACAAATTCTATCAATATCTATATGACTACGAACATATGGATTGATATTGTTGTTGTACCATAAACCCTAAACCCTTAACCCTAAACCTAAAACATTGAATAAGGCTCTCCACCGCTGAGCCACTTAAACTTTCAGTATAATGTCAATCACAATGATTAATAACATATATATTGATAGCAAAATAATATGATTTTTCCCTATTATTTTCTAACGCCTATGTCCCATCAAATGTTAATGTCATGGATATGATTACTTTTGTATGCATGGATGAACACTTTTGGTGTTAGTATTTGAAAGATCTATCAAATGGTAAGAAATGAGAAAATAGAGATTTATCAATAGTTCATGGTGCTTATCCACCGAGCAATGTCCACATGGATGAGATGTATGATAGACAATGAATTCTAAACCATACTCTCTGAACCCTAGCCCCTACAACATAAACCCAAAACATAGACAATGAATTCACATAGACATATCATCCTAAGTCCAAGGCCTAAACCAAAAACCCTAAATTCTAAATCCTAATCCTTAAACTCTAGAACCTGAACCCTGAACCCAAAATCAAAATCCTACACCTTAAACATAAAACCCTAAACTCTACATCCTGAATCTTAAATCCTAAATCATTAACCCAAAATATAGTCAGATCATTCACATAAGCCCTGATACCTAAACCTTAAACCATAAACCATATGTTATTCAGCGGAAGACATCCATAAAAGTGAGTCCACAAAACTACATCCAACCAACCACATTACATACGCAAATTATAAATTTAATAGACTAATTAACTGTCAAAAAATAAGTATCCACAAATGCTTTTGAGGCAAAACTTGTGACAGCCAACTCCAATAGTTGAGAGAAGCTCTGCAACCTACAATGTCTTCTTACAAACTTTGTATTTATGTTGAGTTCATGTAAAATATATTCTTAAAATCTTATAATATAATATACTAATTTATATAAAAATTTAGTTATACATGACTAATTTACCAAACCACAAACTTTTTAATTAATTAGGTTTTTATATTATTTTAAAGTGTTCAAGCATAAATAAGTATCCACAGTTTACCATCCATTTATCGTCAAATAAATGTTCAACTAAAATTGGATAGTATACAATTTATTCACCTAAAATATAGCAAAATGCATCTTAAAATATAGACAGAATGTAATCATAATTTTTTGTGTAAGAAAATATACAATTTTTATAATAACTAAATAAATGATAATTAAGATAAAAGAAATAGAGAAAAAAGAGAAAGAGAAAAAAAGGAGACCATCGAATAAGTGAAAAAACAGACAAAATTCCTTTTTTTCTATCCTACCGCCATCAGATTGCACACTATAGATTGGAAAATATATTAGTTGGAGGGCAGTTTTGCCAATAAATAAAAACATCTAAGCTAATAAGTTGGAAAAGTATAGTAAGAGTAGAAAGTAGATGTAAGTGAAAGAAGATTGATGAAAAGTAGGTATGAGTGTTAATCTCCTTAATAACAATCTGAATAATGCCAACAACAGTTGCGATTTTTTGTCGTACATTTTCGTAAAATATTTTATTTTTTATTTTTTGACAGAAAATTACAACAGTCGCGTCTCTCTAAAAAATTGTGTCTGTTAAATGTAGAGTTGTAACTCTTACAAACAGTTGTGTCGATTCAAATATTCACATCTTTAAAATTCTATATATAAATGACTTCTTGATGTTCATATATTTTACCATGTTTTCCCTTAGTTTATTCACATCTTTTGCATCTTTTGCTATCCATTTTTACCATTATTGCATTGCTTTAGGACTAATCATGAATTAGAGTATTTTGTCTTACTATTTTGTCTTTTAGTATTTTTAGGGCTTCCACTCCTTTTGCTATAAAAGGGCTTTGTACCTAGGGGTGTCAAAATGGGTAGAAACCCATGGTTTTACCCTGTTTGTCTATTATTTAAACGGGTATGGGTTAAGTTTTTATACCCATATAAATAAATGGGTTTTGATGGATTCGTCCAATGGGTTAGTGGGTTTATCGGGGTAAACCCATTAGGGTTATGGGTTACCAATGGGTTGATTGAAAAAAACCAAAAATAATATATATATATATATATATATATATATATAATATAATATAGATATATATTAATATATAAAATATTTTCTTTTTATAACTAATTTATGTAAAATATCTAAAATAAATGTTAAGTTTTTCTACTTTGCTAAAAACAAAAAAGTAAACAATAATATATATATATATATATATCAATGATCTAAAATGAATGTGAAAATTTTCTTTAATATTTAGATATTAACTTTTTAAGCTTGAAAACTTTGGTTGGTTTTATAATAAGATATTATGGATTTTAGTATCAATTATTTTATTTTATTTTATTTATATATGGGTAACCCATATAACCTATTTAGCCATTGGGTTTTAAATAATTGGGTTTGGGTATATAAATTCAACCCATTACAACAAATGGATCGGGTTGAACCTGCCCACAAAAGTCTCTAACCCATGTGGGTATGGATCGGGTCGGGTCGGGTCGGGTTACCCATTTTGACACCCCTATTTGTACCCTCAGCCACCAAAGAGTCCAACTTTTTAGAAAGTCAGAAACCTAGTTTTTACCTTTTAGGGAATTATTCCCTTTGCTTTTTATTTTCTTAGATCTTGTACCTTTTTTAAGAAAACTCTTAGATTCTTTAATATTGTTGGTTCCATAACTTTCAAAATATATTGAGAATTTGGGTTTGATTCCTTTTGCAATATTGTAGTTCTTGTTCTTATCTTTCATTTGATGCAAGTTTCGAGTTTTTCTGGGTTTATGATTTTGATGTTCATCATGTGTTCTTGTGAGTAGTAGCTTAGGATCTTGGAGGATGGGTTAGGCTGGGCTTTGTTTGAGGATTATTTGTTTGATCAAGCTTGTTTGTTAGGATCTCTTCTAGTCTAGATGTTTTTAATGCTGATCCTATATCTGAGAGGGTAGGATCTGATTTCAAGCATCTTAGCATCACACCAATGTTTAAGAGGCATAGATAAGGCTAGATCTAGAGCTTACCATCATGCTTGCTAAGAAATTAGAGGTTTTGTTTGGTATGAGACATATTGCTTAATGCCTGCTTGTGTAGAATCTTTACTTTGTGAGAACAAGTCTAGAAGATGCATATGTTTGATTGTTTCTTGCCATGTGAAACGACCGACTTTTTTTTTTTTAATAAATAATAAATAATAAATAATATAAACTACAACTAGTGGTCCCATACCCACTAGCCACCTAACCACAAACACATTCAACAGCGGAAATTAATACCAATATTCAATCATAATCCAATAATAAAATATAACCATATTCCAACATAATCAATATCCAAGACAACAGGAATCATAGAACCAGCAACCTAGCAATGTTCTAATGACCCAACTATAGCAACCTAGCAATGCCAGACAACATAAAACCGAGTCCCTAGAACATCCTCCTCTTCATTGCCTTGATTCCACGATCACACTTTGCCTTTACCTGCACCACAAACACATATTGCAATGCATGAGTATTTTACAAACACTCAGTAAGGCAATCCTCCCATCTACTGGGCTATACACACAAGCAATAGAGACATCTCTAACCATCAAACAACATTCAACAATCAACAATAACAAACCAGGACTCTGCATCGACCGATACCAGCATGCATCGACCGACGCCAGATTGGAGGTTGCGTCGACCGACGCAAGATCTGCGTCGACCGATGCAAGGTTAACTTGCATCGACCGATGCAAGATATGCATCGACCGACGCATGCTCGACATAACCCGAAAACCCTAGAGTTTACGCGCCGTCCTCGCATCTGCATCGACCGATGCAATGCCGAGCATCGTTTTCCTCCGAAGCTTCTCGCCGGATCTTCGTTCCTGCAACCACGAAACTCGATCCCAAGCCACAAGAAAGCTTCTAAACGTCCCCAATAACAATCTAACCAGCCTAGCAACACATAACAAGCAAATCAGAGAGATCTCTAGCTTAGATAAGCCATGGTCATGCACTTACCTGTGCCAAGACGTATCTGAACCACAAACAAGCAAGAAAACGCTTCCTAGAAGCTCCTACAACGATCCCAGCTACAGATCTCTACACGAACGCACCAAAACTCCAAGAAACTCTCAAGAATTCTTCCTCTCTTTCGTTCTCTCTCAAAAACGGCCAAACTCGCCGAATGAGACACAAAAGTCGACTTAAGGGTTTTCCCTAACCCCAAAACGCAGCGTTTGACTTAAGTCAAAACGTAGAGAAACAACCTTGCATCGACCGATGCACAACTTGCATCGACCGATGCAGATCTTAAACCGGGATTTTGGTTCACGGATGTTACAATTCTCCCCCACCAAACTGGATTCGTCCTCGAATCCCGAACAACCATCAGCCAAGGACTCCCGTGCAACCGTCTCTACGGCCCGCACTCCTCCGACTGATCTACAGAAGGTCACCTCTAGGCGATAGACTCACGCTCCAGGCGTCATTTGCTCTTGACTTTTTGGACTTCCCTTTACTCGTAGGCCTAAACCTTGAGTTTCATTGGCTCCTCATCAGACCTAAGTCTGCATGCCAATTTTGGCTCCTCATCAGGCCGAAACCCGCATGCCATAATATATAAGGAGAAGTCCAAACTCGTCTCTCGGGTTGCCACCCTACAGCGCGCCCCCGGATCGTCATCCGAAGTCAATATACCAACCATATTCCCAAGCCACAAAGTCTCAGAATATGGCAGTACTAGGAGAATCTAAGTCCTCCAAGAGTCGCGAGCAAACGATTCTGAACACGTCTGAGTCCTATCCCTATCCAGGTTTCCTTCCCGTGACTCGCGTATAAACATCTCAATGTTCTACCAGCCACATATTCCCTCACTGGAATACCATATGACCACACAAGGATCATATACACGCCACAAAGGCCGCCACAAAGGCCGCCACAAAGGCCAACAAAATGTCCTCACGAAGACCGCCACCAAGGCCAAACAAATGTCCTAAAAAGGACCGCCACCAAGGCCACTCGTCCCGAAGGACCGTCACGAAGACCATCTGTCCCGAAGGACCGTCACGAAGACCATCTGTCCCGAAGGACCGTCACAAAGACCATCTGTCCCGAAGGACCGTCACAAAGACCATCTGTCCCGAAGGACTGTCACAAAGACCATCTGTCCCGAAGGACCGTCACAAAGACCATCTGTCCCGAAGGACCATCACAAAGACCATCTGTCCCGAAGGACCGTCACAAAGACCATCTGTCCCGAAGGACCGTCACAAAGACCATCTGTCCCGAAGGACCGTCACGAAGACTCTCTGGCTAAACAGCCCGCCACAAAGGCCAACAAACGGCTAAAAGCCCGCCACAAAGACCACACAATTGGCTAAAAGCCCGCCACAAAGGCCACACAATGTCTAACAAGACCGCCACACACAGGCACTCTGACCCGAAAGTCCGCCACAAAGGCACAAAAGCCTCTCCCAGGCTTCCCACCGCAAAAATGGACAAATTCTCTTTCCCGAGAACTTTCCATATTTAGCACTTTCCATTTCTGGAAACTTTCCACTTAAGGAAACTTCTATTTCGGGAAACTTTTCCCCAACCCGCCTCACGGAAACTTTGTATCTCGAGCACCACCTCATCTTGTTACTGAGTCGCACAACCAACCACCCCAAGCGACCGAGTAACAAGAGACATGGGCTGGAATACTCCATTCCTGCTCCAGCCACGGATTACAGACGGAACCAGACTAGGCAAGCTCAGGTCGTGGTTGCTTCTCATACCACTTCTTGAACCTTGCCTTCATCCTTGCCTCAGGTTCCCAAGTCTGCTCCTCCACACCATCACAGTCCCAAAGGACTCTCATCAAAGGAACCTTCTTCTTCCGAAGTTCCTTGATCCTCCTCTCGAGAACCCTCACTGGTCTCGCCTCTAAAGTCATGTTAGGCTGAAGATCTTCTGGAATCTTAGCCAACAACTGATCATCCTCACGGAGACACTTCCGCAACATAGACACATGGAATACCTTATGGAAAGCACGCATAACCTCAGGTAACTCCAGTCTATATGCTACTGGTCCAACTCGCTCAATCACTCTGAACGGACCCATATACCTCGGACTCAACTTAGTCTCTGACAACGACCTGTTCGGACCCCGCAACATGGCCATCTTGAGGTACACTCTGTCTCCTACCTGAAACTCCAGGTCTCTCCTCCTCTTATCAGCATAACTCCTCTGTCTATCTTGAGCCTCTTTCATGTTCAGCTTGAGAACCCGAATCTTCTCTGAGGTCTCCTGAACAAAATCTGCCCCGTACATGCTCCTCTCCCCCACCTGAGTCCAGCATAACGGTGTACGACACGGCCTCCCATACAAAGCCTCATAAGGAGCCATACCAATATTCGCCTGATAGCTGTTGTTGTAAGCAAACTCTACCAGGTTCAGGTGATCTGCCCAATGGCCACCCCAATCCAGCACACACATCCTCAGCAAAACCTCTAGCGTCTGGATCGTCCTCTCGGACTGTCCATCTGTCTGGGGATGATAAGCTGTACTCATATGCACCTTAGTTCCCATCTCTGCCTGAGATTCCTGCCAGAACACCGAAGTGAACTTAGAATCCCTGTCAGACACAATGCTCGCTGGCACCCCATGCAATCTGACTATCTCTCTCACATACTTCTTAGCCAAGGCCGCTGCTCCATCAGTCTTCTTAATGGCCAGAAAAATGTGCTGACTTAGTCAACCGGTCCACAATGACCCAGATAGCATCAAAGGTCCGTGACACTGGCAATCCTACCACAAAATCCATGGTGATCATATCCCACTTCCACTCAGGAATGGGTAGACTCCTCAGTAACCCGCCAGGAACCTGATGCTCAGCCTTCACTAGCTGACACACATTGCACCTCAAAACCCAACTAGACGCATCCTTCTTCATCCCGACCCTATGATAGTACCTCTTGAGGTCACAGTACATGTTAGTCGCTCCTGGATGAATGGACGACTTGCTCGCATGAGCCTCTCTCAGAATCTCCTGCCTCAACTCCTCATCCTTGGGCACACAAATCCGACCATGCACCAAGATAGTACCATTATCTGAGACCTGATACTCTGACTCAACATCCTTTGAGGCATTCACCAGCCCCAAATCCTTCTCCTGTGCCAACCGCACCCTACTCAAAAGATCTGCTCGGTCAACTGCCAAACCCAACGGTTCCAGTGAAACAGCACACAAGCTCAACGCACTGATCTCTCCTACTAGAGACTCCATCTCCTGCTCCTGAGCCGAAGCTACCCTCTTCCGACTCAGAGCATATGCAACCGTGTTAGCCTTACCAGGATGATAGGCTATCTCCAAATCATAGTCTGCCACAAGCTCCATCCACCGCCTCTGCCTCAAATTCAACTCAGGCTGAGTGAATATATACTTCAGGCTCTTATGATCTGTAACACCTGTACCTTTGCACCATAAAGATAAGACCTCCAAATCTTCAAGGCAAAGACTACACCACCCATCTCCAAATCATGAGTAGGATAGTTGCCTTCATGCACCCGCAACTGCCGCGATGCATAGGCAATCACCTTCCCATGCTGCATCAGAACACACCCCAAACCAACTCTGGATGCATCCGTATAAACCACATAGGGTTCTCCCTGCTCAGGCAAAGCCAATACTGGCGCAGTAGTCAACATCTCCTTCAGGCTTGCAAAGCCTTCCTCACACTCTTCTGACCAGAAAAAAGGAACATCCTTCCCTGTCAACTTAGTCATAGGACGTGCTCTGCTTGCAAACCCCTGCACAAATCTCCTGTAGTAACCTGCCAATCCAAGGAAACTCTTGATCTCTATGGCATTTTGCGGTCTAGGCCAATCCCTGATAGCCTGAATCTTCTCTGGATCTACATAAACCCCCTCTGCAGAAATAATGTGACCCAAAAAACCCATCTCACGCTGCCAAAAACTGCACTTGCTCAACTTAGCGAACAACTTCTGCTCCCGCAGCTTCTCCATAACAGCTCTCAAATGCACTGCATGCTCCTCAGGACTCTTAGAATAAACCAGGATATCGTCGATGAAAATGATGACAGATACATCCAGAAACTCCTGAAACACACTGTTCATCAATCTCATAAACGCTGCTGGCGCGTTAGTCAATCCGAAAGGCATCACCACAAACTCATAGTGCCCATACCTAGTCCTGAAAGCAGTCTTCCTCTCATCTGCCTCATATATCGGTATCTGATGATAACCCGACGCCATATCTACCTTAGAGAACCAAGCAGCACCCCTCAACTGATCCAACAACTCATCGATCCTAGGAAGAGGATACTTGTTCTTCCCAGTGACCCGGTTCAAACCCCGATAATCAATACACAACCTGAAACTCCCATCCTTCTTCTTAACAAATAACACCAGTGCTCTCCACGGTGATACACTAGAACGTATGAATCCCTTGCTCCATAAATTCTCTAGTTACTTCCTCAGCTCAACTAAACATATACTTAAGTATGCCAACATCAACTCGCTGCCACATGAATATCAATCCTCTTGTTCGTCCAAGAACCTCTAGTAACTTGCCTCTTAGGAAAACTTCCACAAGATAGCTTAATCCAAAATTAGCTTCCCGCTTAGCAATTCTCCACAGAAAATCATCAATACGAGCGTAATAAAACAAACAAGTACCATACGTTTGCATATTCCGATTCACCGTATCAAATGCTTTGCAGGCAGCTAACTCAAACCACTTGACTTATTCCCTCCAACAAGCTTACCAAAACCTTGAATCTTGCAACCCTGTCCATCTCCAATGAACGTAATCCAACATCGTCGCAACGATTAGTTTATCCTGCCATGAAGGCTTCTCGGAAACTTATGTATCTGGCAAACATGCCTCTCCCGGCTCAAAACTGCTGTAACTCCCCTTCTCGGGAATCCAGCACCACCGGCCTCACAATCCTGGCGCAAAGCCAAAAATTCATAACCGCTCTGGTCATAAAATCCTGGCCCACCGGCCAACACAATCCCAAAATCCAAGATTAAACCATCATCACTCTCGAGGTCTACATTCCGTCGTTATGTTCATACTCACGTCCTAGGAATTGCTTGCTCCCAACTCTACCACTCTTAGGTCGCAACCTTCAAGTCATACCGATCTCACTCTCAGACCATCGTCTTCGAGTTATACCGTCTCACTCTTGGCCCACAATCCTCAAGATCTCGGTATCAGGGAAACTACTCATCCCCTCAGGAGAACAACATCCCCTCTGCCACTCTCGGAGCCCTCAGCCCCTCGAGCTATCGGTATTCAGGGGAATCACCATCCCTTCAGGAGCAACAATCCTTAACGACTATAAACATCTCTCGACACAACTACTTCCTGTGGTCCGAGTATAACATTGCAATGTTACACCTGCCCACTAAACTTATAATATCCAACTGGATTAACCACCAAGCAGAGAAATATCTGCTCCCACTGCATATGTCCACCTATCCGCCTCTCTAGGCCCGATACCTCTTGAGAATAATCTCATACCGGTCATCTACAACCGCTCCATCCTCTTAACATAAGGTGGAAAGTCCTCAACATCCGCAGCCCTTGGCTGCACCCCGCCACATGCGGTACAACTGGAGCCTGCACTGGTACCCCCTCTCGGTAACCGCTCCCACAGCACGCCAATAGATCTGCCAAGCGATCATCTCGACCCTGGGCTCCACCTGCTGCAACCCCACACCTGGGTTCCCAGCACCCCCGGCACGCTCACTGGCTAACCCCCTCTGGTCCCTCCTGATACGCTTGCGACCCTCTGACGTACCTCATCGTGGAACTCTGGACCACACACTCGCTGGCCTCGGGACCCGCCTGACAATGACCACGACCACGTCCCCTTCCACGACCAACAACTTAAACACCTTAACCACTGATCTTCCAAGAACAGAGGCTAACAAGCAAACAATTACTATTTAACACAGAAATAGAAACTCACCGTGGAATCACCAATAGGCTTGAAGAGGATGTTCTAGGACTCCATGCCACACACAATTGACTAACTCACATAATCAATCAAGACATGCAATCCCAAACATCTACAACAGAAACCTAGTGAACCCAAACCTAGAACCGTAAGGGCTCTGATACCAAAATGAAACGACCGACTTTTTTTTTTTAATAAATAATAAATAATAAATAATATAAACTACAACTAGTGGTCCCATACCCACTAGCCACCTAACCACAAACACATTCAACAGCGGAAATTAATACCAATATTCAATCATAATTCAATAATAAAATATAACCATATTCCAACATAATCAATATCCAAGACAATAGGAATCATAGAACCAGCAACCTAGCAATGTTCTAATGACCCAACTCTAGCAACCTAGCAATGCCAGACAACATAAAACCGAGTCCCTAGAACATCCTCCTCTTCATTGCCTTGATTCCACGATCACACTTTGCCTTTACCTGCACCACAAACACATATTGCAATGCATGAGTATTTTACAAACACTCAGTAAGGCAATCCTCCCATCTACTGGGCTATACACACAAGTAATAGAGACATCTCTAACCATCAAACAACATTCAACAATCAACAATAACAAACCAGGACTCTGCATCGACCGATACCAGCATGCATCGACCGACGCCAGATTGGAGGCTGCGTCGACCGACGCAAGATCTGCGTCGACCGATGCAAGGTTAACTTGCATCGACCGATGCAAGATATGCATCGACCGACGCATGCTCGACATAACCCGAAAACCCTAGAGTTTACGCGCCGTCCTCGCATCTGCATCGACCGATGCACAAAGTGCATCGACCGATGCAATGCCGAGCATCGTTTTCCTCCGAAGCTTCTCGCCGGATCTTCGTTCCTGCAACCACGAAACTCGATCCCAAGCCACAAGAAAGCTTCTAAACGTCCCCAATAACAATCTAACCAGCCTAGCAACACATAACAAGCAAATCAGAGAGATCTCTAGCTTAGATAAGCCATGGTCATGCACTTACCTGTGCCAAGACGTATCTGAACCACAAACAAGCAAGAAAACGCTTCCTAGAAGCTCCTACAACGATCCCAGCTACAGATCTCTACAGGAACGCACCAAAACTCCAAGAAACTCTCAAGAATTCTTCCTCTCTTTCGTTCTCTCTCAAAAACGGCCAAACTTGCCGAATGAGACACAAAAGTCGACTTAAGGGTTTTCCCTAACCCCAAAACGCAGCGTTTGACTTAAGTCAAAACGCAGAGAAACAACCTTGCATCGACCGATGCAGATCCTAAACCGGGATTTTGGTTCACGGATGTTACACCATGAGAGTGGATTAAACATGTCTTAGATACATATGTCTAGAGATTAGCTCAAGTTGTTTGAAATTTGTTGATCAAGTTAGATAGCCTCAATCAATAGTCCAGCCCATAAATCCCTCCTCAAATCCTTCCTTGTTTATTGATTTTCAAGTCTTAATCTTGCTGTTTGATTGTTGTTTGATTCGCTTTGGTATTACTCTGTTTTTATTGCATTGCTCTGTTTTCCGGATTTATCCACCTCGACCCTGCACTCGATCTACACTTGATCGAGTGCTTGCTCGAGTTCATCCCCAGAGTTCTTGTTTATGTTTTGTGTTTGTCCTGTCTTACTTTCTGTCTCATTCTAGTTGCATTCCAGTAGCTTTCATTTAGTATCTTGTTCATTACTTGCTTGCATTAGTTCAGTTCTTGCATTATAATAGTTTCTATTTCTGTTCTAGATTCATAGTTGCCATAATCATCCTGTTTCATTTACATTTAGCATCTAGTTCCAATAGCTTTTACATTATGCATTTTACATTTGCTGTTAGTGACAAACATCATTTGCATTTGGCTTGACTTAGGCATAATAAGTACATCCTTAGTGCTTACAGAACACTCAGATTAGATTGACACCTCTTATTCTACAACTGCATAAGGGGAATTGAAACACCCATCCATTCATTCCATATCTCACCATTGCATACATTCATCATCATTTCACCACACAAATATTTTTGTCTCACTTCTCATCATTGTATTCAAATTTTCTTTTTATTTGTATCTTTATAATAATAACAATCTGACTAAATACCAACAACAATTGCGATTTTTCGTCGTACATTTTCGTAAAATATTTTTATTTTATTATTTGACAGAAAATTATAATGGTTGCGTCTCTCTAAAAATTTTCGTCTGTTAAATGTAGAGTTGTGTCTCTTACAAACAGTTGTGTCTATTCAAATGTTCACATCTTTAAAATTCTATATATAAATGACTTCTCATCATTGTATTCAAATTTTCTTTTTATTTGTATTAGTTGAAAGAGAATTTGTTAGAAATGAAGTCTCATCACTCTGAGAAATTTATTGGAGTTCGATATATTTTGTGAATCATTGTAATATTTAATTATATTCAATCTATAAGTATACATGTTCATAAATTATTAATTTTAATATATTAAAATATATATTTTACCCGTATAATTGAACCATTACAACATTGTTATATTTAATATTTAAGATCACACCACTTGGATAAACTCTTCATAAATTATTATTTATTAGTTTTAAATAACTAAAATATATTTAAAAGAATTCTTGCAACCTTTTATTTACACCACAACAAATTATGTTTATTTGATGAATAATTAAAACTTTTGATTTATTTTATGAACCATTGCAATTTTTTTGGTAAATTTGATAATTATGGTTGTGTCTACAATACTAAAATATATTCAATCATTTTTTGTTTTCGTTTGAGTAATCTTAAAATATTCTCTTTAACCATCTACTTCATGGAGGGTTATCATTCTATAGGTATTAATCCAAACTGGAAGGTTTGTTTTTAGCTGTTCAAAAATGTGGTTCAAGTTGGTTCTTTAGAAAATGAGAGCATATTAGCTCATATATAATTGTCTATTCTCATGCTTTTTGATTATAAAACTAATTAAAACAATATGGATTTCTATATTTCTATTTTTTTTAAGATCTGATTATGAAATATCAAGGTAAAAATAAAAATAAAATATTTCTATTTTTCTACTGTTGGGATATTCAGTTTATTAGGAAATAGAAACCCGGTGATCAACAGAAAAATTAACGGTTAAGATGATTTTCTAATAAACTATCTTGACGACAAAGACTTATCTACAATTTCACATATGTTAAGGGAATTTGTATATTTAGTTCTAGTCATAATACACTCATATTGAAATCTTAACGACAAAAGATACTGAATATGAAATATTTTAAAAGTTTGAAAATGTTGGATTCTGACTGCCAAAAAGAAGAGGAGAGTGTGAGAGCAATGAGCCCGGCCGTCCTTGGCTGACCATCTTCCTTAGACGCGCACATTGTTGATGCTACATCATACACCTAAATGTTATTGTTCTAAATTCCAACTATTATTGTTCCTCTTTAATATTTATTTATGTGTTACTCAAGATAAGTAACCAACATCTTATGCAGAGAAAAATAAGTATTAATTACATTCAATATTGGATTAACCATATATATATATATATAATCTGTTGTTATTGCCAAAATGTTTAATGACTATAGGTTGTTTTATATAAAAATATTATTCATCTATAAAATGATAGTTGTTTGTATTATATATTCATTTACAATACTGCCTTTTATGAAAATAGATATATTCATTTTTATTTATGAATATTATAACTGAGTTTTGATTCAAATAAATAAAATATGTGCTAATTTTCTGTTAAGTTATATTCAAATTTGAGAGGATTGGTAATTTTCTTACTGATTGATTGAAGAGATAGTAATATTTATATTCATTTTTATGAAGTAAAATTGATTTTGGAAATAAAAAAATGTTTGAGTTATGCTAAAAATTTTAAAACAATTAATTGAAATGAATTTAATCAAATAATCATTATGTCATTTTAAGAATGGTCCTCAATTAATAATTTTAATATTTGTTCTTTATTAAACGATTATTAGGAAATTATAGTGTCTTATACAATGTATTAATAATTTTAGCATTTAAAAAAAAATTAAAATATAATCATTTATATATCATATTTGACAACAAGAGCACAACTTGTAGCGGTTCATAAAATATACAAAAAGATGATTGTAAGGTTACGAAGCGAAGACATTACTGTAGGTTAGATTTATTCCTTTTCCAAATATATATATATATATATATATATATATATATATATATTTTATGAAAAGTTACGAAGAAAAGACACAAATTAAAGGTTACACCTAAAAGATGCAAACGAAATGTTACAACGAATAAACGAGAATGAAATAACATGATTGTAATGTAATCTCATAGCATTTAATCGTAAGTCTTTGTTTAATTTGATGTGTGTAGCATTGATAATTATTTTTTAATCGTATGTGAAGGTAAGATTGTTTTTTTTTTAAGAATATTTTTCGAATAAAATATAAAGCATGTTTTTTTTTTGTTTTTTTTCATTAAATAGTTCAGGACTCCCAATAGTTTAATAAATGAATTTAATTTAAGAATTTTTGTAATAAATATTTTACTAAAATGAGTTCTCCCGCGATATCGCGGGACTCCAAACCTATAATACATATATATATATATATATATTAATATCTCAGAGAAGGATATATTATATGCGTCGACACAACAGTTACGAATTTTCGTAGTATATTTTCGCAAAATTTGTGTTTTTATTTGTTCTTTATTTATTCAAACGATTGTATCTGTTCATTGTAGAGTTGTGTCTTTCACTATATTTTATTTATATTTTTTTTCATCACAATTTTTCGTTCTAATAGGTGTGTCTATTTAAATAATCATGTCTTTTGAACTCTCTTTATATTTGTCTGTTCATTAGTAACTAACAACTTTGCTGAAACAAATTCTCCATTTTGTGTTGAATCTAAATAATTGAATATTAATATCTAATATTTAACGTTATTCTATAATCTAACTAAAATTTTAGAAATGATTATAGCAATAGAGAAATCTAATACAACTTAATATAAAATTTACAGTTGCGTCTATTTATCGTAACCTTTTGTTAAAAAAATAGTTTAATATTTAAAAATGATAATAACAATCTGAATAAATACGAACAACAGTTCTGACTTTTGTAGTATTTTTTTTTATAAAAAAAATTATTTTAATTTTTTTTTAAACTCAAACAGTTGTATTTTGTAGAGTTGTGTCTTTTCACTATGTTTTATTCATACTTTTTCATCACAACTTTTCGTTCTAATAGCTGTGTCTATTTAAATTAAATAGTTATGTTTTTTGAACTTTCTAAATATTTGTCTCTTCATCAATAACTAACAAATTATTGTTCGTTGAAACAAATTTTCCGTTTTATGTTGAATCTAAATAAATTTATTATTAATATCTAATATTCAACGTTATTCTATAATCTAACTAAAATTTTAGAAATGATTATAGCAATATAGAAATTTAATAAAGCATAATATAGAATTTATTGAAACAACCCTTCCCGTTTTTTTTTTTTTTTTTTTTACCTTAATTCACTAGTGGTCCCATACCCACTAACATCCTAACAACAAGCAATAACCGCGGATAACCAAATAAAACAATTCCATTAAACCAAAAGAATTCCAACAATTTAAACCAACATCCAATAACACAATAAACCAATAAAGAAATAACCAAAAGCTAACATCCTACAATGTTCCATTGACTTAATCTAGCAATCTAACAACAACTAAACCACAATCAATCAAGCCTCTAGAACATCCCTTCATCATCGCCTTGATTCCACGATCACACTTTGCCTTTACCTGCACATCACAAACAACAATTGAGATGCGTAAGTATTATCACAAATACTTAGTGAGGCCGTCCTCCCATCTACTAGGTTATACACACAAGCATATGAGACTTCCAAGTCAACAAACAACAACAACACAATCAATACATCAAACCAGGAAAATAAGACTCGGCAGGTACTAGTGTCGACTGATGCTAAATCGGTGTCGACCGATGCTACAGGAACTGGTGTCGACCGATGCTGAAATGGTGTCGATCGATGCTACTCAAGATGGTGCCGACCGATGCTCCTCAAAAATGGTATCGATCGATGCCTCTTCTGTAGACACGATCTGTGCGAAACTCAGCGACGAACTCCGATTCCATTCAACTCAAGTTTGACTCCAAACACGTCTAACCATCTCGGAAATCACTAGAAACCACAAATACAATGTACCCAAGCAAGCTAACACCACAAACAACAAGGAATCACACAAAACAAAGGAGATCTCATGCTTAGATCAACCATGGTCAAGCACTCACCTCTTTCCAGGGAGATTCTGACCAGTAGGAACGAAATCCCCACTCCTAGCAGGCTTCTAACTCTTTCCCAGCTCCAAAACTCTCAAGAACAGCAAGTAATCTCCCAATCTTTTCCCAAAAGCTTAAGAACACTCTCTCCTTTCTTTTTCTCTCAAAAGCGGCGAGTACAGACAAATAACACGACCTTGGGTCGTTTTTCCCCTTTTACACACGATTTAGGGATTCCCTAAACCAACCACGTGAACCGGACAATTAAAATCGAACTGGCCAAACCGGCTACAACTAGCGTCGATCGATGCCCTAAGGGTATCGATCGATGCCCACATCAAAACCATAAAAATTGGTTCGCGGATGTTACATTTACAGTTGCGTCTATTTATTGTAACTTTCGTTAAAAACTATTTTAATATTTTAAATTTATTTTATTTTTAAAAGGTGTGTATTTTAATTAT
This sequence comes from Camelina hispida, assembly GCA_023657505.1. Classification (NCBI taxonomy): domain Eukaryota; kingdom Viridiplantae; phylum Streptophyta; class Magnoliopsida; order Brassicales; family Brassicaceae; genus Camelina; species Camelina hispida. Next base: position 24,438,025 of record CP094637.1, read on the forward strand.
AATTTTTGGTTGATACATTTTCACTCATTATTAAATATATTTTTAATTATAATTATTTAATTAAAAATTTTACATTTACTCATTATAACTATTAGTTCAATATTCTCAGTTAGGATCACTTTGTCATAATCATTTTTTTAATTGAACCTCTTTACCATAATTTTTCATAAGATAACTTATATATTTATAATACTTTAACAATATTTTTTTACAAAGTTGCATCTATTTACATAATATTTTTTTCATAAGTTTTCATTTTGATGGTTGTGTTTTTAGTAACAGTTTATGTTTAATGTTTTGTATTCAAACAGATTTTGCTGACTTTAAAGCAACAGTCACAAACGATACCAACTCTGCTCTAACCAAAGATTTTTCAGACAAAGAGATCTATGATGCTGTTTGCCTAATTGGAGATGATCGTGCTCCAGGACCTGATGGACTAACTGCAAGATTTTACAAACGTTGCTGGTCAATTGTGGGACGAGATGTTATCCAAGCAGTACAGGATTTTTTTACAACATCTATCATGACACCAGGTATCAATCATACAAATATATGCATGATCCCGAAGATAGATAATCCTGAGACACTTTCAGACTATAGACCAATAGCCCTCTGCAATGTCCTATATAAGATCATATCTAAATGCCTTGTCAAACGTCTAAAGCCTCACCTTGACAGCATTGTATCTGATTCACAAGCTGCCTTTATTCCGGGTAGAATCATTCAAGATAATGTCCTCATAGCTCATGAAGTTATGCATGCTTTGAAGTCCCGTAAACGAGTCTCACAAACTTACATGGCCGTGAAAACTGATGTTAGCAAAGCATACGACAGAGTAGAGTGGAACTTTCTCGAATCAACACTTAAATTATTTGGATTCTGTGATCGCTGGATTGGATGGATTATGGCTGCTGTACGCTCTACTACATACTCTGTCTTAATAAATGGCTCACCCTGTGGTTTTATCAAGCCTGAAAGGGGAATTCGGCAAGGGGACCCTCTCTCCCCATATCTCTTTATTCTCTGTTCTGATATTTTAAGCCACCTTGTCAAATCCTATGCAAAGGATGGAGATATTAAAGGTGTTAAAATTGGTAATGGTGTCCCCCGCATTACACATCTTCAATTTGCTGATGATTCCCTTTTTTTCTGTCAAGCGAATAGAAAAAACTGTCAAGCTCTACGTGATGTCTTTGATGTCTATGAATACTACTCGGGCCAACAAATCAGTACATCCAAATCTATGATTACTTTTGGTTCGAATGTGTTTAGCTCCACTCAAGAAAGACTCAAGAGAATCTTAAAGATTCCAAATCATGGAGGAGGTGGCAAATATCTTGGCCTGCCAGAACAATTTGGACGAAAGAAGAATGAAATGTTCGAAAATATTATTGAACGCGTAAAGAAACGAACATCACATTGGACTACCAGAAAACTATCACCTGCAGGAAAAGAAGTAATGATGAAATCAGTTGCAGTTTCTATGCCGGTGTATGCTATGTCCTGTTTCAAGTTGCCAAAGGGTGTTACATCTGATATTGAATCATTGCTAATGGACTTTTGGTGGGAAAGAAGCTCTCAACACCGTAAAATTCCTTGGATAGCTTGGAAGAAACTGCAGACCTCAAAGAAAGAAGGGGGTCTGGGATTCAGAGATCTTGAAAAATTTAATGATGCCTTGTTAGCAAAACAAGCATGGCGCCTTATTCAGTTTCCTGACTCACTGTTTGCTCGTGTTATGAAAGCAAGATACTATCCAGATGTGTCCTTACTTGACGCAACACCAAAACGAACCCAATCCTATGGCTGGTCATCTTTACTTACGGGTATCGCTCTCCTTAAAAAAGGCACACGTTTCATTATAGGTGATGGAAGAAAGATCAGGACTGGCATAGACAATGTTATTAACTCTCATCCTCCGCGTCCAATCTCTACTGCAGTAACACAAACAGAGCCTGTTCTGCTTCACGACCTAATATCCACTCATGAATCCTACCGAGAATGGAACATAACAAAACTAAACTCATTAGTTGCGCCAGAAGATCATGATCTCATAAAAAACTCATACTTATCTAAGAGAGAGAGACCTGATAAATTGATTTGGAACTACACTTTTTCTGGTGCCTATACTGTGAGATCAGGCTATTGGTTACTCACACATGATCCCACTGCAAACATTCAGCATGTTATACCACATGGCTCTGTTGAGCTTAAGAATAAGATATGGAGACTAAACATAATGCCAAAAATAAAGCATTTTCTGTGGCGGACAACCTCATTATCTCTCCCTACAACCACAAGACTTCGGTCCCGCGGTGTAAATATTGATCCTATATGTTCGAGATGCAGACTTGGAGAAGAGACAATCAATCATGCGTTATTCACATGCCCCTTTGCTATGTCTACCTGGCAATTTTCAAACACACTTACTGTAAGCCACATTTCGGACAACGCAGAGGAAAACATCTTGAATTTAATTCAATTTTCACAACGACATGATATTCCTCGTCATTCAGCTCTTCTCCCATTCTGGTTAATTTGGAGGATTTGGAAAGCCAGAAACAATACGGTCTTTAATAATTACAGAGAAAGTGCATCAAAAACTGTTCTACAAGCCCAGTCTGAAGTAAAAGAATGGATACATATTAATGTTCTTCCGGAAAGCAGTCAAGCTACTCCTGCACAATCACATCATTGGCAAGTACCACAGATAAACTCGGTGAAATGCAATTTTGATGCTGCTTTCGATAGTGACACTTCTCAGGCCATAGGAGGCTGGATAATACGAAATCATTTGGGAGATCCTCTATCATGGGGCTCCTCGATCCTTGGCTTTGCTGCATCTCCCCTTGAAGCAGAGACTAAAGCTCTACTACTAAGCTTGCAACAGTCTTCGAACAGAGGTTATACAAATACAGTCTTTGAAGGTGATAACATGAACCTGATTTCTATCTTAAATGGTCATCAGAGGAATGGTTCTTTGACAAGCTTTCTACACGACATACAATATTGGAAAGAAAAATTTGATTCGATTTCCTTTCTTTTTACAAGGAGAGAATGTAATTCTGCTGCTCATAATTTAGCTAAATTTGGTTGTGTAAACAATGTTTCCTATTCTGACTCTGAAACTATACCTTTTTGGTTACAGCAAGCCATTTGTATTGACTCTTCATAAAGGAAATAAAGTTTAACTTTGTGGAAAAAAAAAAAAAAAAAAAAAAAAGTTTTGTATTCAAACTATTTGATTACATTCAAATGATTTCATAATGTATAAGTATAAATTTTAAATTTTATTTACTGTTTTCTAAAATATTTCCCCCGCGAGGAGTCTGAGTCCTACTAATATTAATATACATCTATATATACCATTTCGCACACAAAGCCATATAATAAGTATACACCATGCAATCAATACGTCCAGCAGCATACAATACCATGACTATGAGAACCTCAATTCTTAAGCTGAATTCTCTAGGTCTCTAGCCACTTGGATCATTTCTGCCTTCGTCTTCTGAGTCAGACGGTTCAGAAAGATTACTCTCCATCTCGTCTTTGGTCATGAATTAGTACCAGTTCTCTCCTCTGCCCAGTCAACAATAGTGAACTCCTCAGACAAGCACAACGTTCACTCCGGATACGGTCCCTTTTTTCGTTTCCGCATCGGCAAACCAATCCTTGCTCAAAGACTCCTCGGGTGTGACATCTAATCATCATGCCTTGGATTTCTTTAAGGATTGCTTCAACCTTTTCATTTTGATTGTCATGTTGATTTCTTTGTAAAACAAGCTAATTAGGAGCTCGAGTTTTCCCTCTTCTCATGTAAGCACTATTGTGCAAAACTAATTTCAAAGCAGAGTATCCTCCGAAAGAATATATTTTTTTTACCCATTTTTGTATTTTACATTTTACTGAATATCATTGTTTCAATCTTTTGCTACCTTTCATTACAATAACGATTATTTTAAACGAGTTATGAAACAGAGAGAAATCTGATAATGCATTGCTTGAGAGTGGAGAATTTCCAAGTGAGAGAGAATGCAAAGCAGATTTTGAGCGCAAAAACCATTAACATAATCTTCGGAATTTGTTTAGAAAGTGACAATCTATAGAGTGCTATCTATATATATTATATAAATAAACAACCAAAACTGTTGTTAAAGTTACATAACACCTTGGGAACCTAGACCGGTTAATTCTTCTTTCCCTTGTTTCTTCTAGATGGAACTACCGTCCAGCCATCATCGGCTACTGGTTCATCAACCGGCATGGCTTCTGGTTTACGGTTTGAGCTGTTCTCAGATGCATCCACCATCATGTATGTGGTTTGATCATCATTCATGCTTGTATCCTCATCATCACCGTCCTCGTCGCTTTCCTCATCATCCTCATCATTACCATTTGCAACCTACAAATACAAGAATTGGTATAAGACACTCAATTCTAACTCTGGGAAACTCTCAAATAACCCCAGCTAGATATGTACCGAGGAACCAAACAAATGTAGTAAAATTGAAATACCCTAGCAACAAAAAAAAAAAAAAGACATGGATTTCCAGAAAGGGTACTGGATATATGTAGAAGGTAATCTAAATCGTATGCATGTTTTTACTACAGACAATATCTTGCTTTGACATGAGCTTTACTATTTGTGACTCAGCCTCAGGAATGTGAAAGCAACAAGACAGATGTAAAATGAAACGAGAAAGAACCAACCTTGACAACACTTGCTTTCGCCTTAAATTTAGTAGCCCTTAGTTTCTCAACCATTTGGAAGTTACCGACACAGCATTCTTGGTACAAATCCAGTAGTGACTCTGTCACCTTTCAATTGCATAGCAAGTAAACACTCTCAGTAGCCCAAAAACAAGACAACAAACCAACCATTGCAGAACTAGTAATCGTAATTCCAAAAGAAGTAGTATACATACCTCTTCGGGGCTTCCATCATCAGCCTCAGTATTAAGCTCACTAAGACCATTCTCTAGAATATCAACTAACCGATCATAGTCCATTGGATCTACAAACCAACCAAACCATTGCAGAACTAGTAATCGTAATTCAGAATTCAGAGAGAACAACTTCGTTCTTGACAGATTAAAAAAGAAATCAATGAAGAAACCCAACCTTTTGATAGGGTGAAATGGTCGAAAATTTGGGAGATGGTGTTCTCAGCTTTCGCTTGAGAATTTTTGCCGCCCCAACCGTTTTCGACGGCGGCTCTCATAGCAGTCCACCGCGAAAGTATCAAACCGATTCCTTCGTGCAGCATGGCCACCTCCTCATCACCAATCACTTCTACCGGTACATTAGCGTTCTGATTCATTCTCTTTCCTTCTTCTTCTTCTTCTCTCTGTTGATCAATCAAACACTTGAGGTAAGAACGAAGCCAATTACAAGACTGAGTTACAAAATTCAGAGCTATAGATTCAACCACACACACACAAAAAAGACTAATCCAATTGAAAACCCTAACTCCCAAACTTTTGAATCATGGAGACAAAAGGAAACCTGAGATTGTCGAAACTCCGGCGATACGGTGAGCAAAAGTAAGTTGGTTCCGGCGAGTAGGCGAAGTTTTTTTCTTTTTGCTTTCACGATTTTGTGAATGGGGAAAGAAGAAGGAAGTGAGAGACACTGAAACTTCGAAACCCTAACCGAGTGATCTGGTAAGCTAAACCGGATCGTACTGGTTTAATCGTCGGTTTGATTTTTTTGTTTTGTTTTAACTTTTAACCGAAACGAAATTAATCGAACCGAATTATAGATATGTTTGATTCCTAATGGCTAAATTAAGAGGGGCAAAATCAGAGAAAGTCGAGGAGCACCTTTCTTCTTGTTATGTAAGATGAGTCACAGAATTGAATGGCTCATGCAAAACTATTGTAAATTCTGAACATTACAAATATAAATATCGCCTAGAAAAAAATATCAGGTTTGAGAATAAAAGATGAGCCAAGAACAACTAGAAAAACTTATAGATTGCGCTGACGGAAAAGGAGAGGCTGAAAAGGTTCCGGCGGCAGTTGGAGGTATTGATGCAGCCGAGGACAAAAAGAAATGTGTTCTCGCCGAGGCCTCCGGTGAAAAGGTCCATTTTTCAAATCGTATATATTTTTCTAACCATGTTCTAATTTTGTATTCACGTAATTAGAACGTTACATTTGTAGGTGGAGGGAGAAGTAAACAAGAAAAAGGTGGCTCCAGCATCGGAAGGAACCATAACGATTGGAGAGGCTCTAGAGGCAGCGGTTCTCACAGCAGGTAATAAGCCCGTTGAATGGAGTGACGCAGCTGCCATACAAGCAGCCGAGGTTAGAGCCACGGGACGGACCAACATCATGCCTGGCGGTGTTGCAGCCTCGGCTCAATCAGCCGCCACTCTTAATTCTCGGGTCACCTCCGAAGAGGAAAAGACTACGCTCGCTGACGTTCTCACTGTGAGTAGAAATAACGGGACACACATGTGCAAAAACATTGATACATGTACGTTTTTGTTTCTTTCATTTGTGGGTTCTAACGATTTTTTTCTCCTTTGGGGTACAATTATTTTGAAAGGGTGCAAGTAGTAAATTACCGTCGGACAAAGCAGCAACAAGAAAAGACGCAGAGGGAGTGACAGGCGCAGAGATGAGGAATGATCCTCATCTCACTACTTATCCAACCGGCGTGGCTGCCTCCGTCGCTGCTGCTGCTCGAATTAATCAGGCAAAGTGATACCATTTTTCTTTCTTGGTATTGAGATGCCAAGTTTATATAAACTGACTACAGTGTGTACATGTGTCGACGACTATAAGATTTTGATTTATTTTAATTATACATATTTAATTTACGTATAAACTACATCTAAACCCAAAATTAATTCAAAGAATATCCAACAAAATCAGAATGAAAATAAAACAAGTTAAAACAAACATTGTAAAAAGAAAATAGATCAAATAAATGAAAGCAGGTTTGACTGGTTCAGACGGGGTTGACAATCGAACCATGGTTCTTTGAATCAGTTAACAGAATACTTTGTTGGACCGACATACATAAAATCTTGGGGAATGGCGTATTGTAACATCAGCGGGAAAGAATGAAGCACACTCCCATGTTACAACAGCACACAGGTAATTCGGTACAAGCTAAAACAAAGAATACAACCTATGTGGTAGAGAACCAAAATTTTCTCAACAATCTAGCGTAAGAATAGAAAGTTTAGAACTCCAATCTCCTGAGAGACATTCCAATCTACTACCATCAGCTAGATAGACTAACCTTTTCTAGGCCTAGCTCCAAAGCAACTGCTCGTAGTAAAACTTGCACCAACTCCCTCACCTGCGTTTCCCTGGTGAAAACAAAACTCTCAAAATCAAAATATGATAGGATCTTTTAGTAACAGAATTTCCCACTATGGGTTGAGATCTGAGTTTTAAGTGACCGTACAGAGATTTTGTCACCCTTTTTTGTTTCGAACGAAAAACTGCAACTGAAGAAGCAATATTACCTTGACAACACAAGCTCGCACAGGGAGGGAAAAAGGACAAGTAGGTGCGCACGGGTGTCGCGGTTATCTTCGCGTAGGATGGTTTTCAGGTAGGGTTGCAACGGAAGAACAGATGCAACCTCAGGATGAATGCTGAGGTGCTCAAGTTCTTGGAGAGTAAAGATAATCTCTTCAAGTCTAGCTGTTGGGATCGGACGGTTGCCTGTCATAAAGATAACCACAGATTAAGGAATGGCAAGCAAAGAAGATGCTAGGATTTAAGAAACTGGAGACCCTTACCTAGATTATTCTCGTCGATTAAAAATCTACTCAAAATGAATTCACATCTGGCCATTAGCGTGACGATAGAGATTCTGCTCACTTCGGCTCTTGTGGAGTGCCACTCCTTGGTTTCAGAGCTGAAACTAAAAATGTAAATGATATCGGTTTGTTAAACATGAGTGTAAGAATGGGTACCAAATCACTATTCATGGACATTTCTAATCTTCTGCAGAGAAATGGCAATGCGCCTGAGGTCTCTCTGTATGATTTGTCTACATATTGTTATATGTGTTTGATTCAAAATACACAACTAAAGTCGAGGAGGGATTTTTTAGAGGAGCAAGCTCTATCACATTATCAAAGTATGAAATACTAGTGTCTTTGCAGAAGAAGCAATAAAAAATTAAAGGAATAGGCTATGATCATGAATATGCTCAAGGCGATATTACCTGCTCAAGGAAAACAATTTTTGTAAGCATGTCAAGGAAAATCTACTACAGTGGGCAGGCATAAGCTCTACAGTTTCAACAGGCAATGAGCATGTACGTGATGCACAGCGATCTAGGGTTGAAACAAGCCGCTCCAGGACCTGTTTATTCAAGAAGTGGACACAGCACAAAAATAACTCAGACATTAGGATAACAGAGAACGATTTACATGAAATTCAAGCTACTCACTTCTCGAGGTGCATCAATGGTCGACATAAGAATGATATCGCCAAGACCATTTAAAAAGGCCATCTCAAGGGTCTCATTGGCTTTGAGTGCTGCAGCAGGGAGAGAAGTTGAAGAAAGTGCACGTCCACAATAACCAACAAGGAATATATCGTAAACATCTCCAATTTCTTTCCAAATGCGTATTCTAGCTGTTTTGCTAATTTTTAGGTCTGTGTCACCACCCACAGAACATAATTTCACATCTTCAACAAGTAAACGGTTGAAGCCCTCAGCTGCTACCTTCCAGAGTGAACCATCTGGATTGTCTCGTCTTGTCATCATGCACCTGAAAATAAAAATGATCCTATAAGTTTTTTGTACACACTTCTCCCAGACACAGCAGAAGGAAAATAGACATGATAACTCAAACCAATTTACAGAAATTGATAACTCAAACCAATCTACAGAAATTCAAGAACATTTTATTTTAGCAATTCTGGGCAGGGACATGGAACATGAGAGAGGAAAAGGGGGGTTTGGGTTGACTAGATTAAGCAAACAACCGATGATTCCCCTTCGAAACTCATGTTATGAGACTTTGAGTTCAGAAGAGCCAACCCATTCGCACAATGCCTATCGGAAATCAATAAACGGTATACAATAAGAGTTTATTTTACCTTCTCAGGTTCTGGATGAATTCGGGAAACAGGATATACTTTTCAACTGCAGGAGCTTGAAGGAGAAGCTCTACCAAGGCAGGTATCAGCTTTTCTGCAAACATATTAGTCGAAATTCTTGTGGTTGGAATTGTTTCAGACGAAGCATCAGCTCTATGTTCCAATACTTCACCGCCTGGGTGAGATGATAAAAGAATATTAGATAAAGACTTTATGAGAGTAAATTAACATCAAGTACTTACTTGCACAGTGACCTATTGTTTTTCTCAATCTCACCTTGCTCATTTGGCAGAACAGAATCAACCCGTGGAAGATAATGCAAAAACTCTCTTAGCAGGATTAGCCACATTGACGAAAGGTGCTCAGGAGGACCCAAAGAGGGCAAGATTTCCAAAACATGACGTAGTACAGGGGGTACATGCCCCTTGAATAATCAATGGAAGAATGAGATGCAGGAAGCCAAGTTTTGAGACTTAGTACTTGAGAGAGAGAAGAAGAAGGTAAAGGATGAATAATGAGAGAACAGACTTACATATTCACTTTCAAAATTTTCACTATTTATGATGGCCTGTTTTATAGCTAAGTCTACAATTCCCAACAATTGCATGTACATTTTATCATCAAACATCTTCAGTGATTGCACGTATAGTTCACCTGTCAAAACATTGGACGAGAAAGAAAAAGGAAAGAGTAAGATCCAAATGTTACAAAAATTCTGTCATGCAAAGAAGAACACCTATGTTTCAGCCATTTCTATTTACTGAAATTGTTCATTTTAGTCAACCAAAATGCAGATATTTCTTTGAAAAAAAAAACTGAATTACCTAAACCATGCAGAATCTCTTGTTTCACCTTGGTTGCTGTGTCGCCTGTGTAACTCGATGACTTCTGGAAAACAAGCTCATACACGTCCAGTACCGAATTAAGATATCGGAGTTGCAAGATTCCCTGATTCATAAAAGGGTTAAGTTTAAAGAGTGAAACATAGTTATGACGGTGTCTATAGTAACTTAGCAACTCATAGATTTTTCATATAGCGCTGTAACCTTGACACAGTGGGACACAACAGCTGTCTGGAGACAATTTATCGCTGCAAGTGATACCTCTTTGCTCCCATTGAAAATGCTATTCTTAACAAAAGCAAGCAAAGACTCCCATCCTAAAGAAGTAGAAAGTTCCACAAAATGTCAGCCTCTCCTAAACAATAAGCACTACAGTCAAGGCAAGTCACAATTCTCTCACCTGACCAGAAGTTAGGTAGGCTTTCAAGAAGAGGAAAATAAGACCGAAAGAGGCGGGCTATCCCTCCAAGGACAAGGACAAATGTTTCATCCCACTGCTTCTGGGCTGTATTGCGACTGCAGATCAGAAAATGGATGGCAAGGTTCAGTGGTGGAACACTGGTAAATGTTTTTTGAAATAAATGAGCTATTCAGGCATCCAAGACTATAAGAAAGAGAAGGACAATGCAGAAGACATCCACACAAAGAGAATTCCTTTTGTCACCTATGATGTATAAGCATGTGCACTGCTTTCCCTCCCCGAGTACCGATTTCTTTCCCTTGCCATTCGTCCTTTGATGATGTTGCAGCCTACAAACGAAGATTCACCTGTCAGAAGAGTCTTCTAAAATGAATTTATCGAATCACTTTCCTCACCTTGTGAGAGGCGCCATCCAACATAGGGAAGATATAATTCCATAGACAATCCTCCCACATGCTTTTTGAAAGTTTGTTCCCATGACTTCCCAATATTTGAAAAAATGTCCTCACAGCTGAATTCCTGACCTGGAAAATTTGATAGCAATGAAAAAATAAGTTTGATGGGGCACCAACTTTCCAAGAAAATAAAAATTAACATAAAACGGTGGTCTATGAAAAAGACCTCTGGTCGCTCGTCATCCACGAGTTTCTGAATGAGCGAAAAGACTAACAACAGCAATTTCTCATGATTGACCACTTGTCTTCGAGCTTCATAATCTGAGTTGTTCGAATTGCTGATCATATGGTCTTCCCCTTCCTCACCATTTGTTTGCTGTGGAGTGGAATCTGCATTATTGAATCCTGCAGGAACAGCTCAGCTCACTAAATATTTTATATATAGAGCTTCTTGAGGTGAGAAGTGCAGACGGGGATTTGAAAAATTTACCCAATCCTTTGTCCGCTAGAGACCCATGGTGGAGTCCCTTTGCTACGAAATCAGTCAAAGTCCACAACAGACCAATGGCTGTCAGACTTATATTCAAATCAGTCTTCTGTGCACTATAAGCTCCAGTAACGTCTATGCACCTGAAATATTAACATCATTAACCACCATCTCATAAAAACTAGTAATATGTTGCATCTCTAACAACTAAGTATCAGCGGGTATAATATGAAGCATAGTAATTATAACTGAGACAGGATCATACACATGGAGACAGTCTTCCGGAAGAGTAGGAAGTCCATCACTCATAATAACTCGGAGACTCTGGAGGAACAAAGAAGGTATCAGTGACAAGGCATCAGTAAGCGATGGACTAAGGTCATACACTAAAACTTTTATTGAATCCACAGGCAGTCACCCTTTACTAACCTGGAACCCAAGGGTCGCCACATCCTTTTCTGATGCATCTGCAACAGACCTTAAGAGAATGTACGAGGAGTAGGATAAGTATATAGAATGGAAAATCCAATTTTATATGCGTGGAAGACACCAGAAAGGGAGCAGGAAACATACCTCAACATGTCAAGAATGCTTGGCCAGCTATAATACAACTTTTCTCCACATCTCTGAAAATATAAAATTTATGCACGAGCAAATCGTTAGATATTAAAGGTAAACGAAGCTCGATCGATAAATGTTCATATCGTGTATATATAATATACCTCAAGTATATGAAGGAGAATTTTTAATGACCCAATTCGAACATCGGCCTTTTGAGCAGAAAAGTAAAGAACCCTGAGGGAAGATAGTACAGCACATTCAACTGATTTTAACTGAGTTTCCTTTGATTCTACCTAGGAAGAATAACAAAACCAAAAAGGGAAAAGATAAAATCAAAGCTAGGTCCTTTTGTGCATGAGATGGAAAACTCTCAAATTTAAACAAGGACAGTGAAGAGAGATCTCACATCCAGAGTTGCATTTCTTGATCTGGCTGAATCTTCTCCAAACTGCTCTGAACCTAAGACAGCACATATGGATTGATCCAGGGCATCAAGCGCCATATTTCTCAAGTTCTGATTTGAATGCTCAGCAAGCTGTAATATGCAGTTGAAGTGTCAGTAAAGCCCAGAACAATGTCAGATATCCTGCAAATAAACAAAATTATGAATGCCTCTTCACCTCAAGAAAGTGGCCAACCACTTGGTCCCATAGTGGTTCCACTCCTGTCATACGAAGATAAATCAGAATGAAAACAATGCAGAAACTGGACAAATAGACAAGGCGACAGCATGGATAACAAAGACTATACTCTAAAGATGTCAGAACATACTGTGAAGATTATTTACGAGTATAGAAATCATTCTGTCCACCGAAAAACTGATGCTCCCAATTTGTTTACTTGAAGCTGATGAAACACTGCCCAAAGTTTCTGTCATGGATTGATGGGACAACATATGGAGTGCAGAAAGAAGTGATTTAACAGAAGACACTTGCATCAGCGCCGAGCTCTCAAACAGCTAGGAAGATGAAAGCAATGAGTCAAGAACCAGAAATTGCAGAATCTAGCTAACCCCATACAAACTACCGAGAACATCAACAAGGAGCTGATCTAAGGCCTGATATGTAGCTCTAGGCATTGAAATCTCAACAAGAAGACATTAGCAAGAGAAATCCAAGGGCATAGATTATAGAAGAAAAATGATCTGGCTTACCTGAGAATTTAAAGAAGAGAGAATGCTAAAATCGGCGTACTGCCTAGAAGGCTCTCTGGTAAGCTTTGGGACTGCAGTTGTGACCTCCTAAAAGTACAAAATAATGTTATACTTCCCTAGAAGATTCATAAGAGTATTCACACATCAGAGAGTAAGATAAGTTGATACTGTGATAGACTAACTACAATAAAAATCAAGCTATAGCATACAGCCATAAAGACAGAATCCTACATGTGGTTTTGCCAAATTTACCTGGGTGGTTGCATGAGGAGAATGAATAGCTCGATCTAGGGCTGCCAGAGTTTCAAGGACCTGTATTCGTTTAGGATTTCTCGTTATCATGAGATAGATTACTTGAACATACTTGAAGCAAAACACTCACCAACACCCATGATGGACCCAACACGTTATGCAACCTATGAGCGATGTTGAAGAGTGTTCTCAATGCCTGAAAAATAATCAAAAACGGTCTTAGGTCAGCCAAACACGTTTAACGAACTAATTATTAATGGATAAGCGGCAAAGAAGATTTTTTTTTTCCGAAAGAATGAGACACTGAATAAAGAATATTGAATTAAATACCTGAACATTCTTGGGTGTCAGGACAATTACATCTTTCTGATCAACCTGTGATTCAGAACGTTTGGACACAGGAGACTGTACGACGCTGCTGAAACCACAAATTAAATACCAAAAAATTAACAGGCTTGCATTAATTGAGTAGCTTTGACATGATATATAGCAAAATTTTCAAGATACCTTTTCCTTTCTGCATCAGTTGGCAAAACGATTGTAAATTTACAAAGCGATGCAAGAAAGGAGTTCAAGGGTTCTACAGCATGAAGAACGCCACATGCCTGAGAGATATATTTAAGTATACTTATCAATTCTTCTGAATAAGTCGACAACATAAGCTTAACTGGCAATGTAAAAAGTGTAAAGCAAGGAAACTTTATTTTTACGGATCACCAATTGGCAGCCACAGCACAAATAGATACTTCCATCTGGTTTACATTTACCTGGGTGAATGCTTGATATCCTTTCAGTATCTCCAATACGATTGCCTCTCCTTGTGACCTTCAAGAACATTTAGAACAAACAAAGTCCTCAGTGCTCGCCTCATCACAATCAATGTATAGTCTGGATAAGGGCTATATACCTTGATAGTATAAGGGAAAATGCATCAAGTAAAGTCAACCACAATGAATCTACCATTGAGATACAGAGATGTGAGGTTTTCCCGACATAATCAGATGAAGGAAGATGCTCGTATCTGGGAGATTCAAGCTGGAGGTTTGAACAAAGGAAGGTACGAAAGATAAGAGACAACCGGGCAAAGAGTAGCAAGAATATGGCATAATGGCAGAGGAGAACCCTGCACTAATTACCTCCCCGACGTCTACTGCTTCATCTGTCAACGTGGCGACTGTAAAGACAACTCCAAGTAAGCCTTCAATTGCCAAAGTTATTGCATGAGCTTCACTCGCAACGAGAACAGCCGCACTGGAAGCATCATTGTCAAGAATCCATTCAATTCCTATAGCATTGGGGAAATATTTAATGACATCTTTCATCAGAATGAAGTAAAAATTCATCATAATCTGAGGTCCTTAAAGGCAATGAATAATCATCATAGTATCAAAATAATTAATTACCTTTAGCTTTGCTACTAAACATCCCGGCAACAGCTGCTAGACTTTCCTCACTTGTCTCCTGAACCTACTTTCAAGAAAACAAATTCGAAAATTAAGTCATGCTCCAAATATTTACTCCGGCTATTAGATGTCAATTCTTAAGCTAAATAAGCCACTATATAGTTCCTAAAGTTCTCCCAAAACAAATAAAAATAGTGACTAATGTTGACTACAGAAAACATTATGGGAAACTTGCCCTACAAACCCACCTGTATGCTGGAAACAACACGAGCAAGCGCTTTAACCATGCTCTCCACAACATTTGTGTTTTTTGGGTGCCTTGAAAGACAGATTTATCATTAGATCAGATGAGCAACATAATCAGAGATAAATCAGGACTAACAGAGAACTTCTATAGTAAAGTGATTATTAAATATAGCATTACGATTTTAAACGAAACTTCACAGTAAAAGTGGGTAGAATCACGAGAAAAACTCTTAAAATTTAGAAAATTATCCACTGCACAGTATGAAGAAAGAAACAACACAGTAGATTAATCTCCTTAATTTGCATTATTAAGTGCATCACAAGGATAAATAGAAGTCACTACCCTTACATATCAAAGTTCTGGAAAAGAATCCGTAACGTTCTTGCCTCAACACAAAACCCCTATTTAATGCACATACACAAGCGATCTTAGAAATGTAAATAGAAAAGAAATTAAGCACAAACTCTTGTACTATCAAACATATACGTGAAAGTGGTAATAATGGACTGTAATGATTACCCTCAAAATCTCAAGAACGAGAATGCGATGCCACAGTGGCAAATCTAAAAATGTAGCTTTCACGAGCATACTTAGGAACACCTGAGCAGGCAGAAAAGAATGGACGCAGATCAGTAAAGAAAACTTGCAAATATCATAGTCAACAGTTCAACATGTTTTATGTGTTTGTTCCTTTGCAGTCAATAGTACAAAAGTTAACAGAGAACATGTAAACTTGTGCATACTGTACCTCGCATTCTGTAATGAGAGACGAGCTATACAGTCGAATAATATGAGCAACTGACCGCAACACTAACCGGCGAAAATAAGGTTCAACCATTTCTCCCTCGAGCTGGGCAGTAACAAACTAAATTGTATGAGTAAATACATTTAGACATGCTTTAATACATCCATTTTTTTTATCACGTGGAAGCATACGAAGATACAAAAGGCAGTGAGGTATGATTTTACCTCTGAACTGGTCCGAAGTGATGTCATCAGAAGGGAACAGATTTGGTGTCGCAAAACCTGATGAAAAATTAGGTAAGCTTTTACAGTAAGGACATAATGCTAATGGAAGGATGGAAAACAAGTGCACTTGGAGAGAGCATAGCATTACCTGTTCGTAGGGAAGTAGTATCTTAAAAACTGATATATAGTTTGACAAAACAAACCTGCAAAGTAAATTGAGAACTCGTGCATTTGAAACATGATTTTCAGTCATCTGAACATGTGCAATTACATTTTAAAAAACACTTGCCAACTCACTCAATTAGCTCGAGGGAAAAGGTCCTTGGAAGAGAAGCAACATGCAACCAAGCTGCCTGTAAAGCATGAATATAACAATTAACTCAGAAAAATTTCCTATAACGACACTTAGTTGGAGAAGAGATACATTATCAGAATAAATATAGTGAATTAACACATACAGATCCACCTGCAGCTGAGGCTGTCAGGTCCTCAAGCAACCGCAGACCAAGTTTTCCAGTTTCACTCAGTGTGTCTCTTGTTGTCAATCGATCACAGATAGCACCCTTTTCCAAGGGCCTGCTTTCAAATGTCTGTTAGTATATCAAACAACTGTAATATCAAATAGCAAAGGTTCCAATTGAATAGCCATGAGTTCTATGGAGAGCCTATGTCTTTTATTTTATCAGGAAAAGCACAAACCAACCAGCATATAGAATTTATATTCCCCACTTGTGTATAAAATAACCAAAATTCCACAAAAGCAAAAAAAAAAAATATCTGCTCAGTAAAGACAGTGCAAAGAATAAGATACAAGAGTAAGTCAGACAGAATAAATAAGGACTGACGTACTCTGAGTTATTGATATTCTGACTCAAATCTCCAGCAACAGAGCCAGTCCTTGCTGTTTGGCTGCTAGAACCATATTTAGGCATAGGAAGGGACTCAGCCAAAAGCACTTGATCAAAAATCAAGGCAACTGCTTGCCTGAAGGTAGCTGCAGCCGTACTGGAGACCAGAAAAGAAAATACAAATCATGGATATTGATTTTGAAAAAGGTAATGAAAAGAAAAAGCAAAAGAAAAAAAATACCATAGGAGAAATAGAAAAATAAAAGCAACTTACTTGTAAACACTAGGAGATCGGTTATTATCAAGAAGCCTGAGACAGATACTTAGTCCTAGGACCATATTATCCTGGAAAAAAGAAAGACGCTTAAGCCTCACGAATAGCAAAGCCACAAAGAAGCAGATCGATGGAGATTTAATAATTTTTCACTAGCACAAGACAGTTTGGTTTACTGGTTTTGATTAATGGGTCACTCCAAAAAGATCAATTTCCTGACATCTGCATTCTATTGTTATATGTCTAAAACCATTTAACTTCGGCTTATGTCAATGACCAGGATCAGGACTGATGTTTGGCTGACTATATAATTTAGTCTACCAGCACTGCTAGATTTCCGTTCTTACTAGACCAAGCTTGTTGTAATCACCTCGGTTTCTGGATGTAGTCGTGACTGAAATATTATTAAAATAGTTTGTAGAGTCTTTAGTTGGATATTTTCTTCTGCCATTTCCGAATGCTGCAAGTTAGGAAACACCAAGTTAGGTAGCGCTTTGCAAGAAATGTAAATCGGTTTCGCCTTTACCAACAAGAAGAAACAAGAAGTTTTGTAGCGAAAAAGGAAATTCAAATGCTTTGTGTTGCATTAC
Source organism: Camelina hispida (assembly GCA_023657505.1). NCBI lineage: Eukaryota > Viridiplantae > Streptophyta > Magnoliopsida > Brassicales > Brassicaceae > Camelina > Camelina hispida. The sequence goes on from CP094637.1 coordinate 24,455,550, forward strand.
AGAACAAGTATATAATAAACTATATAGAGAAGTTAGAGAAACTCTCACTTACATCCTTCAAGGTATAAAGTATCTCCTTTAGAGATGAAGGTTCAACAGCATCATGAGATATAAGCTTCTGCAAGCAGGAAAGTCCTATAACACTAAGTTTTGTATTCCTGACTCCACACGCCATCAGAAAGATCCGAAGAATGTCTTCATTACTTGAGAGATCACTGGCACTTGATGACGAGCGAAGCTGAAAAGAAAGATCATACCATAAGGAACTTACAATTCAATTCATCAGAAACATTCCAACAACAATTTCAAGAATATAAATGCCCATCAATTCCTCATATTCAGTAATTTAACCCCAAGTGAAATGAAAACAAAGCTATCTCTCAAGTGATTTAGCTCAACAATTCATGCTTTGACAGTCAATGACTCTTCACTTGATCAATCAGACAATAAATTCGATCTACAGAGACTCAATTGAAAAGCGTAATTGGTAACAGAGCTCGGACGGTACAGTTGTACATTACTAACCTTCAAGATTGCGTGCTCCGCTCCATCTTTCACGGCGGGATACCTCCGCCGCGCCTCGGCGGAGAGAGCTCGGAGATCCGCCTCCAAAGCCGCCACCAAAGCCATTTTTTTTGTTTGTTACTTGGAACCCTCTCGAGATTTGTAGAAGAGAGCAACTTCGATGCTACCAGGGAAATAGCTGAATCGAGGAGTTGGGCATTTGAGATCGGACACACAAAAAAGCTCCGATCGTGACGAACTGAGGGGAAAGAAAAAGTGGCTCCGATCGTGACGAACTGAGGGGAAAGAAAAAGTGGAAATCCAATGTAACCAAAAGATCTTTGCGATAGAAAAAAAAAAAAAAAAAAACTCAGATTAGAGCTGTGTATCTTAGCACGCGCATCTCACATGCCTCAACTCTAAAATTAATTTGGTTAATAGTATGGTTGTTTTGGTTCAATTCGGTTCTCAATAATGATTAGGGCAATCCCATCACTCACAAATGTCAAAAGATTTAATTAATAATATTTTAATTTAATTTAATTATTTAATTACTTTTTAATTTCTCTAACATTTTTAATAAAAATATTCAATATCTTATTTATTCTCGACAGAGATACTTTTCTCTCATCTTTTCATATTTTTCTTATTTTTTTATTTTTTTTAATTCTTTTGACTTTCTATGGGGTATGTCCAGTGGACATACTCTTATGGTCGGCTCAGTTCTAATGATTTTACCAACACTAGAGATACTCGAATCAAATAGAGTAAACATTTTCTTTAATTTCTAAATTTCTCTTTTTGGTTGTCATTTTCTTCTTGAGTGTTATTTCTCTTTTTGGTTGTCATTTTCTTCTTGAGTGTTGATGTCCAAATTGGTCACAATTAAAATGTTTAGTTCGGTAAAAGGTAGATAGAAATTCTCTTTGTAAATCAGTGTCGGAGCACAAAAGGTCGGGCTACAATTTGGTCTAGACGAGTCAAAGTAATGAACGAAAGACAATAAACGAGCTACAAGCTTGTCGATTCTAACTTAAACGAGGAGTGTGTCGCTCTTTCTATCCGTATTCTTTCTTCGCAGCAATTTTGCCTCCTTGTTCACGGATGCCGTACTCCCGCTTTTATAGAGATTTGTGTCGTTTCGTCCATCGAAAAGACATAAATACCCCTCCAGCCAAAGGGCATTTTTTGGGCTTCAAAGTACTTGGACCGGGCCATGTTGTGGGAGTGAGAATCCACCCCAACAGTATTCCCCCCTTAACACCATTTCGTAGCCTTTAGACGGAGAACTTTGTCTGAAGGACTCGTCCACTACAAGAAAACAGGCAGTTAGCGACTACACTTAGCGACTATATATGTAGTCACCAAATTTGCCGACTGAATTGCGACTATATGATGACTTCTCTGCGACTGATACAAATTAGTCGCAATATCGTCGTTAAATTACGACAAAGTTCGTAGTCGTAACTGTGGTCGTCAATTGACGACTATTTTATGACTAAGTTGTTCCTTGAAATATTTAGTGGTAAATTAGTCGTTAATTTAGCGACTACTCCTGAGTAGTCGCTAAATTAGCGACTACTCAACGACAGTGTAGTAGTCGCTAAATTAGCGACTAATAGGTGACTCCTTTGGCTTGTTTTTCATTTAAAAACTCAAACAGCAAATTTTTCTACCACATGGTCAACTAAGTGATAATCTATTAGTGAAAACCAAAGGAAAATTAAATGACATGTTACCTTGAGTAGGTACGATCAAACATCAATATTAGAAATTGTGAAATGTACAACTTTATATCGAAATAACATTGAAACTGAGACCCAATATAATATATGCAAAACAAATTAAAGAGAGAGACAAAGCTTCCTTAAAATCTTAAAATGTTGTGGGAAAATTGAATATTGTGCGAAAATAATTATTTGGGCAGTTTGTAATTTTTTTTTTAAAATTCTGAGTTTGCCACAAATTCTTTTGCTAAACGTTTTTAATTGTTTTTTTTTCTCTTTTAAATTTGTTCTTTTTATGTAAAATAAAAAGTGATGAATGAATTATGTTTTTATGTTTCTATGTTTTATGTTTCTATGGATAGACATATGTTTTATGTAATTAAATGTTTATTTTTTAATTAACAACAACATTTTATAAAATTAACAATTTAAAAAAATTGGGCTAGGCCCAAACTATTTATCCGAATGGGCTAGGCCCAAATCCATTTATCTTTTCTTCTTCGACCTAACCCTAAACACTCACTCTCTTCTCTCAATCATTCTTCTTTATTGACGAAACCCTAAAGCCGCCTCAGTCTCTCTTCTCTCTTCTCAGTCGCTCTTCTCAGTCTCTCTTCTTTGTTTTCTCTCTTCTCAGTCTCTTCTCAGTCTCTCTTTTCAACTATATCCTCAGTCACACGATGCCTAATCGAGGAAAAAGGAGAAAACTTGTTCGTAATGTTTCTCAGATTCCGGAGTCAAGAGTACGACCGACCAATCTTCCCAGTCAATACGACTTCACGCCGGCAGTCCAAGCTCCTCCTCTGCGGCAGACACCGAAGAAGTCCCTATTTTGCCTCGACAACCAACGCAATCCCAGATCCGGACTATCCTCCGCCTCAACAACTATTTCAGGGCTCCTCAGTCGCCAACCTCAACCTCCAGTACGCCGGTCTCCTTCGAAGAAGTTAACTACAATCCAGCGACTCATGCAAATCTTCAAGATGACTCACCGCCTTCTCCAGTCCAACGATCTCAGTCTCGTAGTCATCCATATCAAGTTCAACGCTCTCGGACTCGTAGTCATCCATCATCTCAAGCAACGAAGAAGAAACTGATGCGGCGTTGGAACTCCGGAGGACGTGGCTCGGGCTCTAAATGCCCTGCTTCTGTGCCAAACAGGGATCAGTTCACCACGGTCCTCTCTCCCACACCCTTACCGAACACCCAATGGTATGATTCGAATCTTCTCATGTATTGTAATGGTGTTTTGTGAATGTTAGAAGAGAAATCATGTGAGTCAATGTTTTGTGAGTGTGCGTATGCGTATTGTTCATGTGTATGGAGCTTTTAGTTAATGTGAGTCAATGTTTTGCAATGATGTTTTTGTCTTGGTCAGTCAATGTTTTGTGAATGTGCGTATGCGTATTGTTCATGTGTATGGAGCTTTTAGTTCATTTTAGTTCAATGTTTTGCAATGATGTTTTTTGTCTTGGTCAGTCAATGTTTTGTGAATGTGTGTATGCGTAGAAAGATGTGTATGGAGCTTTTAGTTTTAGTTCAGTGTTTTGCAATGATGTTTTTGTCTTGGTCAGTCAATGTTTTGTGAATGTGCGTATGCGTATTGTTCATGTGTATGGAGCTTTTAGTTCATTTTAGTTCAATGTTTTGCAATGATGTTTTTGTCTTGGTCAGTCAATGTTTTGTGAATGTGTGTATGCGTAGAAAGATGTGTATGGAGCTTTTAGTTTTAGTTCAGTGTTTTGCAATGATGTTTTTGTCTTGGTCAGTCAATGTTTTGTGAATGTGTGTATGCGTAGAAAGATGTGTATGGAGCTTTTAGTTCATTTTAGTTCATGTGAGTCAATGTTTTGTAATGGTGTTTTTGGTTCATGTGTATGGAGCTTTTAAGTAACCTACTTACTTGTTTTATTGGTTCATGTGTATGGAGGTTTACTCGTGACAAAGGATCGAAACTTGTTCGGAAGATTACTAAAATTCTTCTAAACAAATTCGAAGGTCCCTTCTACAGCTGGACATGTGTGCCGCGGGACAAACAAGAGAGATACTTCGTTGAGTTCGCGGTAAGGCTTTATGTCACATAGCTTTACATGTCTTCTTTTCACTCACAATAAGCCTTGTACATAGCTTTACATGTCTTCTTTTCACTCACAATAGCTAATTTTTTCCTAGAAAACCCACACCTGGGATCCTTTGATAACCGGGACTGTTCAAGCTTATTTTGAGGACATCTGTCAAAAGCGGATCAAAGACATGGTTAGCACTGTGAGGACTAGTCGAGTGCAGCCAAACTGGATTGGCGACACTCTCTGGACGTCAATGGAGGAATACTGGGACACTGAAGAAGCACAACAAAAGAGTAAAACCTACTCGATGCCCGTATGTCTGACCGTAATGGCCTAGGTCCTCATGTCCACCTCTCAGGGCCAAAGTCGTATCGAGAGCTTCAAGATGAAATGGTTAAGTAGCTATTATTTTTGCCACTTTCAATTATTACTTAGGTGTTTTTTTTTAAGTTAATCTAACTTGTTTCTTTGCTAACTTTGCAGGAACATGAATTGGGAAGAGAAGTCCGACTTGGTGAGGTTTTTATCAAGGCACATACAAAGCCCGATGGTACATATGTTGATCGGAAGGCAGAAAAGATTGCAGAAACATATGAGAAGACTGTTCAAGACAGGTTGTCTCAGCTCGAAGCAGTCTATTGCTGTGTCAGATGGAGAATCACGGCCACGGGACCTCACAACAGAAGAATATACAGAAATTTTCCTTCAGGTTATTTTTTTAAAACCAATACACATTTATAGTCTTGGAGTTTTATTTGTCATTCTCTAATCTTAACTTTTGTCTTATTTTCAAGTCCACTGAGAAGGATTCAAGAGGAACACCTTATGGAGTTGGAAGCCTCAAGGACTGCCTTATCAATGGAAAGCATAAGCAAGCAAGTGGCTCTTCTACCTTTGTGGCTCTCGAAGAACAGTTGAAGGAAGCTAAACGCATGATTGAAGAACAGGCTGCTCAACTGAAGCGGCGTGATGAAGAAATTGCTGCGCGTGAAGCTGAGCAATCCAAAGTTATTGCTGCCCAGAAGGACAAGATTGACCAATTTTCCATCGTGGAGGAGTTTCTAAGGGAATGTGATCCGAGGTTTCAGTCCTTTGTTGCAAGCCATTCACCTAAAGAGACAACCACGAACCAACTCCAACTCCATCAACATCTGCTTAGTAGGTTTCTCTGTTTTAACTCCCTTTTGGATGAACTCAATATCTCTCTTTTGGATGAACTCAATCTCTCTCTCTTTGGTTGAACTCATCTCTCTCTTTTGGTTGAACTCTATCTCTTTCTTTTAAGATTGTGTTTATGACTTTAACATGTAACATTTACTTTTGGCCACTTACACTATATTTCGATATTATGTCTTTCCAAATTTGAATCTTTCAGTTTAAATTGGTATTCAAATCTTTCAGTTTAAATTAGTATATTCTGATTCTGAAATTCTGAAATTATGAAATCAACATCAGTCGCTTTGTAGTCGTAACATAGAAATTCTGAAATCAACATCAGTGGCCAAATAGTCGTGTTGTAGTTTCCAAATAGTCACTAAGGCAAGTGACTATATAGCGACTACTAAACACTCAGTCAGTACTTAGTCGCCAATTTATCACCACAATTATACGATTAAAAACCGACAAAGTAAGAAGACCACTTGTATGTGCTAATTAATCACACTATAGTCGTATAACAGACACTACTTTAACGACTACCTTCCGACTACGTTATGACCATATGACGACTACAACTTTTGGTCGTAAAGTAGTCGCTGAAAGACGACTATTTATACGACTACATTAATTAGCGACTCTCGATATCCGACTGCTTGCGTTAGTCGCTATTTAGTCGTAACCTCAGTTTTTACGACTACAAAGCGACTAATAGTGTAGTCGCTAACCGCCTGTTTTCTTGTAGTGGTCTTCCCTTTGGTGGCTCGGCGTGGGAACTCAGCTCGTACAAATAGTTTCAGATTCCGAATTTCGATTGTTACGGTGATAATACTGGACAAAATCTGGAAAAGCGAACAGTCGCACGTGAGATTCCACGGTTTCTGATGCTAGGGGTCGAATCATCGTAAGCGGTTCATGGTGCGCGTGAAATCCAAAAGTCGTACTGTCATCAGACGCGTGTTGTAATGATTAAGCTTCGAGAATCCTCCTTTCATTCCTATAAATACTTCCTCTCTTCTTCATTTTCTTCATCTTGTCTACGAGTCATCCTCTACTCTCGAGTCATCAGGTATATTTCCTTCTCTTCTCTTTAAATCATTCATCTTCTTTCCCTGCTCGTCTTGAATGACTTCCCCTGGATCTGCTTCTTCCAAATTTTCTGCGGCGAGTCACTTCCGGCAGGCGACCTCTTCGGACTCTGACGATCATACGCCAAGCCGTGGTGGACCGAGGTCGTCGACGAGTCCACACTCTGATGCGTCTTCCGATTCAGCCTTTTTGGCCGAGCTTCAACGCCGCGCTTTTTCCCACGCGGCGACTACGAGTTCGTCTCACCTTCCTTGTGTGATCCCTTCATTCCTGAGGACCGTGTCATCATCCGTGGGTCGTTGCCGGTTGTTCATCACGTCTCTGGGGCTAGGAGGTACATCCTTTCACATGTCCCCCAAACCACTATTAAGTTTAAATCGGCTGAGAGAGCAGTCAGACTCAGCGGGTTGTTCCCTCTCCCTCCTATTATTATTCCGCACAAAAGTCAACGTCCTTGGGATGCTCTAGATGGTTACATCTGTCTCTTGGAGAAGCTTTTCACCAAGTGTGGAATCACATGAGTGTGGAATCGCATTTCCCTTTCCTACTTTTACAGATGTCGTATTTGGCGAATCTTAAGATGGCGATATCCCAATTTGCAATGGCGACTTTCTGGAATGCGGTTGGTATCTCCATCTTGGCCGAAGCAGTGGGGCTTAATCGCTCGGTCGAACATTTTGAGGAACTCACCCGGTTTATACCCACTAATCAAAACAAGTCGCCGAGAATTTATTATGTCGGTTCGAGGAGGCCAATACTTGTTGAGGGGACGAAGGGGAAAACTTACAACTAGGCCGGATCGTATTTCTTCATGAAAGTAGTTCTGAGGGTCGTCGAAGATTCTTCAATTGCCTTATACTCTGGGTGGAACTTTACACCCGGTAGCCGACCTGCTCTTGTAGCTTTTTATCTTGGTTTCCGGGTATTGTGAATAACCTTATTTTTGTCTTGCAATTTCTGTGCCAAGGTGTCGCTTCCTTTTCCTGCTGTTTCCCGTGCCAAGGTAGACAAGTCAAGCGACGAGGAAGACATCCGTGAGGAAAACATCGTCGTCGAGAGCAAAAACTTCCAAACCGGCAAGTAAGTATCTGAGTGGGTTAGGGGTGGCCGAACTAATCTTTTTTTCTTTTTCTTTTTTTTTTCTTTTAAGATCTCGTCGATTAGCAGGAATTAGGCGTTTAAACTTGGAGATTCCTGATGTTTCCGCTCATTTTCGACGATCCACTGGGACTCCTTCCACTCCACCTTTTGACCCTCCTCTTTAGCGCGAACGTGTTGAGGATCCATTGCCCAAACCCTTAGCGGCATAGAAAACTGCTTCGTCGCAGGACGCTCGTCTTGCCGAGGCACGGGCAGGGAAAAAGCCGTAGTCCCTCCTACACCTCCTAAGCGTCTAGTCGGCCCGACCAAAACACTTTCCTTAGAGAAAAGAAATGTTGCTGGTCATTCAGACGTTCTTGAACGGGCTGGAGCAAGTGCTTCTCAAAAGAGGAAGGATGGTGGGGGTGATGTTCATATATTTTACCATGTTTTCCCTTAGTTTATTCACATCTTTTGCATCTTTTGTTAGCCATTTTCACCATTATTGTGTAGCTTTAGGACTAATCATGCATTAGAGTTTAGTTGCATTGCATTTGCATCTTTTCATGCATAAACAGGTGATTTTGGAGCTTAAGGAGCATGGAAGTAGTGCTGAGGAGAAGTGAAGCAATCATGAAGGGAAAGCAAGGGAGTTAAGGCTGAAGAACCAAGGTCCAGAGTCCAGCTCGACCGCACACTCGACCGTGTGCTGAGGAGGACTCGACCGAGTGGAGAATGCACGAGAGAAGCCAGCTCGACCTGCCACTCGACCGAGCACAGGTCGAGTTGACCAAGCCGTTGACTACTTTGACTTTTTGTATTTTAGGGCTTCCACTCCCCTTCCTATATAAAGCCTTGTACCTGCAGCCACCAAAAGAGTCCAGCTTTTTAGATATTCTCTAAACCTAGTTTTTACCCTTTTGGGAATTATTCCCTTTTGCACTTTTATTTTTCTTAGATTTTGTACTTGAAAAAGACTAAATTCCTCAATATTGTTAGTTTCATAACTTTCTTAATATTGAGAATTTGAGTTTGATCCTTTCATCAATATTGAAGATCTCTGTTTTATCTTTCTAATAATGCAAGTTTCAATATTTTCTGGGTTTTTGACTTGTTTCATCATGTATTGTTGTGAGTAGTTTGCTTATGATATTGAGGATGGGTTAGGATGGATTGATCTTGTGGTTTGTGTGATTCGGTCAAGCTTGATTGTTGTAGATCTCTTCTAGGTTAGATGTTCTTAATGCTGATCATATATCTGAGAGGGTAGGATCTGTTTCAAGCTTCTTAGCATCACACCAATGTTTAAGAAGCATATATAAGGCTAGATCTAGAGCTTACCATTAAGCTTGCTAAGAGATTAGAGGTCTTGTTTGGTTTATGATGTATTGCTTAATGCCTGCTTGTGTAGATTCTTTACTGTGTGAGAACAAGTCTAGAAGATGCATAGGTTTGATTGTTTGTTGACCATGATAGTGGGAGAAACTTGTCTTAGATTTATATGTCTAGAGGTTAGCTCAAAGTTTGCTTGAGATTTGTTGACCAAGTTAGATAACCACAATGATTAGTTCATCCCATGAATCCATCCTCAGGACCTTCTTTGTTTATTGATTTAAAGTCTTAATCCTGTTTCTTGCTTGTTGTTTGATTCGCTTTGGTACTACTCTATTTTTATTGTGTTGCTCTGTTTTTCCGGATTTGTCTAGCTCGACCACCCACTTGACCTGCACTCGGTCGAGTGCTTGCTCGAGTTCATCCCCAGAACTCTTGTTTATGCTTTATATTTGTCCTGTCTTTCATTCTAGTTGCATTTCTATTGCATTTACTTAGTGTCCTGTTCATTACTTGTCTTGCATTAGTTCATTAGCATAGTTTCTATTTCTGTTCTTGCATCATTACTGTTATAATCATCCTGTTTCATTTGCATTTAGTTCTTGGTTCTTGTAGTTTACTTTCTGCATTTTACATTTTCATCTTAGGATTGTTAGTGACAAACAATCTTTACACTTGGCTTAACTTAGATTCATATGCATATCTTAATTGTTCACAAACACTCATTTAGGATTGACACCTCTTATACTGCAACTGCAAAAGGGGAATTGAAACACCCATTCATCCATTCCATATATCACCATTGCATACACTTCCATCTTTAATATCACACACAAATATACTTGTTTTAATTTGGCGCCGTTGCCCATTTAAGTATGTTTTTGTGACATTTAGGATTCATATTAGTCTAAGATTAAGTTCGTTTATACACTTGTGAAGTTGTTGTACTCTAATCTTCTGTTTCTGGGTTGAAGTTCCATTTCAGGTACCACTCGACCAATCACTCGACCAGCACTTGACCGAGTCGTGATCGAGCACTTGCTCGAGCCAGACGCCGGATCTCTATAACCATCAGTTTCCAGTCGACTTGACCACCTACTTGAGCCTGTGCTCAGTCGTGTGCCTGGCAAAAATCGTTTGTGTTTGTTGATGCACACAAGATCTAAAGGAAAGGACCATCTTCTTAAGCATATTGACAACATCCACAAGTTGACCAAGAGTTGGGGCACTAAGCAAAGGAGAGTTGTTCAGGAACAACAAGAGGTTATGGTAGCTATGGATCAGCAGGATCAGGTTCAGAGACCAAGGAACATTGGTGCTGGATATGCACCCAACACTCACAACCAAAGAGCTGGCATTGCGCCACCAACTGTTGCCAACAACAACTTTGAGATCAAGAGTGGATTAGTCTCCATGATCCAGGCTAACAAGTTCCATGAGTTGCCTATGGAGGATCCACTAGATCATCTTGATGAGTTTGATAGAATTTGTGGTCTTACCAAGATCAATGGAGTAAGTGAAGATGGTTTCAAGCTAAGGCTCTTCCCATTCTCACTTGGAGACAAGGCTCACCTTTGGGAGAAGACTCTTCCTACTAGAGCAATAACCACATGGGATGCTTGCAAGAAGGCTTTCTTGGCCAAGTTCTTCTCCAATGCTAGGACTGCTAGATTGAGGAATGAAATTTCTGGGTTTGCTCAAAGGAACAATGAGAGCTTTTGTGAAGCTTGAAAAAGATTCAAAGGGTACCAGACTCAGTGTCCTCACCATGGTTTCAGCAATGAGTCACTCCTTAGCACTTTATATAGAGGAGTGCTTCCCAAGATCAGGATGCTTCTTGACACAGCTTCTAATGGCAACTTCCTCAACAAGAATGTAGAAGAAGGATGGGAATTAGTTGAGAATCTTGCTCAGTCAGATGGCAACTATAATGAAGACTATGATAGGAACATAAGGAGTTCCTCAACTGATCAAGAGGACAAGTACAAGAAGGATTTGAAGATGGTCAATGAGAAACTTGACAAGATACTCCTCAGCCAGTCCAAATCCATTCACTTCATTAGTGAAGAAGAAGCTCTAGTTCAAGAAGGGGAGACTGAGTTTGCTGAGTTGTGCTACATGCAAAACCAAGGTGGATTCAAGGGTTACAACCAAGGAGGGTTCAAGAACAACAACCTTTCCTATAGGAGCACCAATGTGGCTAACCCCCAAGATCAAGTTTACCCCCCTCCTCAGCCTCCTCAACAGAATAACTATGTCCCGAAACAACAACATCAGGTGTTCCAAACAGTATTGAGGTCCCAATACCATAATCCAAAAGCAAGTGAACCCCCAAAAGTTGAGAGATCCTGGCTCCTTCACTATACCTTGCTCAATAGGCCCTTTGACCTTCAACAAATGCCTTTGTAACTTGGGAGCCTCAGTAAGCCTCATGCCTCTGACAGTTGCAAAGCGCCTTAGATTTGCAAGCTATAGACCATGCAATATATCTCTAATCTTAGCTGATAGATCAATAAGATTACCACATGGAGTTTTGGAGGATCTCCCAGTTAGAATTGGAGAAGTGGAAGTTCCAACAGACTTTATAGTCCTGGAAATGGATGAAGAGCCAAAAGATCCCTTGATTTTGGGGAGACCTTTCCTTGCCACAGCAGGAGCAATAACTGATGTGGGAGAAGGGAATATTGATCTCAACTTGGGAGATGACCTCAAAATGACATTTGACATTGTTGAAGCTATGAAGAAACCAACAATTGGAGGACAAGTCTTTTGGATTGAAGAGTTGGATAAGCTATATGGTGAAACTGATGGAAGAACTAGCAGAACAAGATCATCATAGGAATGCTTTGACCAAGAGTGGGGAGGAAGGATTTATCCATAAAGAAACCAAGGCCTATGAGGAGATATTGAACTCTAGCAGAGAATCAGATCACCCAGAAGTTTTTGAGGGATTACCAGCATTAAGGGAGGAAGTTTGGTCATTTCAAATAGCAAATATGGACAGCTCGACCACCCACTCGAGCACACACTCGACCGAGTGCCCGAATAACTCGACCGAGTTCATTGCCGAGCCTTCCACAAATGACTGGTCTGAACTGAAGGCACCAAAAGTAGAGCTCAAACCTCTCCCATCTGGGCTAAGGTACATTTTTCTAGGTAAGAACTCTACTTATCCCGTGATAGTAAATGCTAAATTGAGTGAGAAAGAGCTAGATTTGCTAGTAGTAGAGTTAAGAAAGTATAGGAAAGCCATTGGTTATACTTTAGATGACATTCAAGGACTTTCACCTAGTCTTTGTATGCATAGAATCCATCTTGAAAATGAATCTTACTCCAGCATTGAACCTCAAAGAAGGCTAAACCCTAACCTAAAAGAAGTAGTTAAAAAAGAGATTCTAAAATTGCTTGATGCTGGTGTAATCTATCCTATTTCTGATAGTACTTGGGTTTCACCAGTTCATTGTGTCCCTAAAAAAGGAGGTATTACTGTAGTAAAGAATGATCAAGATGAGTTAATTCCAACTAGAACCATAACAGGACATAGAATGTGCATTGACTGTAGAAAGCTTAATTCAGCCACTAGGAAAGATCGTTTCCCACTTCCTTTCATTGATCAAATGTTAAAAAGATTAGCTAATCACACTCACTACTGCTTCTTGGATGGATATTCTGGATTTTTCCAAATTCCTATTCATCCCAATATCAAGAAAAGACAACATTCACATGTCCATATGGTACTTTTGCTTATAGAAGGATGCCATTTGGATTATGTAATGCTCCAGCAACTTTTCAAAGATGCATGATGTCTATTTTTTTTATCTCATTGAGGATGTTGTGGAAGTTTTTATGGATGATTTCTCTGTCTATGGAGACTCCTTTCCTTCTTGTCTTGCTAATTTATGCAGGGTTTTAAAGAGATGTGAGGAGACAAATCTTGTTTTGAACTGGGAAAAGTGTCACTTCATGGTTGAAGAAGGGATAGTTCTTGGTCATAAGATTCCAGAAAAGGGGATTGAAGTTGATAAGGCAAAGATTGAAGTCATGGTTCAACTCCAACCACCAAAAACAGTCAATGACATAAGAAGCTTCCTTGGGCATGCTGGGTTTTATAGGAGATTCATCAAGGACTTCTCAAATATAGCTAGGCCATTGACAAGGTTGCTATGTAAGGACACTGAATTCAACTTTGATGAAGATTGCTCGAAGGATTTCAAGGAGATCAAAGCTGCTTTGATTTCAGCTCCAATAGTCCAAGCTCCAAACTGGGATCTTCCATTTGAGATTATATGTGATGCTTCAGACTTTGCAGTAGGAGCAGTCCTAGGTCAGAAAAAAGATAAGAGGCTGCATGTGATTCATTATACAAGTAGAACCGATGAAACTCAAGGAAGGTATTCAACAACAGAGAAAGAGCTCTTAGCAGTGGTATTTGCCTTTGAAAAGTTCAGAAGTCACTTAGTAGGGTCAAAGGTGATTGTGTACACTGATCATGCTGCCTTAAGACACATCTACTCAAAGAAGGATACAAAACCAAGGTTGTTGAGATGGATTTTGCTTCTCCAAGAGTTTGATATGGAAATAGTTGATAAAAAGGGGATAGAGAATGAAGTAGCTGATCACTTGTCTAGAATGAGGATAGAAGAGGAAATTCCAATTGATGATTCAATGCCTGAGGAGAAACTGATGCAGATTGGGTCAACACGACTTCCCACTCGACCTCCCACTCGAACAGGCACTCGGCCGAGTATGTTTGGGTGCCCGATCGAGCAGGACGAGATGGAGGAGTGGATGGCACTTGAGAGTGAAGATCTGCCTTGGTATGCTGATATAGTCAATTACAAGGTGTGTGAAGAAGTCCCAGCAGACATGGACCCCTATAGGAAGAAGAAACTCCTCAAGGACATCAATGGATACTATTGGGATGAACCTTACTTATACAAGAAGGGATCAGATGGAATGTTTAGAAGGTGCATAGCAGAGAATGAAGTTGAGGGAGTATTTGGACATTGCTATGGTTCTGCTTATGGAGGCCATTTTGCAACTTTCAAGACTGCCCAGAAGGTCTTACAAGCTGGCCTATGGTGGCCTACATTGTTCAAGGACACTCACAAGTTCATCACAAAGTGTGATGCTTGCCAAAGAATGGGGAACATCACAAGGAAGAATGAGATGCCACAAAATCCAATCCTTGAAGTTGAGATATTTGATGTGTGGGGAATTGATTTCATGGGACCCTTTAATCCCCCTACAAATGGGAATGCCTATATCTTGGTAGCAGTGGACTATGTCTCCCAATGGGTGGAAGCCATTGCTAGCCCCACTAATGATCACAAGGTAGTTCTTAAACTTTTCAAGAACATAATCTTTCCTAGGTATGGAATCCCAAGAGTTGTGATAAGTGATGGGGGATCACACTTCATCAATAAGATCTTTGAAGGAATGCTAAGGAAGTATGGAGTTAAGCACAAGGTGTCTACAGCCTATCACCCTCAGACAAGTGGGCAAGTTGAGGTGTCAAACAAACAGATCAAGACCATCCTATCAAGAATAGTAGGAGCAACAAGGAAGGATTGGTCTAGTAAACTTGATGAAACACTTTGGGCTTATAGAACAGCCTTCAAAACACCTATAGGAAGAACCCCATTCCAGCTTGTGTATGGAAAGTCTTGTCACCTTCCAGTTGAAGTTGAATACAAGGCTCTATGGGCAATCAAACTTCTGAACCTGGATCTTGAAACAGCACAAGCTAAGAGAAGCCTTGATTTGCATGAACTTGAGGAGATCAGATTAAAGGCTTATGAAAATTCCAAAATCTACAAGGAGAAGACTAAGGCTTTCCATGACAAGAAGATTCTCATAAAGGACCTTAGACCTGGAGACCAAGCCTTGCTTTACAATTCAAAACTCAAGTTATTCCCTGGGAAGTTGAAAAGTAGATGGGGAGGTCCTTTTGAAATAAAAGAGATCTTACCATATGGAGCTGTCACACTTCTCAACAAGGATGGTAGTGAGTTCACAGTTAATGGTCAGAGAGTTAAGAAGTATTTGGGAGAGAAGGAAACACATGAGAAGTGCTCAATACTTCTCATGGATGCTCCTCAAGCTTGAAAAGCCATAGAAGTCAAGCCTAGTGACTCTAAACAAGCTCACTAGGGAGGAAGTCCCTATGGTATCCCTGTATATATTGCTTTGGAATTTTGGTATTTTGATTTTTGCTTTGGTGTTTTCATGGTTAGGGAAGCTAGAGAGTCTGAATAGAAGAGGAAAGGGACAGTTAATGGAGACTCGCAGTCCAGCTTGACCCCCCCCCCACTCGGACATGCACTCGACCGAGTCACGGTTGATCTCCATTGTCGAGCTGCCCCAAAGTCCATCTCCAAGCCACCAAGAGGACCCCAACTACTCATATGACAGCATGCAGATGGATGTGGACAACTTCTTCCACAATCCCTAAGGTACCATCATCACCTTCAATTGTAAATATCATTGCATTTCATGTTGTGTTTTGTTGTTTTTTAGTCTTGAATCCTCAATCAAATTTCTTTCACACAGAGGACTGTGTGATTTAAGTTTGGGAGAGGGTTTGAGATAGCATTTGATGTTGTGTTTTGTGTTCTTATTTCAAATTTTTATCATCATCATGTTAGCACTTGCATAATCATCTAAGGCATAGAAAAACCATAAAAATTTGAAATTTTTTGAAAAATCTTTATAAAAAAAGAGTGTTCAGGTAGTTTGCATTGCATATTAGGATCTTGTTTAGCATGTTTCATGTAGAATTGTATAATATTTGCATTAGGGATCTATGATGAGTTTTTCCTTGTTAGCTTGCTTAATTCACTAGACTAGGATCAATGCCCAAGTTAATAGTACTTTGATGCTAGTTGAGTGGTTAGAAGCATAAGATTGAACCAAGCCTTGAATTCTTGCATTGCATTTGGTCTAAATTGAAGCATGTTGTGATTTGATTCCATTTCCTATTTATAAGAACCTAATATTGACTTTTAATTATCAATGTGTGCATTGCTTTAAACTCATGGATACCATATACATATTTGGATTATCTTTCTCCTTTTGCCACCCTTGTTGATCCAAGTAGCTGATTTCACTTTTAAATCAGATTCCCTACCCCTAACCAAACCTTCTTTCAAGCCATGTTTATTCTTGTGTGTGTGAGGCCTATTTTTGGGATTGAGCTTGGTAGAAAGTGTTAGGTTTGAACTGACAAGAGTAAAACCTTGTGTAGTTCTAGTTTGCAATTTTCAAACTAGATAGGACTAGGTGGTTCACTTGTTGGGTTTGGGAATTGGTTGTTTTGAAAAGGAAAAGAAAAGGAAAGAGGAAAAAGAGAAAGAAAAGGGTAGAGTCTTTAGGAGGGGAATGTGTTTAAGTAAAAGCTAAAGTCTAGTGAAAGGATGGGAAGTAAAAATTGTTATCTAAGATGGTTCTAGTTAAAGAAAAGAAAAGAAAGCAAAGAGAAGTTTAGCAAAAAGCTTATATGTCTTAAGAATAAGAAGAAAAGAGAACCATAGCAATCAATAAGAATCTCCCATTCCACTAGAAATATCAAATAAGAAACCTCTCCTAAGACTTGAAAACCAAAAGAGAAAAGGGTGAAAGAGAAAAGAAGAAGTTAAAGGGTAGCACTAGGATCATTTGGGTTTAGATTGTTAGGATAAACACTTTGGGTACCTTTGGGTAGAAAAGGTTTTGTTATTGTATGTGTCTAAGTGTTCTTACCTTTAGCATTCTTCTAAAGCTCGATCTATTTCATGAGAGAACCTTGATATTGACAAGCCCCACTCGAAAAAGAGACCATCATTGTCTCAAAACCCTTATTACCAAGCCAAATGAGTTTAAGCATTGCATAGAATTGATTCATGTTCTTGATTAATGAATGTTAAAGGAAATAGTTGATTTGAATGCATGTGGATATCTAAGGCTCAAATCAGTAAAGGTTGTGATATGCTTGTCTAAAATTTTTAAGTACAGCTCATTCAACTTGCATCATAGTACTAGTAACTTGGACATTGATTCTAGATGGTCTATTTGCAAGCTTTAGGAGCTGAGATCCCACTTTCAAACCTCATCTACCTTCTTATGTCTTGTTTATTTGCTTGAGGGCAAGCAAAGACTAAGTTTGGGGGTGTTGATGTTCATATATTTTACCATGTTTTCCCTTAGTTTATTCACATCTTTTGCATCTTTTGTTAGCCGTTTTCACCATTATTGTGTAGCTTTAGGACTAATCATGCATTAGAGTTTAGTTGCATTGCATTTGCATCTTTTCATGCATAAACAGGTGATTTTGGAGATTAAGGAGCATGGAAGCAGTGCTAAGGAGAAGTGAAGCAATCATGAAGGGAAAGCAAGGGAGTTAAGGCTGAAGAACCAAGGTCCAGAGTCCAGCTCGACCGCACACTCGACCAGACACTCGACCGTGTACTGAGGAGGACTCGACCGAGTGGAGAATGCACGAGAGAAGCCAGCTCGACCTGCCACTCGACCGAGCACAGGTCGAGTTGACCGAGCCGTTGACTACTTTGACTTTTTGTATTTTTAGGGCTTCCATTCCCCTTCCTATACAAAGCCTTGTACCTGCATCCACCAAAATAGTCCAGCTTTTTAGATATTCTCTAAACCTAGTTTTTACCCTTTTGGGAATTATTCCCTTTTGCACTTTTATTTTTCTTAGATTTTGTACTTGAAAAAAACTAAATTCCTCAATATTGTTAGTTTCATAACTTTCTTAATATTGAAAATTTGAGTTTGATCCTTTCATCAATATTGAAGATCTCTGTTTTATCTTTCTAATAATGCAAGTTTCAATATTTTCTGGGTTTTTAACTTGTTTCATCATGTATTGTTGTGAGTAGTTTGCTTAGGATCTTGAGGATGGGTTAGGATGGATTGATCTTGTGGTTTGTTTGATTTGGTCAAGCTTGATTGTTGTAGATCTCTTCTAGGCTAGATGTTCTTAATGCTGATCCTATATCTGAGAGGGTAGGATCTGATTTCAAGCTTCTTAGCATCACACCAATGTTTAAGAAGCATAGATAAGGCTAGATCTAGAGCTTACCATTAGGCTTGCTAAGAGATTAGAGGTCTTGTTTGGTTTGAGATGTATTGCTTAATGCCTGCTTGTGTAGATTCTTTACTGTGTGAGGACAAGTCTAGAAGATGCATAGGTTTGATTGTTTCTTGACCATGAGAGTGGGAGAAACTTGTCTTAGATTTATATGTCTAGAGGTTAGCTCAAAGTTTGCTTGAGATTTGTTGACCAAGTTAGATAACCACAATGATTAGTTCATCCCATGAATCCATCCTCATGACCTTCTTTGTTTATTGATTTTAAAGTCTTAATCCTGTTGCTTGCTTGTTGTTTGATTCGCTTTGGTACTACTCTGTTTTTATTGCATTGCTCTGTTTTTCCGGATTTTTCTAGCTCGACCACCCACTCGACCTACACTCGGTCGAGTGCTTGCTCGAGTTCATCCCCAGAACTCTTGTTTATGCTTTATATTTGTCTTGTCTTTCATTCTAGTTGCATTTCTATTGCATTTACTTAGTGTCATGTTCATTACTTGTCTTGCATTAGTTCATTAGCATAGTTTCTATTTCTGTTCTTGCATCATTACTGTTATAATCATCATGTTTCATTTGCATTTAGTTCTTGGTTCTTGTAGTTTACTTTCTGCATTTTACATTTTCATCTTAGGATTGTTAGTGACAAACAATCTTTACACTTGGCTTAACTTAGATTCATATGCATATCTTAATTGTTCACAAACACTCATTTAGGATTGACACCTCTTATACTGCAACTGCATAAGGGGAATTGAAACACCCATTCATCCATTCCATATCTCACCATTGCATACAATTCCATCTCTCATATCACACACAAATATACTTGTTTCAGGGGGCTCGTCTAGCCCTGATGCGACTAAGAGGCAGAGAAGGGGGGGACTACGAATGGGATTTTCGTTATTCCACGACGACTCTTTCTTTCCTAAATGACTCTTTCTCCTGTGCTGAGCTATTCCGCAAAATTCATTTTGGCACAAGGAATCTTATACCGGTTGATCGGATGAGGGAGAAGGACTCAGTCATAGACGTCGCGAAGACGTCTTTTGAGGTTTGCTTGCTATCTTTTGGTTATTTTCATGGTTTTGATAGTCCTCTTAATTATTCTGACCGGGTTTCCCACTTCGCAGCTTATTGCGACGATTAATCGGGCGGTTTCTCTTTATGAGCGCAATATCTGTGAGTTTGAAGCTGCTGTCGCCGAGCATCCCGACCCTTCTGCTGTGAGAGTGAAGAGGCTCGAAAGTCAACTAGAGGAGGTCCTTCGTTGAAACCAGAATCTGAGTGATCAAGTCGAAAACTTGAACATAGTCGCGGCGGGTTGGTAGCCAAAAGGGACGAGCTTCGTGTCAAGCTAGGAACTGCTGAGTCGTAGCATGACGAGCTGAAGGTGGCGTTGGAGTCTGAGATGACGAGGTTGCGGGAGCATCGAGATGAATATGGTCTTTACGTTAAATTTTGCGCCTATCGCCATCTCGCCGATCGCGCTCAGAGACTCTTATCTAAGCACAAAGTTTATGCTGATGCTTTTGAAGCTTCTCGTCCAAAATTCTGAAGAGTATAACCAGGCCGTCGGGAATAAGCGTATGCTGGAAGCGCTAGTCACAGATGGTCAAATCTCTCTTTTGGACGATGGGGTCATTGGGAGGGTTGACAACATGGCTTCCTAGCTTTAGGAGGAAGTTGAACGGATCTTCATTCCCGACATTGATGATGACGACTTCAATGTGTCCTCGTGTTTTGCTTCTTCCCTTCCTGAGGTGGAATGGGTCAGGTCGCCGGGCTAACTGGAAGTTCGTCACGAGTTTGAGGCCAAGGCGTCCAGCTACGAGGAGGAGGAGACGAACAAGGTGCAGGGGAGTTCCTTACTGATGGAAACCCCCGGGGATGGGCGAGTGGAGGTATAGAATGACGAAGCTGTCGCCCAGGTGGAAAGGCAAAACGAACATGTTGTCATCGAGGCGGATGGGGAGGGTGGTCAAGTTGTCGTTCAGGTAGAAGAGCAAGGTGAACAGGTCGTCACCCAGGAACATGAGCAGGATTCCCCGATCGCTGGTTTGATTTGATTAGGTCTTTGTCGTATTGGGGTCGGCTACCCTAACATTTTATCATGAACTTTGGATTTCCGTGTTCAGGGGTCGGCTCCCTTTATTGTCTTCTTTTTGTTGCCGCATTGTTTTTGGGGTCGGCTACCGTTGAATCTTGTGGACCCCCTTTTTTTTAAGTTGCCGTTATTCGGGGATCGGCTCCCTTTGAACTTGATTGGTTTTATTGCATTAGCTTTTTATCCAATAGTCTTTATGACTCGTGTTGACCATTTAACAGGTGCAATTTCTAAATCTTTCTTGACTGGTCGTTTGTCCTTAGGAAATTGTGCCCTTCATTCTATAAATAGCCATCCAAAATCTGCATATTCCATTCCGTTTCTTTCATTTGCTTCCGAGAGTAATTCATTGTTTAAATAGGTGAGATCGCTCTAATGCCTGTGCTGATGAGGTCGGGGTGGTTGAGAAGGGTGCGAGAGCGACTCTGTGAGACCCGACGACGTAATCCGTCCAGAGCTCAAATTTTATCGTGCTCAGATCCTCAGACTGAGGGCCTACATCATTGCCACACGTCGTTTGTTCGGGGGCTATTTCCAGTTCTGTCGCATAGATGGGACCGTAAAGTACCTTGAATTGTTGATCAACGGTGGACTCTTCATCCCGAGGTGGAGATGGGACCGACTCGGCTACCGTAACAAACTATTGTCGGGCTAGGGGTCAGCACCCGTCGTTAATTTTAACACATTTTTTACATTATACTTTCTTCGCTTTAACTATTTAGGTACAAGGCGCGATGGTTGGTTTATCCTTATTTTGAGTAGCGACTCAGTTTTGTTTTTTTTATATACCAGGTGCGACTCGTGATGTTCGGCTTACTCCCGTTTTGCGAGTTACGACTTGGCTTATTTTAAATTAGGTGCGACTCGTGATGATCGGCTTACTCCCATTTTGCAAGTTGCGACTCGGCTTATTTTAAATTAGGTGCCACTCGTCATGATCGGTTTTCCCCTATTTTGCGAGTTGCGACTCGGCTTAGATAGAACGTCGGAACGTCGAATCGTTATCGGGCCAGGATAACGGTTTATAAATGGTTCATAAGTCTTGAAAACTCGGAGATAATTAGGAGGAAATTGTATTACTGGCAGCTGTGTCCCGTTAAATGGGACTGCCTACGTACCTTCCAATCAGGAGGGATCAAACCGCTCGTAGTTCATATTACATGATTGGTCGAAATTGTAGAAAGTGAGCTAAGCATAGCTTTTTTAGTAATAGTAACGCTTCAGATGCATGGAGTTCCAAGATTTGGGTAGTGGCTCGCCGCTCATTGTTAAAAGTTCGTACGCGCCGGGGGGGGATGACCTTGGACACCTGATATGGACCTTCCCAGTTAGCCCCCATTTTTCCGGCGTTTAGCTCGGCGGTATTCTTGAAGACCTTTCGGAGGACGAGGTTCCCTTTGTCAAAGTGTCGATTGTGGACCTTCTTGTTGTAGTACTTATGAAAGTTCACACCACCATCTGTACGTCCGTACAACACTCGAGTGGGTCGTCCGTACCAATTGAAGGTCCATCATGTCCAGCCCTGAAGTAAAGCCTCTAACGGTCACAAAGCCTCTAGCTCCTTCCATCAAGTGACCGTTGTCGAGCTCTAGCAGGTGGTAACCAAAGAGAAGTCAAACAAGAGTCACATGTGTGTTTAAGGAAGACATGTCATTTTCAACTTGTAACTTGTGCATAGAATCTTGTAGAGATGCTTCTTTATATAGCCTATAATTAGATTGTAACTAGGATCCTTTTTCAGTAAGAAATGAGATAATATCTTTCTCCACCATACTCTCTCTCTCTCTTACACTCTCTACTCTCCCTACACTTTACAATTTCAACTCTTCTTCTCTAATCATTCACTTATCACAAGTTCATCCTTTCTACATTAATTATTACATGGTATCAGAGAAAGTCACTCCTTTCTTTTGATTCTCATATCCACTAAACTCTTACGCACCAAATCTCTTAAGCTTTTGTGCTATATTCTTAAAATTCTCTTCTTCTTTAACCGTTGGACAATACTTGTAACCAACGGTCAGTTTTTTTTTTCATGGAGAGCATCAAAAACTTGATTGTTCCAGTTACTCTCATAGGAGAGAACTAGTTACTCTCAAAGGAGAGAACTAGTTACTGTGGGCAAGAACCATAAAAACAGCCCTATGTGACCGAGGAATTTAGTCCCATATCACAACAAGTGAAGCACCAAGTGGTAAGACTACCGACGATGACGGCAAGGATCTTGCCGCTAGTGGAGAGGACAAGTGGTTCCAAGAAGATCAAGGAGTTCTAGCCATCATTCAAAACTCCCTTGATGCTCCCATCCTTGAGGCCTACTCATATTGCGGAACTGCAAAGGATCTATGGGATACACTCCAAAATGTGTTTGGTAATGTCACAAATGTCAACCTCATCTTTATGACCAAGCGTGCCATCAACAATCTCAATCAGGAGGATATGGAGTTCACAAAACACTTTGGCAAGTTCAGATTTCTTTGGGCTGAACTAGAGATGCTTCGACCGGCAACTCTTGATCCGGCGGTCCCAAACGAAAGGCGTGAACAAGACAAAGTTTTTGGTCTGCTCTTGACACTAAACCCCTCCTACAATGATCTCATCAAGCACATTTTGAGGTCGGACAAGCTTCCAAGCCTTGATGATGTTTGTAACCAGATTCAAAAAGAACATGGCTCTATTGGGTTATTTGGAAGCAAAGGAGAGCTTGTAACAGCCAACAAGGCAGAGATTGCTACTGCAAACAAAGGATACTTCAAGCATGAAGACAAGAATCCACCATTTTGTGAACATTGTAAGAAGACTGGTCATTTCAAGAGCCGATGCTGGATCCTTCACCCCCATCTTCGTATCAACCGTGGCGGACCAAGTCGTGGAGGACCAAGAGCCCACCAAGCAAACATGGTGGGAGAAACACAACCTTTCACACAAAATGGGCACACTCCGGAAGGTAATGGGGCTGCTTTAACGGCGTCATCCGAGCTGGTGAGGAAATCGGACCTGGACGCTCTCATCAAAGCCCTCAAAGAGGCGTCCGGTAACTCTTATCTCGCCTTAAACCCTACTAAACCTGTTATTATTGACTCTGGAGCTTCTCATCACATGATTAGTGATTCTAAGTTAATTAGTGAAATTAAACAAGCAAATGGAAATGTGATTATAGCTAATGGAGAAAAGGTTCCAGTTAGAGGGATTGGTAATCTAAAATTATTTGTTAAAACATCTAAAGCTTTTTACATTCCTAGCTTTACTTCAAATTTGTTATCAGTTAAGAGAGCTACTACTGATTTAAATTGTTATGCAATATTTGGTCCTAACGATGTACATTTTCAGGATATTGACACAAGTAGAGTTCTTGGCCAAGGAGTCTCGAAAGATGATCTCTATGTGCTTGAGGATTCCAACCTAGCTTCATCTCTATATTCCTGTTTTAGTTCAATTGTTGTTAAGGCTAATAGTGCTATTTGGCATGCTAGACTAGGACATCCTCATTTTTGAGCTTTAGAACTTATGTTTCCAAATATGTCTTTTAAAAATGAAGATTGTGAGGCTTGTATTCTTGGTAAACATTGCAAGTCTGTTTTTCCTAAGTTTATGACTATTTATGAAAATTGTTTTGATTTAGTTCATTCAGATGTTTGGACATCTCCCTGCCTATCTAAAGAAAATCAAAAATATTTTGTCACTTTTATTGATGAAAAATCCAAATATACTTGGTTAACCTTGCTTCCTTCTAAAGATAGGGTTCTTGAGGCATTTTTCAACTTTCAAAATCATGTGACTAACCACTATAATGCAAGGATTAAAATTTTGCAATCAGATAATGGTGGGGAGTACACAAGTCATGCCTTCAAACAACATCTCACCAATCATAGCATTATGCATCAAACAAGCTGTCCTTACACACCACAACAAAATGGGGTTGCTGAAAGGAAGAATAGACATCTCATGGAGGTAGCAAGGTCCATGATGTTTCACACCAATGTTCCAAAACGTTTTTGGGGAGATGCCGTGTTAGCCGCATGCTATCTCATCAATCGAACACCTACCAAGATTCTTCAAGACATCTCACCATTTGAGGTATTGAACAAAGAAAAACCAATATTTGATCACTTACGAGTATTTGGTTGTGTATGTTATTTCTTGAGACCAGGTATGCAGCATGACAAGCTTGACACAAAAAGCATCAAGAGTATGTTTATCGGTTATTCTATCACGCAAAAGGGATACAAGTATTATGAGCCGGACACAAAGAGAGTCCTTGTCTCACGCGATGTTAAATTCGTGGAATCAAAGGGATATTATGATAAGAAGAATTGGGATGACATCAAAGACTTGACTACATCTTCATCCGATCGAGCCAACAACCTCCAGATTCTCCTTGAGAAGCTTGGGGTGGAAACTACTCAAGACAGACCAAGCTCATCTGCGATAACATCACCTACAACGCCTACTGAAGACAATGGCACCACTCAACGATCACCTGTGACTGATGACCCCAAGTTTGGTACTCAAACTGAAAGTATGTCGTCACCGCCCCACGATGATGAAGATGGAACAGCTGATGACTCTAGTGCCACTGACGATGTATCAACTGATGATGAGGATGATGCAATGACATTTCGGAGGCGATAGTTCCCTTACGCCAAAGCGAACGTCTTAAGAACGTGTCACGCTTCTACTACAACAATATGGCCGTAGCTCACCCTATCCAAGCCGTTTGCACCCTTGCACATTTTCCTTCGGCTCATCAGGCGTTTATTGGTAACATTGACAAGCATTGGATCCCACAAACTTATGATGAAGCCAAAGAGCATAAAGAATGGGGAGACGCTGTCAGTGCTGAACGATCGGCCATGGAGTCCAATCACACATGGGATGAAGCTGACATTCCTAAAGGCAAGAAAGCAGTGACGTCACGGTGGATCTTCACTATCAAGTACATGAGTGATGCGGAGATCGACCGATAAAAGGCGCGACTTTTTGCAAGAAGATTTACACAAATATGGGGAGGACTATCGAGATACGTTTGCTCCAGTTCCGAAGCTTCATACAGTTCGAGTGGTTCTCTCCTTGGCAACAAACCTAGACTGGGAACTGTGGCAAATGGATGTTAAGAATGCATTCTTACAAGGCGAACTTGAAGATGAAGTTTACATGAGACCTCCACCAGGCTTAGAAGACACCATTGGCCCAGGAAAAGTATTCAAACTCAACAAGGAAATCTATGGTCTCAAACAGTCTCCAAGGGCGTGGTACCATAAGCTAATCACTACCTTACTTGAAAGAGGATTTCGCATATCGGAGGCTGACCACACTCTATTCAAATTGCCAAGCGAAAGAGGTATTGTAGTCATTCTCGTCTATGTTGATGATATTATCATCACATGGAATGACAAGGTAGGAATTCAAGACACAAAAGATTTTCTCAAATCAGAACTAATGTGGCTCAAAGCTCAATTGAAAGACCTTGGAATCGAAACATCAAAGCTAATCACAAGGCACTATGATAACGAAGCTGCCATCCATATAGCAACAAACTCGGTGTTTCACGAGAGGACCAAGCATATTGAGGTTAATTGTCACAAAGTCCAAGAACAAATCAAGCTTGGAGTTGTTCTCCCATGTCACACTGAAAGCTCAGAACAGTTAGCTGATGTACTTACCAAAGCTGCCAGCCCACGAGTCTGTGAGTACATTCACGGCAAACTTGGCCTTAAAGATCTTACTCGGCCGTAAGTTTCCAACATGGCACCTACACTCTTTTCCCTTGTGTATAGTTTTTCCCAAGTGGTTTTCTATACTAAGGTCTCTAATGAGGTAGATTTTCGTGAGTCCAAGATTGATCGATGCTCTTGATCAAGCTTGAGGGGGAGTATGAAAGTTCACACCACCATCCGTACGTCTGTACATCCGTACGTCTGTACATCCGTACGTCCGTACAACACTCGAGTGGACCGTCCATACCAATTGAAGGTCCATCATGTCCAACCCTGAAGTAAAGACTCTAACGCTCACAAAGCCTCTATCTCTCTCTTACACTCTCTACTCTCCCTACACTTTACAATTCAACACTTCTTCTCTAATCATTCACTTATCACAAGTTCATCCTTTCAAAATTAATTCTTACAGAACTTGGCCGTGGTGAGCTGGTAATTCTGAATTCGTAGAAGCGCTTTATCACATTCCATTTTCAACTCGTCAAGTATGTCCATAAGCATCTGACTGTTGAGTGCGGTGTCCTGGACGAGCATTGTTCGTCGAAGACTTGTACTGCCGACCTCGGCAGGTGTCATTGCTTTCATCCCGTAGGCTAAGGAAAAAAAAATATGGTTCGTAGCCTGCCGCGGGGTCTTACGGTAGGACCAAAGCACCCCGTCGAGCTCGTCAGCCCAGGCTCCCTTCTTGGCGTCTAACCTTTTCTTCAGGCCGTCGAGTATAGTTTTATTAGTTGCTTCGGCCTGCCCGTTTCCTTTTGGGTATCTCGAGGTTGACTTCCTTAAATTGATCCTCTACTTTACGTAGAAGTCTTCAAATTGTGAGGAGATGAATTGCGAGCCATTATCGGTGACTATTTCATAGCGCAGGCCATGACGGCAATTGATTTATTTCCACACGAAGAGCTGGACGTCTTTGGCTTTGATGTTGGCGTAGAACTCGGCTTCGACCCACTTGGTGAAATAGTCGGTGAGGACGAGAATGTAGCGTTTTTCTCTTGAATCAGGTAGCAGGCCGATAATGTCCATTGCCCAATGCATGAAAGGGTATGGGCTATGCCAGCTCGCAGCAGCTCGGTCGCATGATGGATGATGGGGGCGTGTCGTTGGCACTTCTCGCATTTGGCGACAAACTTCTCACAATCAGATATCATCGTTGGCCAGTAGTGGTCGTGCTTCTTGATTCATAGTGCCAAGGCTCGGCCTCCTGAATGGTTACCTCCGGCTCCTTCGTGAGTTTCCATCATGACCCGTTCTGTGTCGTCGCCGTGTAAGCATAACAACAGGGTGCCTAACGCGGTCCATCGAAGTAAGTATTCCTTCATTAAGGTATAGTGGGCAGCCTTTGTTTTCAATCGTCGTTTGGCCCATTTATCCGTTGGCACGTCGCCGAATGCGAGATATGAGCGAATCTCGACTCGCCAATCCGTGTTGTTGTCATTCGAAGGAGGCTCGAACTTCTGTCGCGAAGTCGTTGTTTTCCAGGTGGTCCTAATTTCGTTTGGCTGGCGAAGGGCGAGGCAGGTTTCTGTTTGAGCTTCCTTGATGCTTAGCATGTCGATGCTTTCGATTTGGATAATCCGTCGAAGGTCGGGATCTGATGTCGAAGCGAGTGCTGCAAGAGCGTCGGCTGGAGCGTTGTCTCCTCTGGGGATCTTTATTAGTTCATACTCATGGAAATGCTTGGACATGATTCTTACGACGTCGAGGTAAGGAGCCATTGGCTCGCTTTTAGTGTCATACTCGCCGCTAAATAGGTTGGTGAAGAGTTGAGAGTCACAGAAAGCTCGGATTCGCTTGATTTACATTCCATTAGCGAGCTTAAGCCCAGAAATAAGGACTGCTCCCATGCCGGAACCCAGGTGAGAGGACGCACCATCAACATGCAGGGTCCACTATCCGTCCAATGGGTCGGTAGGCGTTGGCTCAGCCTTGTCTAATACTAAGAAGTCGGCCAACACTTGGGACTTAGCGGCTGGGCGGGTGCGGAATTTGATGTCATACTCGCTGAGCTTGATCGCCCATTTCGTTTGTCTTCCGGATTGATTCGGACTGTGTAATATAGATCGTAAGGGCTGGTTAGACAGGACGGCGATGGTGTGTGACTGGAAATATGGTCGGAGTTTTCTTGCTGACGTGACGACTACCATGGCGACCTTCTCGACTGTTGGGTAACGAGTGACCGCCGATGCAGAAACTGAAATGTAAAGGAACAAAACCTCGCCTAACTTCGGCTAGGCTAGGATTAGGGGCGTCGACAGGTAGCTCTTCAGTTTGTTGAACGCGTCATGGCAAGCTTCGTTCCATTCAAATTTTCCCTTTAGTTTTGAGAAGCTGGTAAAACGGTAGGCACTTATCTGTTGACCTGGATATAAAGCGATTCAGGGTGGCGATCCGTCCGGTTAGTCGCTGAACCTCTCTGGGGTTCTTCGGAGATGGTAGGTCGATGATTGCCTTGATTTGGTTTGGATTTGCTTCAATACCTCGTCGAGTTACCAGGTAGCTGAGGGGGATATGGTCGCTGGCGCGTTGTGATTTGACGAGCATGTCGTTTATATACACTTCCATGGTATTGCCGAGCTGCTCATCAAACATCTTGTTGACTAGTCGCTGGTAAGTTGCTCCCGCATTCTTTAATCCAAAAGGCATGACCTTATAGCAATAGATTCATTTGTCGGTAATGAATGACGTCTTCTCCTGGTCGTCCTTATGCATGAGGATTTAATTATACCCCAAAAAGGCATCCATAAAAGTCAAGAGCTCGTTCCCAGCGGTTGCTTCGACGAGCTGGTCAATCCGTAGTAACGGGAAGCTGTCTTTCGGGCAGGCTTTATTAAGGTCGGTAAAATCCACACAAATTTGCCATTTCCCGTTCTTCTTTTTAAAGACCACCAAGTTACCTAGCTATTCGGGATACTTTACATCTATTATGGATCATGCACCAAGGAGCTTTTCAACTTCGTCGTTTACCGCTTGCGATCTCTCGGGGCCTAGCTTGCGTCGTTTCTGCTTTGATGGGCTTGTGCGTCGGGTCGGCGTTGAGTTCGTGAGTTGTAACGGTTGGATTGATTCCTTTCATATCAGCCACTGTCCAGGCGACTGTTGCGATGTTGGTTTTGAGGAAAAAGATCAGCTCGTTGCGCATGACTGGGGTTATCTCCATTCCAATATTCACACTCGTCAAGATTCATGATAAGCTCAAATTTAACCCTGAGCTACTCTCTCAAATTAAGAGATCAATTGTAGTACTTAGGGATCGAATGCACAAGAACTCTATATTCACACAATAGATTTAATAATCTTTTAATTATGTTAAACTTAAATATTTTAATTAAATTGCAAAATAAAACAGAAAATAAAAGAGTTGTAAAACTCAGAAGGATTAAACGCTAGGCCTAGGGAAATTCTCAGAAAATCATGGAAAATCAGATCAATTAATTAAACAAGCATTATTCAATAATTAAGCACCGTTCTTGACCTCTAAACACAATTATAAAATAAATCAGTACTCAGTGCAAATATTATCTAATTTTAAAACCAGAAAATCCAAATCTCTTTGCAAAATTCAAGTTAAAAACCAGCAATAAAATCAAGTTTAGATAAGTTCACAAAATCACTAATTCAAATCTCTTTGCAAAAAGTAATTTTGCTCACCAAAAGTTTTTGTCAGGAAAATCAATTATATTCTCATATCAATCAATAATCCTAAGATCTAAATCCAGATGACTAATCAAAGATCTAGCATTAAAAACAACCTATGGTGAAGGACAAGAAAGATAATGAATCCTAAATTAACAGATCTAATAATCCATGAAATCCCTAATGAGAAACCCTAAACCTAACAAGTAGATCTACTCAGACATAATCAATGAAACACAAAACATCTTCTGAATAAATTGCTTTAAGAGAGAGAATAAAGAAGAAGTAAAGGAGTTCTGAATCTTCTCTGAAGGAGTCTTGATTCTTCTCTCCAAAATCTCTCAGGGTTCTCTCTCAAAAGTTTCAGGGAAAAATAATGGTTAGGTCTAAACAATGACCATAAAAATCCTATTTATATTCCTAAACATATTCAGGGACTAATGATGCAAATATGGAAAACTTTGGGGCAACTTTGAAAATCTTCAAAACTTGTGGGAAAACTTCCAATTTGTCTTGTGGACTCTGTATCGACCGATGCTGATGTTGTGTCGATCATGCATCATTTAAATTCGCCTCCCAACTTCGCAGCTCAGCCTCAATGCTTGATTATGCTCCAAATCCTCATATTTAGCTCCATTATCCTACAAAGACTCACAAAGACTCTAAAAACACCAAAAAGACTCTATAAATAACACTTATATCATGGCTAAAAACACCTAAAACAATGATATATCAGTTCACTTCTTCTGTTGTAGTGACACCTTGCTGGATCGGAGTTGGTTTTCCATCGGTTGGTGACAAGTTATCGTCGCCGACCTGGCGCTTTGGTTACTATAACTTCTTCGCCGTGCAAATCTTGTGCTCAATTAGGAAGCATGCCCTTGCGCTATGTTGATTGCCGCGTAGCGTGTACACGCCTTTTGGGGTTGGGAACTTGACGCACTAGTGATAGGTTGACGGGACTGCCTTCATCTTATGGAGCCATAAGGTTCCAAGGATAAAGTTATAGATGGTAGGCTTGTCGATGACAGCAAAATGGGAGTATTGCGCCGTTCCCCCAATAAAGATTGGCAGGTCGATAATCCCGATTGACATGATGAAATCCCTGTCGAAGCCAGTTAAAGAATGACATTCTGGTTTGATGTCACTCTCGCTAACTTCCATCTGTGCCAAGACGTTCCCGAAGATTACGTTTACCGAGCTTCCGGTGTCGACAAAGATTCTTGTAACTTGGCTTTCACTGATCAGGAGTTCGACGACCAACAGATCATTATGTGGCAGGTCCAACCTCTCTAGGTCGCTATTGTCGAAAGATCTCAGCGTGTTTGGGGAGTCGATCCTTTGACGGAATGGATTTCTTCATCTCGGCTTTCTTGGTATAGTCTCTTATCGATCTGACCGAGTCGCCGCATCCTGCTACCCCGCCCATAATCATGTTTACCGTCGTCTTGGTGTTGGCAGATTTTGCTCGGGTTGACGGTCCGTTTGCGGCCGCTTGTCATGATTAACATCGTTCGACACTTCCATCTCGTCCCCGCTCTGATTGTCGAGCGTCTTAGAATCCTTCACGAATTTGTGACCGACGTTTTCGGCTCGCTTGGTGTCATTTCACCCGGGTTGGGTCGTTCTACTTCTGTCGGATTCGATGATTATTGCATCCTTCTTATATCGTTCCATTAGGACTGTTTCAAGGTAGCAACACTCTTCAGTTGCGTGGGTGGTACTTTGATGGTAATTGCAGTATTGAGTCGCGCTACTCTCACCTCTTTCCTTTCGGACATATTTATTCCATGGCAAGCCGGGTTAGGTATCCTCGCTGATTGCAAAGATTCGACGAGTCTGATCTTGATTAAGAGTAAAATGCTGTCGGGGTTCGATGTGTTCAACATTTGGTGCTACGACTGTCGGTTCTTTGGGCGTAACGGTTTTTGCTGCCGCATGCTTTTTTTGCATGGACAACATTTTCTTCTTTGACCTCGATATGCTTTGCGGCTCGTAACAGTGCATCTGCGATGGTCTCCACGTGTGATAAGGACAGCTCTTCCTTGAATCGAGACTCATACCATAATGCGTTTCTAAGTGCAATGATAGCCGTCGCGTCAGGAACCGAGACATTGACGACGACATCTTTGAATCGTGTGACAAATGATAGGAGTGATTCATAGCGCTCCTGAGTTAGGGCGTACAGGTCGGCGTGTGAGTTTTTGTTCTCTATCAAGACATAAAATTGTTTCAAGAATTCGGTTATCAGCTCCTTGATATTGTCAATTGACCCAGACGGTAGCCATGAAAACCAACTTAGGGTGATCCCTGTTAAGTGCTCGGCAAAAACCTGACATGCCCCGGCGTTGTACTCATCTGGGCTGAATTGCAAGGGAACGAGTGACACTCCGAAAGTAAACAGGAAATCCCGCGGATCAACTGTACTATCATAGTAATCCAGCCTGGGTTTAACTGTTCGTCGAACTAGAGTGGTCGTGAGTCGTTTAGAGAACGGGGTTTGTTTTGTTGCTTCGAGCATGAGGTCCATCCCTGGTGCCTTGTGAAGTATTGTCTCGATTTCTTGCATTTTCTCCTTGATCTCTGTCAATTTTATGTCTTTTACTCTACTGTGTCGCTCGTCGACTTGTGTGTTGGGGTTATGTCCTCGCTCATTGGTTCGCAGTTGTGGCCTTATCGTTGTCCCTGTCAAGAGGAGGTTCTCCGGGCTTGGTTGAGTGGCGCGAAGATGATTAATTTCTTCATGGGAGTTAATCTGTGCTGCGGTTAGTGTGTCCAAGCGAGTGTTGGTTCCCTGCTACTGTTGGTCGAGACGCGTTAGTATCCCACATAATAGCTCATCTATGCTGGAGACGGGCTGGATGTTGAGCAAGGTGAGTTGTGTGGGGTTCTACGTTGCCTCTGTGTTCGCCAGGCTTGTTAGGTTCGTTGCGATGATGAACGTCTCTAGACTTTCTACCGCTGCAGCCTTCCTTGGGGAGTCCGGGGTGTGAAGGACTGTTGGCTCCACTTGATCTGTTCCTGGAGTTATCGTTCCTCCCGACGAACTGATCTCTTTGTTTCCTTCTTTTGTGATTCCAGTCATCTCGTCTAGCTGTTGTAGGTCCGTTCTTCAAACTCCCAAAGAAAATTTCGATTTGGCTCCCCCTACCTGGCGTGCCAAATTGTTGATGTCCAAATCGGTCACAATTAGAATGTTTAGTTCGGTAAAAGGGAGATCGAAATTCTCTTAGTAAATCGGTGCTGGGGCACAAAAAGTCGGGCTACAATTCGGTCTAGACGAGTCAAAGTGAAGAACAAAAGACAATAGACGAGCTACGAGCTCGTCGATTCTAACTTAAACGAGGAGTGGGTCACTCTTTCTATCCATATTCTTTCTTTGCAGCCATCTTGCCTCCTTGTTCCCGGATGCCATACTCCCGCTTTTATAAGGATTTGTGTCGGTTCGTCCATCGAAAGGACCGAAATACTCCTCCAGCCAAAGGGCATTTCTTTGGCTTCAAAGTACTTGGGTCGGGCCATGTTGTGGGAATGAGAATCCACCCCCAACATTGAGCGCTATTATAAAAATAAAAATAAAAAAATAAAAAATTAATAAATTAACTATGATCAAAATTAAAGTTAATTAAATTAAAATATAACTACATTTATTAAAATTGAACTAAAACTAACTAAATAAAATAATAAACTAATTTGAATATATTTAAATAAAATTCTAAAAAATCAGTTATAAACAAATTAAATTAACAATATTAAAACGAATAAATTAAAAATAAAATTCAAAATAATTATTTAAAAATATGTAAATATGTTTTTAAATTATTTTCATGTGTATATGTATTTTTTTAAAAATAAAAATATAAATTAGCAAAAACTAAATTTTATTAATTTAAAAATAAAATATATATATATATATATATAGTAATTAGTCGCAGCGACATGCAAACGAACAACTCAACGACAGTTTCTAGCGACAGTTACTACAGTCGCTAGCGATAGACAAATGAACAACATATGCTGTCACTAGAATCTGTCGCTGTCGCTGTATCGAGCGACAGGCAAATGAACAGGGCCATAGTCCAAATTTACCTATCACTTCATTCTTATTTCGTTAGTTCCTCTTCTCGGCTAAACCTCAGACTGGTCTTGATACACTATAGCCAAAGTCTCAACAATCCAATCTCTAAACAATTCTAAGTAAATATGTTTTCCATATATTATAGTATTTTTTCTTTTCAGAAAAATTTTAACATAGAAAATAATTATAATTTAAAAAATGTTAAATAGTGAGATGGCTACCCGATTAAAACGAATTCTATAAAAGCTGGAACATATTAGATAAAAGATTCGAGACAGTATTCCCGAGAAAGATTCAAAAGTTTAGAGCCTCAAAATAATGAGAAATTGTTTCGCAAGTAAGATCCTTAAGCTCCTGTTGCAAATCGTGGTGTACAAAACCGTAGGGGTTTTTCAACGGAATCACGTTCATTAGCAGCTACAAAGACTCTAAGACCATCTCCACTGGAGAGTACTCTTTGAGTTACTCTCATTGTTAGGCCCCAATTTCCCAATTTTATACCCATTTTTGAGTCCAATAAGCTGAGTATCCTTGCTTTGGGAAGCATTTGAGCAACACCCTGAGAAACGCTACGTGGCTTTTGTCCATTGGTTCTAACATAAATATAAAAGATACTTTGTTTTTCCCCATTTTCTCTTATTCTTCCATACTCTCTCTCTCTTTTCTCTCTCGTGGAAAAGGCGATTGAAGATGCGATTCATGCGAAATTCGGGAAAGTGATTGATTGCTCGTGGGTTTGCCTAAATGGCCGCTCTTTGAGGAAAATCATGCCCGGAATTGGGTATTTTGAGCTCAGATCACGGAGCTAGGAGGAGTGTATCGACGGAAACAGGGCATTGTTGGCTTTGGCATTGGTCTTGCAGCATTGGTGACTTCTTGTTTGCGTTTGATTTAGCTTATGTAAGTTCTGTTTATGTTTTGAATGGATTTTAACATCTAACGCTGTTTGATTTTGACAGGGAAATCGAGCTATTGTTGAAATTCAGTTTGCGGATTACATATATCCTGCTTTTGATCAGGTAAATATTCTCTCTTTACACAAGGATATGGTTTTCGCCACCGGATTCTCAAGGATTTTGTGAAACACAGATTGTTAATGAAGCGGAAAATTTCAGATTGTGGGATTTTGCTTCTGTAGAGATGGTGAAGCCTGCAAAGGGTACAACTACACTTGTGTTTATCTTTAAAGAAGGTGTTATGGTAGCTGCTGATTCTTGAGCTAGCATGGGAGGATATATTTGTATGTTTCTCTTTGATTATGTTTTATGTTTATTTCATATTTCTCTATGTGTTGACTTGAGACTTTTGACCTCTCTAAAGATTGAATTAGATTCTTGCTGGCTTTATTTCTCTAAAGATTGAAGTTCTGATCTTTATTATGTTAGCCAGTGATATTGTACCTAGAAGAAACTAGGCATTTGTGTCATTGCTGATGTTTTGCGTGTGTGTTTTACTTTTTCCAATCCAGCGTCGCAGTCTGTGAAGAAGATTATTGAAATTAATCCTTATATGCTTGGTACAGTGGCTGGTGGAGCTGTTGATGGCCAATTCTGGCATAGAAATCTGGGAATTAAGGTACCTAAAGAGTATTTTTTTTGTTAGCTTTCTGAATTGATGACTGCATCTATCAGTTGTCTTCATTGCAAGGGCATACATATGGTTTCTTTGATTTCTTGTATCTTAAAGCTTGTCCCAGTTTATGCTAATGTAGTTTGTTAACTTGTCTACCAAATCTGGAATCTATGTCTCTAATAGAGAGTGTGGTTTGTTTCTTTGTCCTAGTGTCGTCTACATGAGCTGGCAAACAAAAGGAGAATCTATGTTTCGGGAGCTTCAAAGCTTCTTGCTAACATGCTCTACTCATACCGTGGAATGGGACTTTCTGTTGGCACAATGATTGCTGGATGGGATGAAACAGTCAGTACATGTGATGGAAGAGGCCGCCTAGTGATGGCCACAAAATTATTTGACTCTATTTATATGTTTGAACAAAAAAATTTTAAAAATATTATTTAAATGATGAGCAACCTTTTTTGAGGTACTCTAATAGAGGGATAATTTTGTTTAAGTTCTAAGTGGGTTGTTTTAATTATTTTAGTATTAATTATATAATTAATCCCCTTTATAATAAAAGGGAAGTACAAAACATTGTTTTGGTAGACTTTATAATTTTAATAAATGGTTACAAATAGGTTATTGTTATAAACTAGAGGATTTAGGGAGTAAATCTCTTGTCTTATTATTGAGAATATGATCGAGGTTACAACATATATATAGATTACAAGGGCTTAAGTTAAACCGACATAAGTAATAGACTATCGCTGACGGGCTTCGACTAATGGGCCGAAGACACGCGGACTAAGTATGGCCGATAGGCTGAGTATAGACGGACTGGATACTAGGCCGGTCGATGGAGTCCACTAAGTGTTTTACAACACTCCCCCTTGGACGATATGACCGTGCCTATGTTGGACGGGATCGCAGCAATGTGCTTAGGGGATGCTGCCTCATTAAAACCTTACCAGGAAAACCCATTGGGACAAAACCTTAGTGAACGAAAAAGAGTACAACACACATTGCTCCCCCTGTTCCAAACATCACTCCAAGTCCTTAAGCCTCCGCATTCCAATCTGGTGCGTGAGCTTCCTGAACGTTGTTGTCGGTAATGCCTTGGTGAAGAGATCGGCTGAGTTGTCGCATGACTTAACTTGCACCACTTGAACTTCTCCAGCCTTTTGTAGTTCATGTGTGTAGAAGAACTTCGGCAGGATGTGCTTCGTCCGATCTCCCTTGATGTAACCTTCTTTGAGTTGTGCGATGCAGGCTGTATTGTCTTCATATCGTACTGTTGGCTCTAAACATACTAAAACTTCTTTGTTATAACCTGCATTAGCAAAACCAACTAAAACATCTTTGTTATAGTTAGTATAATATAAACCCAAAATTAAAGTTCCTTGTAGGTAACGTAATGAATACTTATCTTTACTCCAGTGCCTTTGGGTCAAACAAGAACTAAATCTTGTAAGGAGGTTCACGGCAAAACATAAGTCTGGTCTAGTGTGGCTAGCCAAGAACATTAACACTCCTATAGCATTGAGGTATGGCATATTAAGACCAATAACTTCTTTATTGTCCTTCTTAGGAGCAAATGGATCTTTTATCCACTTCTACACTTCTCACAACCATTGGGCTAGTCAATGAGTGAGCTTGCTCCATATTAAATCTCTTGAGTACCCTTTCTGTATATGCCATTTGATGCATAAGGATTTCATTGTCTATGTACTCAAGCTACAATCCCAAACAGAATTTTGTCTTGCCTAGGTCTTTCATTTCGAATTCTCTCTTGAGATATTCTACTGTTTGGGCGATTTCCCAAAGGTTCTTAGGATATTCAAATTATCCTCATATACTGCTATGATTACAAATCCTTTGTTTGCAAAAATTTCTTATACATGGACTGATTGGGTCTTTCTTATTGCCCTCCTTTGGCTAGGTACTCACTTAGTCTATTGTACCATATTAGCCTATTTTGCTTCAGTCCATAAAAGGGATTTGTCCAGCCTAATGCAGTATTGTTCTCGAGAATTACTCTTATCTTTGAGTTCTATACCCTCTGGTAATCTCATTTTATTATCCAGTGGACTATATAAGTATGTGGTTACAACATCCATTAACCACAAAACTAGTTTTTTCTTATAGCCAGACTTTATTAATGTCATTGCATCCATCACAGGGAGCATGTCTCCTCATAATCTTTGCCAGGTCTTCGAGAGAATCCTTGTGCTACAAGCCGTGCTATGTATCTCACAATTTCATTTCTCTTTCTCACAAAGACCCACTTATGTCCAACTGGCTTTAATTTCAAGTGTTATCCTTAAGGTCGGACCAAACACACTACTCTTCTTCTAAGAGTTAAGCTTCACGTCAATAGGTTCTTTCTTTGCTTTGAGTGCACTCTAATATTGACGTGGGCTTTAGATCCTCATTTGTCTCAAGTGCTACCTTGTATGCATAATATTTCTCTTAATGTCGACATCTTTGTGGTTCCATTATATTACAGACATGATTTATTTTATTGAGATCTCATTAATATCAATACCTTTAGGCTCATGAGGTTCAGCGTCCCAAACCTCATTTTGGTACTTTAGGTCTTGCCGCGGCTATGTCTGTATTTCCTGTAATTCCCTTAAACCTCGGTCTGATATGCACCTCTTTTCTTTTCCGAGGATTCTTATCTTTGGAACCTTTTGTAGCAACTTGTTTATTGTGTTCCTTGTGAACATCAATACGTAATGGTGCATTACAAGCTAGTACGTACGATTTTATTACTCTCTTTGGGTCAAATGGAATATGGCAATTTATTAGCTAGCTTTAGCAAATATTTAATTCTTTGGACCTCTGCATCACATGCTAGAGTCCGAGGATCTTGCCAATTTAAGGATGTTTGATTCCATATTAATTCTTTGACCAGCTTGTTAGTCTCTCCACCTAACATAGGGAATTCAGATTCTGTAAACTTACAGTCCGCGTATCTGGCCACAAATAAATCACATGTGGTTGGCTCAAGATACTTTATAATGGTGGGAGATTCATATCCAACGTATATTCCCATTCTTCTTTGAGATCCCATCTTAGTTCTCTATGTGGATGCAATATAAACGGCAATTATTTTAGATGGGATATGTCTGGCTTATGACCCGTTGTTAATTGGGAATATTTATTCTCACTAGATGGCCTGATGCGTATAAGTTCTGATGCATGTAAGACCGTGTGTCCCCAAGCCGACACAGGAAGCTTCTCACGCATTAACAATGGTCGAGCTATTAATTGTATTTGTTTAATGAAGGATTCAACTAATCAGCTAATCCGTTTTGTGTATGAACATGTACCACGGGATGTTCCACACTCACCCCCATGGACATACATAAATCATTAAACGCTTGGGATGTAAAGTCTTAAGTGGAAAATCTGGAAAATGTGCTCTTAATCAAATTATTTGAGCTAATAGCCTAGCAAATGCTAAGTTTCTTGTTGATAACAAGCATACATGAGACCATCTGGTTGATGCATCTATCATTACCATGAAATATCAAAATGTCCCACATATGTGACCTTGTATCCTTTCCAAAAAGTTTGACTTTACTAGTGATGGTCTTATGATAAGTTTCCCTTGTGCACATGCTACACAAGTGAGATTTAGGGAAAACTTTTCTTTCTTTGAGGTTGTGCCCTTTCGAACTCTTAATTAGTTTACGCATCATGTTCGAACCCGGCTGGCCAAGCCGGTCATGCCATAAAGTGAATTATTTGTTGAATATTTTCTTTCTTTGCTTTGCCAAGTGAGCTTCTATCATGTTAATCTTAGCATGGTATAAACCAGAGGCTAGTGTAGGTATATTCTCTAGGATCTTCTTTTGTCCTTTCACATTTTCTGTAATGTAGAGGAACTCTTTAGATCCTTCACCCTTGGTTTCAATATGATAACCATTTGACCTTATGTCTTTAAAACTCAATAAGCTTCTCTTAGAGCTGGGTGAGTATAGAGCATCACATAACTCAATGTGTGTGCCATTAGGCAATAATATGTGTGCTTGGCCGTAGCCTTCTATGAGATTTGCTATACCCGCAATTGTACTAACATTGGCATTTTTCATTATATGTCCTCGGCCATTTCTATAAATAGGACAATAATTTTATGTTTTAATTTAATAAAACAATCATATAGGACTAAAATCATTACAAGGAAAAATTAAATCATAAAAACATAGAATTAAACCAAAATAAGATTCAAATTCAATCATCATTCTTGAGGCAATCAGAAGTCTCATAGCCTAGGGAGTCATCATTCTCATGATTGAAGTCTCCTTCATCATCGATGTGAACATAGTCGGCTTCTGGATTTTTCTTTTTTGTTAGAACTCCTTGATATGTATCAATGGGATGCATAGGTGTTCGGCAATTCTTGGCCCAATGGTTGGACATACCACATTTATGACAAACCGATTTTTGCTATGGACTGTGGCTTAAAGGACCCACGGCCCTTACTACCACGGCCACGGCCTCCTCGACCGTAAGCATCAAAACGGTTGCTTTGTACTGTCCGCGACCACCACATCCTCTGCCACCACGACCATCACAGCCATAGTGTCTTTCTCTGTGGACATAGTTGGTCTCCTTGGGCTCCTTAGGCTCTTTAGGCTCTATGGGATTTTTTTTTCTTAGCCAAAGCAACCTTTGTGGGCTTCTGGTAATGGGTTATATCCAGGAGGCCTCACAGCACTGTTAAATCGGCAAAGGTTTAAAACCTTTCTTGCGTGCTGCTGGAGCACAATGTTACTTGTGTGAAATGTTGAGAATGTCTTCTCCAACAATTCTTTCTCAATGACCTTAGTACCACACAACCTTAGGATTGAGACAATCTTAAAAGCTCTGAGTTATACTTATCCAGGGATTTGAATTCCTGGTTCCTTAGGTTTCCAATTAAATTGAGCTTTTGGTAGGAGCACCATCTTGTGGTGTCCTATATTTGCTTTTAAGCTCTATCCAAAATTCAATAGAATTATCTATCGTGAGGTACTGGTTTTATAAGCTCTCAGCAAGATAATCATTTGATATCTATATTTTTCAGTGCTTGACATTTACAAATTTATGACATGCATCATATCATTAGCATGCGGTATTAGCTCCCGTTACCATGCAAACAGGTCATGCGGATTTGCCCCCGTTATCATGCCTTTAATTTGTTCATAGGCCAACCTCTTAAGTTGTGCCATCTTCATAATGTAGACAACCGATAGTTGGTATGCGATATTTGAGATCGAACCATGCAACATTATCTTAGGACATGCGGTATTTGAGACCGAACCATGCCACAAAAATTATTCAGGTCATGCGGTATTTGAGACCGAACCATGCCTTAGGTCATGCGATATTTAAGACTGAAACATGCCTTGCCTCTTATAGTCTTATGGTTTAAATTCATGCATGCAAGACAACAAAATCAAATGCATGCAAAGTTTTCCTTATTTTTAGATATGATTTCCTTTTTCTATGTTTTCCTATTTAGTCTAGGATTTAGTAATTATTCTTCTTAAAAGTTTTAGATAATTACCATAATTAATTAGGAACTTATCCTAACAAATATTTTAATTTCCGATTTCATGTTTTAATTTTATAAAAATTTAACAAATTTTTCTTGATCTTAATCGGAAGTTTTAAATCCTAGAACACAAGGCTAATTTTCGAGTTTAGGGAATCCTAAAGATAAATTCATGCAGCCGATTCTAATAACATCCTATACATGTTAGGTTTTAATTATGATGCATGAATGATCCAAGTTTTAATATCCTAGAACAGTTTGATTAATATTTCTTAAGAATCTAACAATTTGGTTCTAGGTTCTTATGCAACAATCAATCAAGCAATCAATCCAATTTCAACTTGATATCTTTTGGTGCAATTTAACAAACAATCTATCAATCCTATGCGAACAGATTTTAAAGATTTACAGGATTATAGATCTTAAGTTTGTTTGTTGTTTACTTGGATATTTTAGGGTTCTTATAGTTTTAGTTCCAGATTCGATTATATGGTTTTTAAGAAGGTTTGATCTTATTTACCTTCCACCGTTTGGGGTTGACTGGAATTGATCTGGGAGCTAAAGACCTCAGATATCTCACGAACCTCGAACAGCTTCCGCGAACCGCGAACTGCTTCCCACGAACCGCTATCATCAGGAACTGCAAACCGCTAGCGTCAGGAACCTCGATCCTCGGACTGCTATCGACCCGATCCTCATACCCCTCTCGAACTGCTTCCGGACTGCTCTCGGACAGATCCGCGTATCGCTCCTGTGTCGCTCTCGGATGCTTCCCGGAACCGCGAAGAAAAACCTCGGGTAAGTCTCGACCAAAACCGAACAAGACTCACCCCGGACAAAACTCGGATGGTACTTCGAGTAAACACCGATCACCGAAGGTAACTTCGAACAGAAACTCGCGCGGACCGAACTCGGATGTATTTTCGCGCAGAATCCGGACCGCGGACGATGATGGATCGCGAACAAGAAGTACTCGCCTAGAGTTTTGGATTATCGTCGAGAGTTTTGGACTATCGTCGAGGGTTTTGGATTATCGTCGAGGGTTTTGGATTATCGCCGAGATCGGATGACAGATCATCGGGTTTGATCGAGTAAGGGATAGAGGCGGCGGCCGATTAGGGTTTTGTGGGCGGCGGTTTTAGGGTTTTAGGGATAGAGGCTATCGTGCTGATAACGTGTTGTAAATTAGAGAGTTTTAGGAAGTAAATCTCTTGTCTTATTATTGATAATATGATCGAGGTTACAACATATATATAGATTACAAGGGCTTAAGTTAAACCGACATAAGTAATAGACTATCGCTGACGGGCTTCGACTAATGGACCGAAGACGCGCGGACTAAGTATGGCCGATAGGCTGAGTATAGACGGACTGGATATTGGGCCGGTCGATGGAGTCCACTAAGTGTTTTACAACAGTTATACATAAGTTATAAATAAATCCATATTAATTGTAACAAAGAAAACCTTAATTGTAACCAAAAATCTTAAACGGGTTATTCCAAATTGATAGTTCATGAATATTCCAAACTTTATTTTTGGAAGATCACGTATATGGTTCCAAATATCTAGAATTACAATATTACCAATTTATTTTCTACAGAGTTTATTGATAAACCACATCAATAAAAAAGTTATTAAAGGGATAAAAATATACTCTCAATCATAAAAAATAAAAAACAAATCTCGCTAATTTAACAAGATTAATTGTGATATTTGGGATCATATCCAAAAATTAAAAAATAAACTTTAATGCTAGATTAGGACCTATGCTAGAGTACATGTTGAAATTCTTTTTATTTATATTATAATTTTATAATAAAATATAATTTAAAAGATTTTTTTTTTTAAGTTTTAAGGTCCTAATCTAGCATTAATCGTGATTTTTAGAGTCGTGTTTTATTCTATTCAGAATCGAATTTATTCTAAAATTATAATATAAATAAAAAGAATTTCAACCCGTACTCTAGCACGGGTCATAATCTAGTTTATTAATTAATCCTTGAGCAACTTGAGAGGGGTAGTAGAGTAATGATGCTCTAAGGACATTCCCATCGGTTATAGTTTTGGAACGTCTTATAGTTTTTTAATAACAAAATTAAAAAATTAAAGTTTTAATCCTTATTTTTCATAGACACAGGTCTCTGCCCAAATCATTTTAGATACTCTACATCTAACGTGTCAAAAGTCTATTGGTTGTGTTTGGTTTTTCTTTCTTTTTTTCTCTTTTCTTCATTTGCTTCTCCCTCTCTTCCGAAATAAACGAAACCACGAAAGTATGAATCGACACAATCTAAGTAATTTCTGAATAAGAAGAAGGGGTGAAGCTTCACACTAGAATCCAGCGACGATGTGGATCTGGTAATAGTATTGGTCCTCCCTTTCTCGCTTCTCGGTGGTTGTGAATTGGCGTCAAAGGCTTTCAAGGCTGTTACTTCCGATACTAGAGGTGCTGGCAAATCCACGGGAAGAGCTACTCTTACCGGCTTTGCTGAGGTCAAGGATGTGGTCGCTGTATTTGTCGGTGGCTCTGTGAGAATGTTGGTGCTCATAGGATCCTTCGCATGGGTTCTTCTGCTGGTAAGCTTTCATTTTTTTTGGTTTTGTTTCCCCTTTGGTGATAATTGTTGATCTGGGTTTTAGTTTGAATTTGATTGGAAGTTAAAAATATGATGCTCTGGTTCGTGTTTCTGATTTTTGTCTTGGGTCTGGTAATGCTTCTTACAAGTTCATCTGTAACAATTGAGTTTGAATTCATTGTATACTGATTGAGGGCATTTGATATGTTGGTTTCTGTGATATTGTTAACTCAAAGTGTGACCCTTTGCTACTACTTATTTAGTTCTCATTAGCCTTACCATGTAATGATGACAGAAGAATTGGTTATATAGTATAGGTTATGTGGGAGTTGATGAGGAGTTTGCCTATTTACTTGATATTATCAGCTGAGATAAATTTGTTCCAGTTTGGTGTTGGTCATATCACTATTGAGATTAAGTTCCATTTTCTCTCTTTAAAGACTTTGAAAGTATCAGTTCTAGGATTGCTTTCAGTGTCTCTGTATATTGGTGAACTTGCATTTTTACCTGTTTGTCACAGGGGTTTCCTTTATTTCTTGCTGAGAATGAAACCAAGAACAAATAAGAAATTTGTAGATGAATACTGATCATAGTGACGGACTAACTTTTTGTCTCCGATACGACTGTGTGTAGTTGTTGAACTGATCAAATTACTCTTCTAATGAACATTTCGAGACAAATAAGCAGGAAGCTAATCATAAGATGAAGAATCAAGGCTGCCGTTGGTGTTAGAAGCTGTTGTGTCATTGCCAAGCCTCAAAACCCTGAAGAAGCAGTATAAGAATCAAGGGTTGGCTCATTAAAACGAGAAACCAACACAAACACCACCATGTATAAGAAAGATGGTGAAGAAAGCTTTGCAAACTGCAGGATTTGGCATTGGAGAGAGCTTTTGCTGATTTGTTCTCTGCAACTCAGTCCTCCACTTGGTGCTCATCAACTTCCTAAGGTGTTTCACTCTCCTATCTACCACTGGCTTTTGTGTCTTCATCCCTTCATGTAGTGGAGCTTTTAGGTGTCACTTGTAATCAAAACTCTATTGGAATCAAAACTCTAGTTTGAGATTTTTTTTTCCTTGTTGTCAAAGAATCAACAATATAATACATTTGTGTTCTTTTATTCTTAAGACATCCTACTATATTAATTGGCAAGTACAAATATGAAACTAACCTTAAAATGTGTAAAAAATTACATTCAATTGCCATTAGAATAAAATATTGTCAAATATTTTATTCAACACATTTTCCTTAAAATGTGTAAAAAATTACATTCAATTGCCATTAGAATAAAATATTGTTGAATAAATTATGCAATTTATAAAAAAAAAAAAAAAACCAATCAGAATTTTAAAATATAATTAATATCCAAGTATACAATATAATTATTTTTGATAACTAAATTCGAAGATTTTGTTAAGATTTCAAATTATTATTATCCTATCATCTTTATTTTATTTTATTTACAAATTGTTTGGAATTTTCATATAATACTTATCATTAATAAAGTGCAGAATTTTTTCTTCATATGTTGTGATTTGAATTTTTAAAAACGAAGATATATCACTCAATCTATGAAAAATGTGTGTCTTAATTTCCACATTAGCG
Organism: Camelina hispida; assembly: GCA_023657505.1. Classification (NCBI taxonomy): domain Eukaryota; kingdom Viridiplantae; phylum Streptophyta; class Magnoliopsida; order Brassicales; family Brassicaceae; genus Camelina; species Camelina hispida. Next base: position 24,500,406 of record CP094637.1, read on the forward strand.
TGTTGGTAAAACTAAATTTATATAGATGATAAATTATAATTTTTATTTGCTCACAATTATAATATTAAAATTACTATTTTATATTTCATAAAATAATGATGCAAATCCAACAAACAAACAATATAAAACAGTAATAGTATGTCAAAAATAAAATACTATAATATTCTAAAATAATTAGTATTCAAATAGACTAATAGATTTACAGAAAAATTAAAATAAATATTATCTCAAACAAAATAACATTTTTAAAAAAATATAACAATAACTATTATTATTATATTATAATTTTTTAAAAAAATATAGACCCTTGCTTTAAGCAGGGGATATCTCCTAGTTCAAATGTAAAAGATAATGACCAATGGAGGAGAAAAAAAATAAATAGAAGTTAGTGGAAGATTTTAGATAAAATTATTATTAATTAATATTTAAGATATGATGAAAATGCTCTAAGTACATTTCCAATTTGGTCATTTTTTAGTGGGTGTCAAGCTAATAAAATACAAAAAATAATAAAAACTTGATGAGAGAAAAAGATACAAGATCTCTGCCAAAACATTTAAAGACACTCTCACACATGTTTTTCATCAAAAATCATATTCTGATTCGTTGAATTTTTTAAACAAATAAAATTTAAATTAAATAAATTTTTAATATTAAAATGTCATTTGAGAACCCAATTTGACAGCATCACCGAATGTAATGCTATAATTAATAGATCGCACATGCATAATCGCCCCATCTCTTTCTCGTCGGAGGATCCAGCTTTTGGAATCTCCTTGGCTATTATTTCGGTTGTATGTTAGCCCACTTTAAGTGTGGTAAAAAGAAAAGTATATTATTTTATAGAAATAAAAGGAAAAGTATATTATTTTTTGGAAGCAACAGTAAAGTACGACAACAAATATACTGATCTCCCCGTGAAGGTATTGTACGTTAACAAGTTCGAAACACTATATTCTTTTGGTACGGTATGGTGTTCCAAATGTTTTCTCTAATCTGGATTGAATCCAATTGCTCACATTCTTTCTCAAAAGTTTACGAAAGCTTTCTCCTTCAAGGACTCCACGGTCTCCTTGATGCTAACCTTCAAGGGTATGTAGTCTATGCCAAGGCTCTTTATTTTCTCTTTCGACACTTTATACGTTGGCATGTACGGATTCTCATCCACACACCTGTGCATTATATAAGACAAAAGCCTATTAGAAACCAGACACGACCACCAGGACTGGGCATGTTAATATATTTAGAGATATGTTTTACCTTTCGGGGAGTGGGACGTTTGGGTAAAGCTCATGCAGAATGCTAACAATGTCGGAGTAGTGAACGACTCTCTCGACGATACAGTAACGTCCCTTAGCTGAAGGGACCTCAAATGCTTGGATGTGCGCATTGGCTACGTCTTTAACATTAAGCCATTAGCCATCCGAAACTCGAGTTGGGGAAAGTCTTTGCACCTGCTTATTATATCAAGACATGAACTCGAAACTGGTTCTCTAACATTTGATAAAAAGGGTGGTCATAGGAAGTGTTTTGTTACCATTTATTATGTTGAGTATAACAGCAGAACTCGTGTTCAGAGTTGGCTGTAAGAGAGGACCGATCACCATTGCCGGGTTAATAGTAACAATTTCTAAGCCTTTCTCTTTAGCGAGTTTCCAAGCAACATCTTCGGCCAAGGTCTTGGATAGAAAATACCACATCTGAGTCCAGTATAAAAAGCAACAACATTTAGTTTGAACTTGAAGAGCCTAACGTTAATTACAGGACATATGGACAATGAAGGGACAACTAGTCGATATACTGACAACAAAATAAAGTTTCATCATAACTGAAGTTTCAACAGACCTTAGAGGCCTCACAAAACTCAGGATCAGAGAACCAAGTTTCATCGACATGTTACATCAGGCGTGCATGGTTTTCCATTGTAATTAACAGCTGCCATGGAGGAGGTCACAATAACCCTTTTAACGGTGGATGCTTTGGCGCACGAGTTCAAAACGTTAAGTGTCCCCTTGACCGCAGGTCAATAAGTTCAACCTGAAATGGGGATACAAAGTTAAGCTCCAAATTAATCCACAAAATAAAATTAAAAAAGCAAGCAAGTTTGAGGATATATAAGATAAGAACCTGTGGGTCTTTGACATCATTATAACAAGGGGAGGCAGTGTGGAAAACTCCTTCGCAGCCATCAATGGCTGAGTCGAATGATCCTTCAACCAAAAGATCTGCTTTGAACAAGTGAAGTCTCTCCTTGACACCTTCCAGTGAGACTAAGTGTTGCGTCTTCTTCGGATCACCTAAGATGTGAATCAACAAACTATTATAATAAAAATCTAAAACTATGATTTGTGCATGCAAAGCATGCTTGATTGGTAGAATCCCTAGAGCGAAGCGAATAAATGTGAGTCATAACTTAAGAGAAGAGACGAAGAGGGTAAGGAACTGGGGTCTCGGACGGATGCCTTAACGGTGTAGCCACGGCTGAGGAGGAACTTGACGAGCCACGAGGCGATATAACCAGTGGCTCCTGTAACACACACCACTTTACCTTCACCACTGTTCGCCATTGGTTCTCGAAATGTGCTCTCCTTTTGTTTCTGTGTAATTAAAGAGGAAGGGACCAAATGAATAGTGACCAATGTAGAGCATAGGCATTGGTTAGGGACAATTTTTGGTCTCCCAAATTTAAAAATATTATTTTGAAAGGTTCTTACTAAAAATATGAGCATTGGTGTCTATTTGTATTTGGTCCCCCAAATAAAATAATAATATTTTAAAAGTTACAAAAATTAACATTAACATTGTTATAACATTAACATACAAATTAACATAAAATTAACATTAACATTGTTATAACATTAACATTAGAAACATTAAAAAATTACAAAATTACAAAAAGTTGGAAAACAAAAACATACAAATAAGACATTAAAAACAGATTGAAAGCACCAACTAGTTCCATGAGAAATTAGACGAGCACCAACTAGTTCTCCAACCAGGGCAGTTAGATTGGGAGCAACAATGTTCATTCTTCTCTTCAGGTAATCGTATAGCTGAGCTCTGTACTCAGACAGAGAAAGAACCTGGTCACAGAGTTCCCGGATGTGCAGCAAGTCAAGGTCACTGACTTCTGTTCCCATGGATATAACTTTGGTTAATGGAGTTCTATTTACACAGTATACAATATGAAACTTACCTCAGAGAAGTCAAGCTTAGCAGCATTAATCCGGTTGCCCATTAATTTAACAGATTTGGCATATAGGATACTGTCTGAGATGATCTTAGCAAGCTCGGGAAAATGCCATCCGTACCATTCTCTAACCCTCATCGCATACGTGTTTAGCTCTTTGTCAAGATCATCGAGCAGACCGATAGCTTGGATAATCATACTGTCCACCTGGCAAAAACTAAACCGTTAAGATATGCAAGAGAAGCAAAGACAAACACAGGATACGTTAAAATTGGACAATCAAACAGTAGTTCAATAGAGAAGTTCCATAATTCACCACAGGTTAGCTTTGAATCCATTAACAAACCCAATCTTGAGGCCACCTTCTAACAAGTCATCATTCTATTTCAGATAGAGAAGTTCCATAATTCACCACAAGTTAGCCACCTTCTAACAAGTCATCATTCTATTTCAGATAGAGAAGTTCCATAGTTCACCACAAGTTAGCCACCTTCTAACAATTCATCATTCTATTTCAGATATAGAAGCTCTAGCTAAATCAGAAGAAAGAGACTGAGGCACAGAACATACCAGATAAAGGGCATAGAAATGCAAGAACACCGATTTCTTGCTTGTTTGATCACAAAGCACATGGGAAGCCCATCTGTACTCTCGACAATCGAAGTAGGACTTTGCTAAAAGGTAAAGGTCACCAAAAATGGTTTCATCTTCTTCTGGGAGAGGAGTAGTTGCTTGAGAGAAACCAACGGAAGGTTGGGGTGTTGAAATAGATTCATTGGTGCTGAACCTTCTGCGTATACTCGAGCTTCCTCGCTGGAACCTCATATTCGAAGGTGTAAAATTAGAAAGGTCTTGCTTTATCCCCACAAGATGCTCTCCTGCCCTGCAATTTTGAAACCCAAGGAGATGTCAGATATAGAACTGGCTAAATAGTTCACCACCATTGCATTACTATGCCAGTACTAAAAACCAAAACTTTAACTCATAATTCACAAATGAGAAATAACTGAAATCAGAATTTCACATTATAAAGAACACATTTTTTCAATCAGGGTTAAGCTCAAACATATCAGAACACAAAACCCACAAACCCATAGTTCTAAATTAATCCGAATTGGAATGTATCCAATACCAAATTCGCAACAACAGTGAATTCGAATCAACGATTCTGCTTAACACGAATATTGAAAAAGCATTCATGGTGAAGGAAAGAGAGAGAGATTCAATCAATACCTGAGTTACTCAAAGTTGCAGCTGCTGTGAAAGAGAGGAAGAAGAAGAAGAAGACGGAGACGGGACAATCACAAGACGAAGATAAAGACAGACGGAGACGGAGTCGAGATAGAAGAGAGAATTCGAGAAAGTAGACGGACGATCTTCCAATCACCAGCTTCCACATGTCCAAGTAGACGGACAAAAAACATCCCATAATAAGAAACGTTTTTTCGATATTAGGCTTTTTGGAATTAAATTAAAAAACAAAAAAGACGAAGGACGGCCCGAATTATCGCTGTTGCACATGGTGTTATGTGCATTGGTGAAGGACAATTTTTGGTTCTTCAAATATATTAATCATATTTTGAGAGTTTTTTAAGTTTGGTATGAGTATTGATGTCCCTCACAGTTGAGTATGAGTATTGATGTCCCTCACAGTTTTTAAATTAATAAGTAAAAACATATTAAAGTTTTAATTTAGATAAAACATATAACATTGACATTAAAAACACAAGAAAATTACAAAGTTAAAAAAACTTGAAAAAAAACAAAATATACAATTAAAACATGAAAGATAAAAAAACATAAACCATACAAACATCAAAGATAAAAACAAACATTTTATTCAATTCATATAATTTTTTAATTAATCTTCATTATTTGGAAGATGTCCAAACTTAGTCCAAGTATGCTCAATTAAATTTTTTTAAACCCTTCATGGACTTTTTTATCTCGAATTTCTGTAAGATGAGTAATCGTAGTGCTCATATTGGAACCCAAACTGGCGGCACCGACGGTATATGTTTGATCCACATCTTCTCTGTGTTGAAATTCAGAAACAATGTTTCGGTAACTGTATGTTCCTCTTTCATCCTCGATAATCATATTATGGAGTATTATGCATGCTCTCATAACATTTGCTATTTTGTATTTATCCCATAAACGAGATGGATTTTTAATAACGGCGAATCTAGCTTGCAAGACTCCCAAGGCACGCTCAACATCTTTCCGCACAGATTCTTGTTTTTTAGAGAAGAGAGAATTTTTCATACCTTGTGGAAGCCAGATAGATTGTATAAAAGTTGCTCATTTGGGATAAATACCATCGGTGAGATAGTACGCCAAATTGTACTCCCTTCTGTTGACAAAGTAGTTGACCTCCGAAGCTTTACCGTTAAGAATGTCATCAAAAACATTTGAATGTTCTAGAATATTAAGATCGTTCATAGAACCTGGAGCTCCAAAAGAAGCATGGCATATCCAGAGGTCGTACGAAGCTACCGCCTCCAACACGATTGTTGGTTTTCCGGTTGATCGTGAATACATCCCTTTCTAAGCTGTTGGACAATTCTTTTAACCCCAATGCATACAGTCAATGCTCCCAACCATCCCGGGAAATCCACGTTTTTTATTTTTATAGAGTAGTCTTTCTAGGTCGTCGGGTCTGGGAGGTCTTAGGTATTCATCGCCAAACAACTGAATTATTCCGGCGGTAAACTCGTGCAAACATTTCCGAGCTTTTGATCCACCAATTCGTACATACTCGTCAACGGTGTCGGACGAAGTACCATATGCCAATTGGCGAATTGCTGCAGTACATTTTTGTATAGGTGACAGACTAGCACGACCGGTTGCATCCTAGGATTGACGGAAATACTCGACTTCTGTAGAGAGACGTTGCACAATATGCATGAACAATGGCCTGTGCATGCGAAACCGTCGTCGGAATAAATAGTCTGGGTATGTTGGAGTATCACTGAAATAATCATTCCAAAGATTATTGTGGCCTTCTTCGCGGTTTCTTGGGATAAATATCCGTTTCTTTGGCTCTATTGGTTCTTGAATGAGATTAGAATTTTCAGGATAATTATCAAAATAAGCATCAAAATCATCATCCATACCATCTCTTTGGTAGTGATAATGGTATGATGAAGATGCCATTTAAAAAAAAAAAAAAAGTGTAGATGTTGTTTTGTTACTAAGAAGGAAAGCGAATACAAAAGAATAGAGTAGTGGTGATCTTAAGAGATTGTTTGGTATTGTTTTGTTATTGAGAAATCGAGTACAAAAGAAAAGAGAAGTTTAGATGTGCTTTACTTATTATGAAACATATATATACGAAAAGGAGTTTGTCTACTCAATCTGTGATAGTTCACAAACTGCCAAAGGCTTACATTGATCCGTGATACCAAAATGTAACAAAAGCTTACATTCATCTCTGATACCACAAACTACCAAAAGCTTACATTGATCCGTGATACCACAAACTACCAAACGCTTACATTAATCCGTGATACATACCAAAACCAAAAGCTTACAAACAACACTTCACAAACAAAGACGATTGACAAAACAGGATACTATACCTACTATTGCTACCAAATCCATCAATTCATACCCAATTCTAAACCTATTCCTGGTCTTCCCTAGCCCAAGCACTTCCTTTTCTAACCGGACTATTTTCTCCTCTGTCTCATTACACATGTGTGACTCATAGTCACTCGATAATGTAAGATTATCTACCTTCTGAGACAACACTTCACATTGTCTGCCCATCTCCTCATCTCCACCATGACAGCTTCATCCCATCACTTGTGAATATGCATCTCTCCATCGTCAACATTACCACAAGTGTAGAACCTGCAATAACATATATTAATTAAAACATAGCAAAACATTTCATAATCTGTTTACGACATGTAACATACATTCTGTTGTAGCTTGTGGATAACAGGGGCTGACTACCACAGTAGCATACCTCGGGGAATCCGAACTCAACCTCAGGTTGAGTTCGGTATTGAGCCTCCGGAGCATTGACGAAGCTACTCTCAGCCTCATCCATCCGAATCAAAGCTTCTATTTCCCTGTCATGAGTGTCCTCAGAGTATCTATCATATTGATCTGAGGAATCAGGCTGAGAGTAGCTGTAGTCTTGGCCCATCTGATTTATTTGAAACATAACGACAATAGATTAATCATCCAAGAACATACATAATGGATAATCATAAAAAGTTGATGATACAAGAACACACATTGTTGATAATCATAAAAAGTTGATGAAACAAGAACACACATTAATGCATATTAAGCCGAGTTAATGAAACAAGAACAAACATAATTGAATACATTACAAAACAAATTACGAAATTCAAAATTAGATACTACTAAATCATACTAAGTTGCATCTTAAGTCAATACAGCAAACTCAGAAATACTGAGCCACTATCTTATTCTTGTTAAGTTGATGAGCTTCACTAAGTGGCTCTGGTTTGGCAAGAAGTGTGTCTAGAATGCCAATCTTTTGTAGCTTCTCTTTTTCAGCCATGTCTACCTTATTTACTTCCCACATGCTCTTGTACTCAGCTAGAGCCTTCCCCTGGGCAGTGTTCCTCTTCTCTTGGGCAGTGTTCCTCTTCGCCTTTGCAGCCTTGCTACCTTCAGGCCTTATCTCAAAGTTTTGCTCAGTGTCGATTGACTCGGATTGTGAACCTGCCTCGGATTGTGAACCTGACTTGGATTGTGAAGGTACAACAACTGGTTTCCTCTTTGCTCTGACTGAAGTTGAAGAATTGTTAATAGCGTTAAGGTTCAGCCATTTCTGCTCAAACCTTAACAAACACCATCAATGCTCCATTGTAAACTTCATCTTATATTCAGAGAAGTAGAGCTCGTGTGCCATCTTGAGCACATCGTTTTCAGAGTGTCCGCTACTGTTTAGTCTCTCTGCAGCTGCGTAAGCCCCGCAGAATTTGTTAGTGAACTCGTTGATCCTAAACCACCTCTGCTTACAGTTTATGTTCATCCCCTGTTCACCATTGGCTAAAGCATGAGGAGTTTCTGCATAGTATTTGTTAACCCTTTGCCAAAAGCTTCCTCCGTTTTGTTGATTTGCAATAATCGGGTCCTTTGAAGTGTTCAGCCATGCACTGATAAGAGTTTCATCGTCAGCCGGATTCCATTTCTTCCTATCCTTCTTGACAGGTGTATCTTGAGAAAGAGGTTCATCCTGGGATTGTTGAGAGCTCCAAGGAGGTATTTCATAAGCACCATCTTGGTTAAGAGACTCTCCTTGACTGTTGAGAAGCTCTAAATAACTAGAAGAGGTCTGACTGAATGTATTGTAAGAACTCATAGGAAGAAGAGTTTAAGATGATGCGGGAAAGAAGAGAGATAGAATATGATGCGGGAAAGAAGAGAGATAGAATATGATGCGGGAAAGAAGAGAGATAGAATATGATGCGGGAAAGAAGAGAGATAGAATATGATGGAGAAAGAAGAGATAGAATATGATGGAGAAAGAAGAGAGATAGAATATGATGGAGAAAGATTTTAAGATTATGAGGAACAGAGTGTATCGGATATATTGTTTGTGCACCAAAGAAGAGAGATAGAATATGATGGAGAAAGATTGAAGGCTGGTTTGGTGTTTAAAAGGTGAAAAGGTTTCAAGTAATAAGTTACCATTCATTATCACCTATCCTTCAACTACCTAAGTCTAATCACAATTTATGACAACTTATACAAGTACAAAGTAATATAGTATCCCATTAAATTCATAGAGGAGATAGTTTAAGACAAACAATATGGACTTTAACTCTAGTTTTAGTAAGAATAGAGCTTTTTGAAAAGTTTTACATTTTTAAAACTAAGTTATAAAATATTTCCGGTTTTATATATGTTAGTTTTGCAATAATCTTTGAGTTTTAACAGAGATCATCACCACTAATATTCGCTCACTTTTAACAGACTTCAATCATCAACTACCAAACAGTTTACATCCTCACTTAATGAGACCACTACAAATACCAACTATACAACAACCAAACCATTTACACAACTGATTCCACCAAACAACAATAAATGGACATTTCTGAAGCTAAAGGAATCGAATATTTACCTCTTACTCGAAGATTGTTGTTACTTCTCTTGTGATTTCCAGTTATGTGTGACTTTCTTCAAGTGATGCTGAGGAAACTCATGAACAACAAACAATTGCAAGGTTATACTCGGTTTAACATAAAACAATCCACATAATCGAAACAAACTAACAACAATCTTAAGAGACAAAGTCATAAACTCGGACACTCAACTAGCTAAATCCATAAACATAATCCAAACACCAAATTCGAACCAAAACTGACACACTCAACTATCGAAACCCAATACATAATCCAAATCCCTAAATCGAAACAAAAAACAGAGCGAATTTTTATCTAAACACATATACTAAACTATCCAAACAAAACTCAGAAACTAAATCAAGAATTACACAAACAAACAATTGAGAATACATCATTAATATCCTAATTCGAGAATTGATGTGTAATCTTTCGAATCCCACACACAATTTCCCTAAACCCTAAATCGACAATACATCATAAAAACCCTAAATCGAGAATTGATGTGTAATCTATCAAATCCCACAAACAATTACCCTAACCCCTGAATCGACAATACATCATAAAAACCCTAAATCGAGAATACATCATAAAAACCCTAAATCGAGAATACATCAAAACCGGAAACGAATTTGGAACACAAACCTCTTTCAATTGGAACCGGCGGATAAATTTCAATATGATAGAGCAGATCGGCCTATGCGTGAGGAAATTTTCAAGGTGATAGCTCAGATCGGCCGGAGCAAACAAATCGCCATGAGAGAGAGAGAGTAAAGAGAGAGACTCGGATAGAAAAGAAATAATCTCGATACTTCAATTTTTTTTTGCTTCACCCTACCCATAAAACAACAACAAATTAGACGCCAACACGTGTTAAGACGGACGCAGCAAAATACATCCCAATTATAGGAACGTTCCTTCTTAATACCGTTGATTTCTATTTAAATTTAAGATTTTATTACTGAAGGATAGTCCATATATACACTAATGCACATGCTATAGTTTCCTTTATTTGGTGTTCTTATTTTATCCGCTTTGATTTTATTTGCCTTTCTAGTGGGCGGTATAAATGGTTAGGTGGCGAATGCAGACTTTTTGTTTATCAAATTCAATTTCACTTAAAATTCCTTTACTTTTTATAAGCAGTAAACTAAAAGAATACAAACCTTACAATAGAAATCATAAATTCTCTATATAATATTTGATAAGTTAAAGGTGAAAATTTGACAAAACAATTTTTTTTTTTATAAAGAAAAGAAACTATACTCTATGTTACTTATATGAAAAATGCTATTTAATACAAAAATAGTTTACAACTAAAACTTTGCATTCTACTTTTAGCTATGTGTACATATGTTTGTATCAATTTGTGTTAAGTCTAACAGACTAGTTAAATGAAAGGAATTCTTATTAGTTAGAGAAAATAGCACTCACACCCACTTTTCTCAATTTTATTCACATTTACACCCACTTCTTACTAGAGAAATTGTTAGAAATGTCTTTTTTGGCGTACTCATTTTCAAAAATGTCATTTTTTTTGAACATTTTCATTTTTTCCCTATTTTACATAATTACACTATATTAAATTAATTTTTAGAATTTTTTTTTTTAGGTTTGGGTTCCCAATTTACATATAGGTTATAGTTTTTAAGGGTTAGGGTTTATAATTTTGTCATTTTATATATTTAAAAAGGGTATTTTTGAAAATGAACACCGTGAAAGGTATTTTTGAAAAGTGAAATAGAAAAAGGGTATTTTTGAAAATCCTCCTTCATACTACACCTATACATTTTACTTGTAAAATTACAAAATACTCCCTAACTCTCTTTACCTTTACTTTTTCTCTTTCTTTCTTATTTTTCTCTCTCTCTCTCTCTCTTTTATAAATAATCATTTTATATTTATTTTTGCTTTTTCTTTCCTTCTCATTTCTCTCTCTATTTTTTCTTTCTCTTTTAATATTCTTTTTTAACATTTATTTTTCATTTTAATTACTATGTTTTAAGTTTAACTTATAAATAAACATTTTTTGCATCTTTCAACATTAAAAAAATACTTTATGAGTCTAATCTAAATCAAATACAATTGGATTAGTGTTCATAGTCAAATTAACAAATTATAGGTCTAAACTAAATTAATTAGATAACTTAGAAATTAATAAATTTCTTTAACTAAGGGGGTGTTATTGAATAATAAATTTTAAAAGAATTTGATGTATTTTGGAATCAAGCGTTATTCAATTAGGTATTTGAAAATGTATAATAAAATCTGCTGTTATTGGATTTAACATTTGTTGGATTGGATGATTTTAAATCATTTGTAAAATCGCTGTTATTCTATTTCCAATGGATTTTGTTTCACTTTAGATTTAAATGTATTTTACATCCAAAACATAATATCTCTCACACTTCTCATAAGTATCTCTCCCTATCAATAACATCTGGTGATTTCATCATTGTCGACTTGTCGTCATCATCATCTTTGTCTTCGTCTTCGTCGTCATCATTGTCAGTCATCGTCGTCGTCATCACCATCGTCATCGTCATCACCGTCAGTTGAACTTGCCATCCTCAGTTCATCGACACCATTAGTCTATTGAGGGTAAGGGAACCGTCGTCGGTGAGATTTGTCTCTTTGGTTTTGTCCTCACGCCTATCAGTCTCTGCTTCTGTCTTTGTGAGTTGAATCAAGTTTGGCTAGGGATTTTGAAGTTGTTGTTTTTTGGTGATGGAGGATATTGAGTTTGTTAAGCAAGGGTGGAAATGGATGCAGTCTCAGAAAAATATGTGCTCGGATGCTTGTTCTGCGGTGTGATGCTTTGGGGAAAAGATGGGAGGGGTTCTGGAGCGTCACTGGCCGTTGGTGTGTTGTGGATGTGGGAAGCTATTAGAGTTACTTCGTTTGTCATTTGTGTATTGGAAAGACTGAATTTTTACGGGTTTCCATTGCAGCACCAAATTGGGTTCAGCTGCTTTGCTTCTCATTATGTGGAGTTGCTTCCTTAGCTTGACTTCCTTGTCTTGCTTGTTTTATGTTCTCCTCAGTATGGTAATTATCTCTTTTATCTTTCATGAAATCTTTATTCTTGTATTTTGGATCTTTAAACAGGACCACTTAATCTTTATTCCTGAAATCCAAGATGATATTGCACACTATTGATGGTTTCAAGATTTTAATTCAATGTCTACATTAGATTGGAGATTTGGTTGATTGAGTTGAGTCTCACTTATTGCTTTGAATTTACTATTACAGGGGGCAGCTGCAGCTGTTGTTCTCAACTTAGGTTGTACCCCTGGTGATGCGACCTGGCCAATCGGACTAGACGCATACATGGACACAGACGCAAACACGGACGCGCATGCAAACACGTTCGAGGCCAGTTCGGGACAAGGGACCAGGAAAGCGGCCCAAGTATCACAGATCGTTCCAGAAGCCACTACAAGGAGCAAGAGTTCTAAGAGGAACCTCCGGATCAAGTGCAACCTGTTCGCCGAATGGTTCCTCCAAGACCATGATCCAGCCGGTCAAGAAACACGACTGAACAAATCGTCTCAACACTCTGAGGTTGTTCGGACGGTATTCACCATTACCCAAGGGTGAAGACATTAAAATGTTACGAGGCATGGTACTCTTTTTCCTTACTCGGGTTTGTCCCACATTGTTTACCGAGAAGGCTTTAATGAAGCCGTGAACTCTAACGCATTGCCCATCCAAGTGACGTGGCAATCCTATATTCTTTTTCTTTACTTTGTTTGAATATCTTTCAGACCATTGAATTTCGTTTATCTTTGTCTTTTCTTTAGGGTCATGCGTAAGGCTAACATTTGGCCACCTTTGTTTTACGGTTAAGAGTTCGCTTGCTTAGTTTGCCTATTTAAGGGTTGTGAACCTCTTTGTAATAGTTAGCCTACCTTGAATAAAAATTCTTTCTCTTTTTTCTCTCATGGAAACAAAAACCCTTAAAACTCTTTGAACCGGGTTCAAATCGTTTAAGTCTAGCCGTATCACGAGTCCTTACATAGCTCCTGTGTCGCTACATCAATCCATTCTCCACCCCTTGAGATCAGTTCGGGTCGAGTTACTTACCGAGTCGATCTCCCGTCCCATCGCTACCAGAACCACCGAGTCGAGTTACTTATCGGATCGGTTCCTCCGTTCAACCGTTCCTTGCAAGACCACCGTTAGTTCGATGTCCGCTCACCGTTCCACATCCACAACCCCGCGTTTGACCGTTTGTTCATCTCGCTAGGTCGCTGTCCGTTCTTTTGTTCAAACCGTATGCCCGTTTGTTGATTGAGCCATCCATACGTCCCCGGAAATATTCGTTCGTCCGTACAAACGCTACCCAGGGTTGCATCATTTTGGTATCAGAGCTAAAATGTTCCTACAAGGTTGTATCTTTCCTTTACCTCTATTTTCGTGCATCCTTTGTCATCTTTCTCTTTTCTTGTGCTCTAGGTTGCGAGTTTCTTTCTAGCTTGTTCTTGTTCGTTCTCGTTGTTCTTGTTGTTCTTTGTTTGCTTAGCTAGATATTTTTAGGTTGAGCTGCTTTTGTTTTTGGTTGTTTTAGGGTGTAGATTGTTAAAGTTCTTTGCTTTATCTTGTTTCCCTTGTTAGTGGTGGTCCTTAGACGCGTGTCAGTCCTAGGTTAGCCGTTTGCGTCAAAGTTCTCTCTTTTTGTCGTTTTGTAGGTTGCTTTTACTTTTTGTTCAATCATTGGATCCTTTCTTCCAATCATTGAATATTCATTTTGCATTTGGGAATATTCGCTACACTAAAGCAAAACGTGTGACTTTGTGGACAGGTGTGCACGAGTGGTCCGACTGACCTAGCACACATGCCAAGGTCAAGAATCAACCGTGGACCAAGAGCCGGACGCACTGCAGTCATCGACCTCCGTACCTGACCGATTGCCCTCGTCGTCCGTACACCGACCACCATCCGTACGACCCCCTTTCCCGGCAAAAGATTATCGTTGATACCATTTGTCCGGACATCCTAACCAGAGACCACTGTCCGTACTACCGGCCGCCACCGTCTGTACTACCGTCGATCGTACGGACACTGATCGAACGATGGCTGAACATCAGCCGCCTGACGAATCGCAGCCACCGCTGGAGATCGGAGCTGTCCTGACCGATATTCGAGCCCAGATCGCCCAGCTAGGTGAACGCCTACAGCGAATGGAGCTTGGTAGGCCACTACCCACCGCTCCCATGAGTCTCGTCTGTAACAGACCGATGAACCGTAGACATGACATGGGAACCAAGACAGGGTAAGCCCGACCCGACAACAATCAGCTAGAGCCAGCGCATAAGCTTGAAACATGAATATTTGTGTGTGGTATGATGATGAGGTGATGAATGTATGATGAATGGAATGCTGAATGGTTGTTTCAATTTCCCTTATGCAGTTGTAGAATAAGAGGTGTCAATCCAACCTGAGTGTTCTGTAATCACTAAGGATGTACTTATTATGCCTAAGTCAAGCCAATATGCAAGGATGTTTGTCACTAACAGTCCTATGATAAAATATAAAATGCTGAATGTAAAAGCTATATGAACTAGATCCTAAATGTAAATGAGACAGAATGATTATGACAACTATGAAGCTAAACAGAAAATAGAAACTTTGATAATGCAAGAACTGAACTAATGCAAGGCAAATAATGAACATGATACTAAATGAAAGCAACAGGAATGCAACAGAGAGTAAGATAGGACAACTACAAAGCATAAACAAGAATTCTGGGGATGAACTCGAGCAAGCACTCGATCGAGTGTAGATCAAGTGCAGGGTCGAGCTGGATAAATCCGAAAAACAGAGCAATGCAAGAAAAACATAATAATACCAAAGCGAATCAAACAACTATCAAACAGCTAGATAAAGACTTGAAAATCAATAAACAAGGAAGGACTTGAGGAGGGATTCATGGGCTGGACTAATGATTGAGGCTATCTAACTTGATCAACAAATCTCAAACAACTTGAGCTAATCTCTAGACATATATATCTAAGACATGTTTAATCCACTCTCATGGCAAGAAACAGTCAAACCTATGCATCTTCTAGACTTGTTCTCACAAAGTAAGGATTCTACACAAGCAGGCATTAAGCAATATGTCTCATACCAAACAAAACCTCTAATCTCTTAGCAAGCAAGATGGTAAGCTCTAGATCTATCCTTATCTATGCCTCTTAAACATTGGTGTGATGCTAAGATGCTTGAAATCAGATCCTACCCTCTCAGATATAGGTTCAGCATTAAGAACATCTACCCTAGAAGAGATCTACAACAATCAAGCTTGATCAAGCCAAACAAACTTAAACACAGCCCAGCCTAACCCATCCTCAAGATCCTAAGCTACTACTCACAAGAACACATGATGAACATCATAATCATAAACCCAGAAAATCTCGAAATTTGCATCAAATGAAAGATGAGAACAAGATCTACAATATTGCAAAAGGAATCAAACCCAAATTCTCAATATATTGAAAGTTATGGAACCAACAATATTGAAGAATCTAAGAGTTTTCTTAAAAAAAGTACAAAATCTAAAAACAAAAAGCAAAGGGAATGATTCCCTAGAAAAGCAAAAACTAGGTTTTCTGACTCTTTCTAAAAAGTTGGACTCTTTGGTGGCTGAGGGTATAAAGCCCTTTTATAGCAAAAGGAGGTGGAAGCCCTAAAATACTAAAAGACAAAATAGTCAACGGCTCGGTCAACTCGACCATGTGCTCGGTCGAGTGACTGGTCGAGCTGGCTTCTGATGCTCTGGTTCCACTCTGTCGAGTCCATCTCTCCACACGGTCGAGTGTCTGGTCGAGTGTGGGGTCGAGCTGGACCTCGGACCTTGGTTCTTCAGCCTTGACTCTCTTGCTTTTCCTTCATAATTGCTTCACTTCTCCTCAGGATTGTGTCCATGCTCCTTAAGCTCCAAAATCACATGATTAAGCATGAAAAGATGCAAATGCAATGCAACTATACTCTAATGCATGATTAGTCCTAAAGCTATGCAATAATGGTAAAAATGGATAGCAAAAGATGCAAAAGATGTGAATAAACTAAGGGAAAACATGGTAAAATATATGAACATCAACACCCCCAAACTTAGTCTTTGCTTGCCCTCAAGCAAATAAACAAGACATAAGAAGGTAGATGAGGTTTAAAGGTGGTATCTTAGCTCCTAAAGCTTGCCTATAGACCAGCTATAATCAATGTCCAAGTTACTAGTACTATGATGCAAGGTGAATGAGCTGTACTTAAAGATTTTAGACAAGTTATCACAACCTTTACTGATTTGAGCCTTAGTTATCCACATGCATTCAAATCAACCATTTCCTTTAACATTCATTAATCAAGAACATGAATCAATTCTATGCAATGCTTAAACTCATTTGGCTTGGTAATAAAGGTTTTGAGATAATGATGGTCTCTCTTTAGAGTAGGGTTCAATGATAACAAGGTTCTCTCATAAAAATGGATTGAGCTTTAGAAGAATGCTAAAGGTAAGAACACTTAGACACATACAAGAACAAAACCTTGTCTACCCAAAGGCACCCAAAGTATTCATCCTAACAATCTAAACCCAAATGATCCTAGTGCTACCCTTTTAACTTCTTCTCTTCTCTTTTTCTCTTTTCTCTTTTGGTTTTCAAGTCTTAGGAGAGGTTTCTTATTTGATCTTTCTAGTGGAATGGAGGATTCTTACTGATTTGCTATGGTTCTCTTCTTATTCTTTTTCTTAAGACATACAAGCATTTTGCTAGACTTTTCTTTTCTTGCTTTTCTTTTCTTTAACTAGAACCATCTTAAATGACAATTTTTACTTCCCATCCTTTCACTAGACTTTAGCTTTTACTTAAACACATTCCCCTCCTAAAGACTCTAACCTTTTTCCTTTCTCTTTTCCTCTTTTCTTTTCATAACAACCAAGTCCCAAACCCAACAAGTGAACCACCTAGTCCTATCTAGTTTGAAAATTGCAAACTAGAACTACACAAGGCTTTACTCTTGTCAGTTCAAACCTAACACTTTCTACCAAGCTCAACCCCAAAAAGGCCTCACACACACAAGAATAAACATGGCTTGAAAGAAGGTTTATTTAAGGGGTAGGGAAACTGATTTAAAAGTGAAATCAGCTACTTGGATCAACAAGAGTGGTAAAAAGGAGAAAGATGAACCAAATATGTATATGGTATCCATGAGTTTAAAGCAATGCACACATTGATAATTAAAAGTCAATATTAGGTTCTTATAGATAGGAAATGGCATCAAATCACAACATGCTTCAATTTAGACCAAATGCAATACAGGAATTCAATACTTGGTTCAATCTTATGCTTCTAACCACTCAACTATCATCAAAGTACTATAACTTGGGCATTGATCCTAGTTTGGTGAATCTAGCAAGCTAACAAGGTAAAACTCATCATAGATCCCTAATGCAAATATTTAACAGTTCTACATGAAACATGCTAAACAAAAATACTAATATGCAATGTAAACTACATGAACACTCTTTTTTTATAAAGATTTTTGCAAAAAATTTTCAAATTTTTAGGGTTTTTCTATGCCTTAGATGCTATGCAAATACTAACATGATTATGCTAAAAATTTGAAATAAGAAAACAAAACACAATGTCAAATGCTATCTCAAACCCTCCCCCAAACTTAAATCACACAGTCCCTTGTGTGAAAGAAATTTGTAAGAGGATTCAAGACATAAAACAAAACAAAACACAAAATATGAAATGCAATGATATTTACAATGGAAAGGTGATAGTGGTACCTCAAGGATTGGAGAAGAAGTTTTCCACATCTTCTTGCATGCTATCAAAAGTGTAGCTGGGGTCTTGTTGGTGACTTGGGGAAGGTGATTGGGGCAGCTCGACGATGGCGATCGACCGTGACTCAGTCGAGTACGTGTCCGAGTGGGGGGGGGGGGTCGAGCTGGACCGCGAGTCTCAAAATTCTGAGCCTGCTGCTGGTAGAATTGCTGGTATAGTGCTGGATCCATGAAGAATTGGGGTGGGATGGGAGGGTAACCTGGATAGCCTGGATAAGCAGCTGGAGGTGGGAAGCCATAAGGTGCTCTGGGTTGGAACTCGGTCGAGTGCACTTGGGGTGCTCGGTCGAGTGGGTGCTCGAGTGACCCGGTCGAGTGCCTCGAAAACTGTTGTTCTCGGCAACTTGAACTCCTCCTCCTCTGATTTGGCTCATACATTGAAGCTCTAGCTGGTTCCACAGGGTTTGCAACTCTAGAAAGTGCTCTAGTTGAGCTACTCCTTCTCAAAGGGCTTGATGGTGTTGGTGAAGAGTTTCCACTCTTCAGCTCAGCAATCTCCTTCTTGAGGCCCTTGATGGACTTGGCCATGTTGGTCACCTTCTTCTTAAGCTTGTCAAACCTCTTCCCATGCCACTTGTTCCATCTTTGCAATAGTGTCAACCTCTTGCTATTCTCCCTCACTCCTCTACTATCCCTTGGGTTGGGTTCATAATCCTCAAAATAACACTGCTCCTCCCCATCAGCCATTTCCACATCTCCAGCTGCATCAACTCTAGGTTGAACTGCTCCATCAAATAAAAACTCATCAGCTGGCCAAAAGTCAATATTGGCCCCTTCTTGAATGGTGGTGAGCTCCTTAGGGCATGTTTATAGGGGGATCAGGTGAGGGTGATCTTAGAGGAGAAATATTGTAAAAATATTGTAAGATCAGGTCTTAAGAACTTTTGTTAAGAAGTTAGTTATTGGGAGAACAGGTATAAGATCTTAAGATTTAATAATATAATATTCTTTTAGAAATTTAAGAATGTTTAATAAATACATAGATTAATGTTTAATAAAAAATTTAAGAATGTTTAATACTATTTAATAATATAATGTTTATTAATATTTTTAAACATATTACAATTATAAAAATTTATAAAATAACATTTTAATTGCAAACTTATAAAACTTTTATTAAAATTCAAAATACAATGCCATATTTTTATGAAACAAAAAAAACATTGTAAATAAAAGTTTTTAAAAAAAACAAACAGAGCAAGTTTACAAGTCCATTTTTTGCTATATATGTTGGTTCAGTTGGGGGAGGAGTTGTTGTTCATCACATTGATGCACAATTGTGTAAACAAATAGACTTGTAAATGCCGCAGACTAAGCAAAACTATTTGCTTTGAATTCCCCCACTGGTAAGCTCTATGATTCAACAATAAAAACTTGTACACTGATGAGCCTATGCGGTATATGTATCACCTGCCAGAGGTACATTTCTCATTGCCATATCATCATCTCACATTGAAATGTATCATAGAATATTGGGGCAATGTATGTATCACAGATCAACGTTGTGTTGGTTTCAGGAAACTGATGTTAAGGCCAAGACAAACCTCATTTTGTATCTCAGTGATTTCTACTAGTTCTACATAAGGAGAAGGAGCAGTTTAAAAACATTGAGTCCTTTTAACTCTCTACTGGATATATCTTTACCAATATCATTTCATTTAAATCAACACACTGAGTGACTGTTACAATGAGAAACCAAAGAGAGAAGTGGTAACCATACTTTACTTACAACTGACGCTACACATAGATGAGTATTTTGCGACATAGGCTACCCTTTTGAGCTCCCTAGGTAGAGCTTACATCAAAAACTAATCCTCAAAGCCTACGAACATGAACAAAATAAGACGATTTGATCACCTGTTACTGGATAAAGATCATACAGCCTGTTCACCTGTTACCATCATCATTTATATCGGCTGCGAGTTTCTTCTTAGAATGTGGATCCCCGAGATATTCCAAAACCGTTATCCGAGTAGATACGACGATCCCTGAAAACGTACGCTTGGATTCTGTATTCCTTGGCAATACGACGATCCCTGAAACATGAGAAGATAACACAAACCAGAATTGAGATTGACCCACCTCAGATGTTAGACTCAGTTCTCCAGAATTGTTCATAAGAGGGATTAAAGAGTGATTATTCTCAACTTCACTACCAGTAGAGGAAGACGAAATCTCACTCTCTTCACCCTTGAACTCAACTTTACAAAGTGTATATTTCATCATCTATACAAAAATCAAACACGGATACGATCACAAGAACCAACAACAATAAGAAGAAGAGAAACGTAATTACAAATCAATCAAATCACAATCGCAGCAATAACAACACAAAACCCTAGAAAAAAACAGGGCAATATTAACTAAGAATCAACGATTACGAGTAATCAAACCGCAGCTATTGCGGAGGCAATCGAGAATCGGTGGACACGAGGAGACGAGGAGACGAGGAGATCGGTCGCCTTGGTGTTTCAATCGCCGGACAGAGGAGACGACGGTGAGGGAAAAAAACTCTCTCGCCGTTTGGCTTTTCTTTTTCGCAAGAGAAGAAGAACAAAATTATGTTCGAAAGAAATGAATAATAAAACGAAAGTTTCTTTCCGAGAGTGACACGTGGCCTTTAGATCAGATGAAGAAGTGATCTTATTCAAGATCAGTTGGGCTGATCTTATGGGTACTATTCATTAAATTTTAATTTTAAAAGACCCAAGATCACATGGGGTGATCCCCCAATAAATATGGCCTTATTAGGTAAGATCACTTGGCTAAGTGAGGTAGCATTCTATCCATTTTGGTTGAAGATGTGGTTCCCTTGATGTGGTTCCCTTGATGCATCTCCTTGGCTAAGTGAGGTAGCATTCTATCCATCTTGGTGAAACCCTTTCTCCTCTAAGTGGAACCTTGGCAGCTTGTAGAATTGGAGTAATGATGCCTCCAATGGTTAGTGCTCCTCTTGAGCCTTTGTTCTCCAACTTGCCCACCAAACTTCTCAAGTAGATCATGTGGTCAATTAGCACCATTTCTAGGTCAGTCTCCACAGTGCTCCCAAGAATGATGGTTCCATCTCTTGCCTTGAGGATAATCCCAGTGAGAGCCATGTCAATCATCTTAAGCTCACCCTCATTGATATTCCCATTTTCTTTCCTTGCAAAGAAGGTGTTGGCAAGAGCTTTGTGGAAGTATCTTAAGACTGGGCTCCTTATCCTTGAGCTCTTGGAACTGGAGGATGAGTTTGTTGTCCCCAATGGTTTCCCAAATGGAGTAGAGCTCCTCTCTTGGTACCATCAAGCTTCTATTACTCCCAACTTCAAAACCAAACACATTGGCTATCTTCTTCATTGAAAGCTTATGCTTCTTCCCCTTGATTGTGAAGGAGATGTGATCAGCTCCAACTTCAGCATCCTTCCTTAAATATGTGTGCAGCTTGACAGTAGCTAGAAACTCACAACTTTTTTCTTTGTAGCCCTCCATGCAAAGCCCCATGAACTTGGTTAAGTTACTCTTCTCAAAAAGAAACTACACATCTTCATCAATGGCTAGCTTCTCCATGGTTTCCTTGTGAGGATATCTAGTTCCCAAGAACTCCATTCTCATGAAAGTTTCATACAGCAGCCTCTTTGTCAGCCCACAAGATTCTGCTTCTCCATCATCCTCTAGCTCTTCTTCTTCATCTTCTTCCTCACTCTCACTTTCAATCTCCTCTTGCTCAATCTCAACTGCTGGCCTCTTCCCTTTGGCTCTTTCTTTCCTAATAAACTCCTTGAGAGTTGTCTCCCTTTCTTCTTCACTTTCAGTTCTCTCAGGATCCTCCTCAACTGACTGATTCCTGGAACTTGCAGCCTGGTTCGATCGGTCAATCGGACGGCCACTTGGTCGAGTGCATGCTCGAGTGGGGCGTCAAGTGGTCCTTCCAGCTTCTCCTTTTGATTCAAGACCAACATCATGACGATCCTTGGAGCTTGCAGCTGCTTGTTTAGACTTCCTAGTGATCCTTGAAGACATTTTCGCACAGAACTGAGAGGAATAGACTCAAAGCTCAAATTTAATAGGTTAGTGACCCAAAAACTTGAAAGAACTAAGCTTGAGCAAAAGATGAACTTTGAGAGAGATTTTCAAACATGAATTTAATTGTTTTGAGCAAATGAGAAAGTGTGAGAGGTATAGGATCGTGCAAGCTCTATTTAAAGAAGCTAAGGGGACAAAAAGACAAGGGTGGAGAGTCCATACCATTCAAATTTGAAATGGGAATCTTTGACCTGCTTTTTATAAATTGGGATTGATCACACTTGTCCGTACAAGTCTCACCAGGCCGTCCGTACAATCCTAGCCGGGCCGTCTTTGGTAACAAGCCATGTTAGAAGAGAGAAGCCCAATCAGTGCACAAGTCTCATGAAGAATCAAAGTCTCTAGATCCTTCTAATCCAACCGTTAGAGATGCAAGCAAGTGGGAGAAGTAGAAGTCACATGTTTTGTTAAGGAATAGACATGTCCCTTTCATGTCTTAATTACATTTAGAATCTTGTATAGGAATATTCCTTTAGTCATATGTCTATATGTAGTTTGTAACCATGTTCTATTTTGAGTAAGAAGTTCTATTCTTCTTCTATACTCTCTCTCTTACACGTCCATACTCTCTTTTACTCTCTCGTGCGAACACTCTCATACTCACTCGATCTTTACACTCTCTCGTTTCTAAACTTACACTTTTTGGCTGCCACTCGACCCCACACTCTACCAGCACGTGGTCGAGCTCCTTGACCCAAGTTTGAAAATTCAAAATTTTTCTTCCTTTTCTCCCTCCACTCGATCATTCTAGAAGAATGGGAATCGAATGGGCCTTACTTCTTCTCTAGCTCGGTCGAGTACCTCTTGTGGGATGGTCTAGTGGGCTTGCGAATCTCCTTGCCCAAGTCCAAATCTCTCCATGCCCATCTACACTTTCTTTTTAAAGGCTGCCCAAAACAAACATAAAACAAAAAACATCAAAACTACTAAGAAAATAAACTATATTTACAAAGGATACCTTAGGGACTTCCTCCCTAGTGAGCTTTTTTAAAGTCACTAAGCTTGACTTTCGTTGCCTTCTTAGACTTGGTTTAGATACCAAAGATGTGATGAAATCCTCCCTGGAACCTCCTGATCACTGTGAAGTTGATCCTTGATCCCTTCACCCTTAACACACAAACCATATTTTTTCTTGATTTTGAGCCTACGTCTTGCTTTCCTCAAAGACCTCTATTTTGAGTAAGAAGTTCTATTCTTCTTCTATACTCTCTCTCTTACACGTCCATACTCTCTTTTACTCTCTCGTGCGAACACTCTCATACTCACTCGATCTTTACACTCTCTCGTTTCTAAACTTACATGGTATCAGAGCCATTCTCTTCCTAGTTACAAACACCACTCTCATCACCATCTTCCGCTTATACTTCCATCTTCTTTTTCATCTTAAACTCAAACTCGCTTTTCTTTTATCCGTTGGGTAATACTATTGACCAGCGGACAAAACACCATGGAAGGTACTAAAACCTTGATTGTTCCAGTTACTCTCAAAGGGGAGAACTATTTGTTGTGGGCAAGGACCACAAAGACGGCGCTATGCGGCCGAGGGCTTTGGACCCACATAACCACGAAGGAGGCTCCCAAGGAGGAGACTACCAAGGACGGCAAAGAAGCGGTCACAAGCGGCGAAGACAAATGGTTCCAAGAGGACCAAAGTGTGCTTGCCATTATCCAAAACTCTCTTGATGCTCCAATACTTGAAGCCTTCTCTTACTGTGAAACGGCTAAAGACTTATGGGACACATTACAAAATGTGTTCGGAAACACCACAAATCTCAACCGAGTCTTTGAGGTCAAGAGAGCCATCAACAACCTAAGTCAAGAAGACATGGAGTTCACCAAACATTTTGGGAAGTTTCGATCCCTTTGGGCTGAGCTTGAGATGCTTAGGCCGGCTACACTCGATCCGGCCATCTTGAACGAAAGGCGCGAGCAAGACAAGGTGTTCGGCCTTCTTCTTACATTGAACCCTTCCTACAATGACCTCATCAAACACATCTTGAGGTCAGACAAGCTTCCTAGCTTAGAGGACGTGTGTAGTCAGATCCAAAAGGAGCATGGGTCCATAGGACTATTTGGTGGCAAGGGAGAGCTTGTAACCGCAAACAAGGCCGAAGTTGCAACAGCAAACAAAGGCCACTATCGAGGTGAAGACAAGACTCAACAAGTGTGCCATCACTGCAAAAAGCCAGGCCATCTCAAGAATCAGTGCTGGATTCTTCACCCACACCTCCGAGTCAACCGGCCAATGAACTACCGGGGAGCACCAAGAGCTCATCAAGCGACCGTGGAGCCGCCAAGTGAAGCATTAAACCAACGAGTGGCCGATGTGACCGGGACTGCCTTGGCTGCCAATACTGACCTTGTGAGGAAGTCAGACCTTGATGCTCTCATTAAGGCACTCAAAGAAAACTCTGGTAACTCTTATCTTGCCTTGAATCAAACTAAACCGCTTATAGTTGATTCAGGAGCCTCGCATCATATGATTAGTGACTCTAGGTTGATTAGTGAAATTAAACCGGCCAATGGGAATGTGATTATAGCAAATGGTGATAGGATTCCAGTTAAAGGAATTGGTAAACTAAAACTATTTGATAAGACTACTCAAGCCTTCTATATGCCTAGTTTTACTTCGAATTTACTCTCGGTTAAAAGAGCGACTACTGATTTAAATTGTTATGCTATATTTGGTCCTAACAATGTGCATTTTCAGGATATTGAGACCAGTCAAGTTCTTGGACAAGGAGGTTCCAAAGATGACTTATATATTCTTGAAGACTTGAATTTATCTTCTTCTAATGCATCTTGTTTCAATTCTGTTTCTATTAAAGCGAACAATGTCATATGGCATGCGAGATTGGGACACCCTCACTCTCGTGCCTTAGAACTTGTGTTTCCAAGTATTTCTTTTAAAAACAATGATTGTGAGGCTTGTATTCTTGGTAAACATTGCAAAACTGTTTTTCCAAAGTCTTCAACTATTTATGAAAATTGTTTTGATTTAATTCACTCTGATGTGTGGACTTCTCCTTGCTTGTCTAGAGAAAATCAAAAATATTTTGTTACTTTTATAGATGAAAAGTCTAAATATACTTGGCTTACTCTTTTGCCTACTAAAGATAGGGTCCTTGAGGCTTTCACTAGTTTTCAAAATTATGTGACTAACCATTATAATGCTAAGATCAAAATCTTTAGGTCAGACAATGGTGGTGAGTACACTAGTCATGCCTTCAAACAACACTTGGCCAATCATGGGATTATTCACCAAACAAGCTGCCCTTACACCCCTCAGCAGAATGGTGTGGCCGAAAGAAAGAATCGGCACCTTATGGAAGTAGCGCGGTCTATGATGTTCCATACCAACGTTCCTAGGAGATTTTGGGGAGACGCGGTCCTAGCTGCGTGCTACCTCATCAATCGGACTCCCACTAAGATCCTTCAAGATGTTTCTCCCTTTGAGGTATTGAATAAAGTAAAACCCTCATATGACCACTTACGGGTATTTGGCTGCACTTGTTTTGTGTTGAGACCAGGTGAATTGCGCGACAAACTTGAGGCAAAAAGCACCAAAGCAATGTTTCTTGGCTACTCAAACACTCAAAAGGGGTATAAGTGTTATGACCATGAAGCCAAACGAGTCCTGGTCTCTCGGGATGTGAAGTTCGTAGAGACTCAAGGATACTACAGCAAGAAAAATTGGGAAGATCTCCGAGACTTACCAACCTCCGCATCCGATCGGGCAGCCAACCTCCGGATCATCCTTGAACGGCTCGGAGTCACAACTGATCGAGACACACCTAGTTCACTCGAGTCAAATCCTCCAGGAGAGCCTGAGCCACCTATAGACAGTAGCCCTTGCGAGTTCAACAGTCAACACACGCCAATGGCCACTGAACCTCACGAAGAGACTAACTCGGAGAATCTTGCGGATGTGGCCCCTACGGACGCGGATGCAGACGCGGCCAGTGACCAACACGGCCATGATGATGATGATGCTGATGAGGAGATTGAGGAAATCATACCCTTGAGAAGAAGCCAAAGACTCAAGTTTCCACCATCCAACTGGAAAAACACGCGCGTATACTACAACAATATAGCCGTAGCTCACCCGATTCAAGCGGTGTGCACATTGGCTCACTTTCCGGTGGAACATCAAGTCTTTCTTGGCCAAATTGACCAGCATTGGGTCCCCAAGACGTATGACGAAGCAAAAGACCACAAGGTTTGGCGAGACGCAGTCGATGCCGAGAACACGGCTATGGTGCAAAACCATACATGGGACGAATCCGATTTACCAAAGGGCAAGAAAGCAGTTACGTCTCGGTATATATTCACCATCAAGTACAAAAGCAATGGGGAGATCGAACGGTACAAGGCCAGACTCGTGGCTCGTGGGTTTACGCAAACGTATGGGGAGGACTATAAGGATACGTTTGCACCAGTGGCCAAGTTACACACCATTCGAGTGGTCCTCTCCTTGGCCACGAACCTGGACTGGGATCTATGGCAAATGGATGTGAAGAATGCCTTCTTACAAGGAGAGCTTGAAGATGAAGTTTACATGCGGCCGCCACCGGGCCTCGAAGATATGGTCGGTCCGGGCAAGGTTCTTAGGCTTAACAAAGCAATATATGGTCTTAAGCAATCACCAAGAGCCTGGTATCACAAGTTGAGTTCAACCTTACTTGGGCGAGGCTTCCGCCGATCAGAATCCGATCACACACTATTCACATTACCAAACGAAAGAGGTATAGTGGTCATTCTAGTATATGTTGATGATATCATCATAACTGGAAGTGACAAGGTAGGAATTCAAGATGCTAAAGACTTTCTTAAGTCCGTTTTTGATATTAAAGACCTAGGAGAGCTTAAGTATTTCCTTGGTATAGAAGTATATAGATCGGATGAAGGATTGTTTCTATCACAACGAAAATATGCACTTGATCTTTTGAGTGAAGCAGGAAAACTTGGATCAAAGGCTGTGACCTCACCACTTGAGGAAAATTACAAGACAGCCGGAAAGGGGGAGCCTCCATTCGAAGATGTCACACGATACCGGCGCTTAGTAGGTAAGCTCATCTATCTAACTATTACAAGGCCTGATCTTTGCTTTGCTGTGAATCAGGTAAGCCAACACATGCAAAACCCAACGAGACATCATTGGAACATGGTGAACCGGATCCTCAAGTACATAAAAGGGTCACCGGGGCAAGGCATATGGATGGGAAGGAACAAGAGCACCGAGTTAATAGGATATTGTGACGCTGACTACGCCGGAGACCATGGGGACCGTCGCTCAACCACCGGATACTGTACCTTCTTAGGAGGGAACCTGGTTACATGGAAAAGCAAGAAACAAAAGGTTGTGTCCCTTTCAAGTGCCGAGTCCGAGTATAGAGCAATGAGGAAGTTAACCACCGAGCTTATGTGGCTCAAAGCTCTACTGAAAGATCTTGGAGTTGAAATATCAAAACCCATCACTATGCATTGTGACAATGAAGCAGCCATTCATATAGCCACCAATTCCGTGTTTCATGAGCGAACCAAGCATATTGAGGTGGATTGCCACAAAGTACGAGAACAAATCCAGCTAGGAGTCACACTTCCATGCCATACCGATACTAAGGAACAACTAGCCGACATTTTTACAAAGGCGGCCAGTCCACAAGTGTGTGAATACATCCACCCTAAGCTTGGACTCATGGACCTTACCAAACCTTGAGATCCTACACTCTTTTTCCCTTAAGTATAGTTTTTCCCAAGAGGTTTTCTATACTAAGGTTTTTAATGAGGTAGGTGATCAATGGTTCAAGCTTGTGTCATGTGATCCGATGACTAAGCTTGAGGGGGAGTATAAATTGGGATTGATCACACTTGTCCGTACAAGTCTCACCAGGCCGTCCGTACAATCCTAGCCGGGCCGTCTTTGGTAACAAGCCATGTTAGAAGAGAGAAGCCCAATCAGTGCACAAGTCTCATGAAGAATCAAAGTCTCTAGATCCTTCTAATCCAACCTTTAGAGATGCAAGCAAGTGGGAGAAGTAGAAGTCACATGTTTTGTTAAGGAATAGACATGTCCCTTTCATGTCTTAATTACATTTAGAATCTTGTATAGGAATATTCCTTTAGTCATATGTCTATATGTAGTTTGTAACCATGTTCTATTTTGAGTAAGAAGTTCTATTCTTCTTCTATACTCTCTCTCTTACACGTCCATACTCTCTTTTACTCTCTCGTGCGAACACTCTCATACTCACTCGATCTTTACACTCTCTCGTTTCTAAACTTACACTTTTTGGCTGCCACTCGACCCCACACTTTACCAGCACGTGGTCGAGCTCCTTGACCCAAGTTTGAAAATTCAAAATTTTTCTTCCTTTTCTCCCTCCACTCGATCATTCTAGAAGAATGGGAATCGAATGGGCCTTACTTCTTCTCTAGCTCGGTCGAGTACCTCTTGTGGGATGGTCTAGTGGGCTTGCGAATCTCCTTGCCCAAGTCCAAATCTCTCCATGCCCATCTACACTTTCTTTTTAAAGGCTGCCCAAAACAAACATAAAACAAAAAACATCAAAACTACTAAGAAAATAAACTATATTTACAAAGGATACCTTAGGGACTTCCTCCCTAGTGAGCTTGTTTAAAGTCACTAAGCTTGACTTTCGTTGCCTTCTTAGACTTGGTTTAGATACCAAAGATGTGATGAAATCCTCCCTGGAACCTCCTGATCACTGTGAAGTTGATCCTTGATCCCTTCACCCTTAACACACAAACCATATTTTTTCTTGATTTTGAGCCTACGTCTTGCTTTCCTCAAAGACCTCTTGTTCAATTTCACTTGGAGATCCTTAACCATACCAGTCAACTCTTGGACTGACTTCTTAAGCTTTTCCACAGAATCCTCTTGAAGAGAGAGCTCAGCCTTAGGATCTCCTTCATCCTTGAAAACCTCATGATCAACTCTTTCCTTGATGGTAAAAGGTTGATCATCAATGGTAGGAAGGTTGGTTGGATTATAGTTGTTGAACTTCATGACTATATCCTCGGCAATGTTCAAGGTCACAAGACCTTCCCTAACATCTATTACTGCTCCAACAGTGGCTAAGAATGGCCTCCCTAATAAGATTGGATCTTCAGGCTCTTTGTCCATCTCTATGACCACAAAATCAGTATGGATCCTTGCTCTTCCTATCTTCACTGGAATGTTTTCTAACTTGCCAACCACATCTCTGTTTGACCCATTAGCTAGGCATACATGAAGATTGGTAGACTTGAAGTCAGTGTGGCTAAGCTTTTGTGCATTGGAGTATGGCATCACACTGATTGATGCTCCCAAATCACATAAGCACTGATTGTAGTGAAGATAGCTTAGTGTGCAAGGCAGATAGAATGGACCTGGATCACTAAGCTTAATTGGAATGATAACTCCTCCAAGGTTCTCAAGATCCTTATCATCTTGAGCTTGAGCTTTCTTCTTTGATAAATCAAGCAGAAAATCCTTATAGAGAGGATATGGATCATACTGTTCCAAGGCAGGTCCTCTCTCCTCTTCCTGGTAAGCGATGATGATTTCTTGTATTGCCATCACTTTCTCTTGTTTCTCAACCACAGCTTCTTCTTTCAAAGCTTTCTCTTCCTCTTGTTGCTTAGCCAACATTTCCTTTCTCTCAATATTTTCCCTTCACTCCTTGATCTCCTGTGCTTTGAAACGTCCTGGGAATGGTAGAGGCGGTTTATAAGCAGGAGGGATATACTTAACAGGTTTCACAGCTTCAATGCTTTCAGCTCGATCGACCACTCGATCAGGCACTCGGTCGAGTGCATGCTCGAGTACCTGGTCGATGCTGCTTTGCACAATCAACCCTCTGATCATCAATAATTGACCAATCCTCCCCACCTTGAACTTCACTGTCCTCAGTGACCTCTTCAAGATATGAATGGCCTTGGCAGTGAAATCCTTGGGGGTTTTGAATAGCTTTTCTAGGGAGTTGGTTGGTCTTTGGAGCTGAAGTTGAGGCAATGTTGCTCTCCATATACTTGACTCTAGAATTGAGACCCTCAAACTTCATATTTAAATCATTATATTGGGATGTGAGCCTTTGGTTTAACTCAGCAAACTGTTTGGCTTCCTCAATCTTTCCTTGTGTTTGTCCAATCAACAGATGTTGCATCATGGCTCTAAGTTCTTGTTCCTGGCCTTGGTTAGTCTGAAACCCTGGTGGGGGACACAATTGGGGTTGGAACACTTGTTGATGTTGTTTGGGTGCATAATTATTCTGTTGAGGAGGCTGAGGAGGGGGGTAAACTTGATCTTGTGGGTTAGCCACATTGTTGCTTCTATAGGAGAGCTTATTGTTCTTGAACCTTCCTTGGTTGTAACCCTTGAAACCACCCTGGTTCTACATGTAGCACAACTCAGCAAACTCCCTATCTCCTTCTTGAACTGGAGGCTCCTCTTCACTAATGAAGTGAATAGACTTTTGTTGGCTTAGCAAGATCTTATCAAGCTTTTCATTCACCATTTTCAGATCCTTCTTGTATTTCTCCTCATTGTCAGTGGATGAAGACCTTACTGTCCTGTCATAGTCCTCATTGTAGTTCCCATCAGACTGGACTAGATTCTCAACCAATTCCCAGCCTTCCTCCACATTCTTATTGAGGAAGTTTCCATTGGAGGCTGTGTCAAGAAGCATTCTGAATTTGGGAAGCACTCCTCTATACAATGTACTCAATAAGGACTCAACACTGAAGCCATGGTGAGGACACTGAGTTTGGAATCCCTTAAATCTTTCCCAAGCTTCACAAAAGCTTTCATTATTCCTTTGAGCAAACCCAGAAATTTCATTCTTCAATCTAGCAGTCCTTGCATTAGAGAGAAACTTGGCTAAAAAAGCCTTCTTGCAAGCATCCCAAGTAGTGATTGCTCCAGTAGGAAGAGTCTTTTCCCATAAGTGAGCTTTGTCCCCAAGTGAGAAAGGGAACAACCTTAGCTTGAATCCATCTTCACTCACACCATTGATTCTTGTGACACTGCAGATTCTATCAAATTCATCCAAATGGTCTAGGGGGTCCTCCATTGGCAACCCATGGAATTTGTTGGCCTGAATCATGGATATCAATCCTTTTTTTATTTCAAAATTGTTGTTGGCCACAGTAGGAGGTACAATCCCAGCTCTCTGGTTGTGTGTATTTGGTGCATCTCCAGCACCAATGTTCCTTGGTCTAGGAACTTGATCTTGTTGATCCATGATGACTATATCCTCTTGTTGTTCCTGAACAACCTTTCTCTGCTTACTTTTCAAACCCTTGTGCAGCCTGTGGATGTTGTCAATAGGCCTTTGAAGACTGTCTTTTCCTTTAAACCTTGTGTGCATCAACAGACACAAACTGACTCGAACAGGTACACGGTCGAGCACAGGCTCGAGTAGGTGGTCGAGTCGACTGGAAACTGACTGCCAAATAGATTTGGTGTCTGACTCGATCGGGTGCTCGATCACAACTTGGTCGAGTGGTGTTCGAGTGGGTGGTCGAGCTGGAACCTGAAATCAATCATAGCCAAGCAAAAGAAGGTTAGAGTACAGCAACTTCACAAGTGGATAAACGAACTTAAACTTAGACTTTTAATGATCTTGAATGTCACAGAAACACACTCAAACAAGACCACCGTTCAACCGTTCCTTACAAGACCACCGTTAGTTCGATGTCCGCTCACCGTTCCGCATCCACAACCCCGCGTTTGACTGTTTGTTTGTCTCGCTAGGTCACTGTCCGTTCGTTTGTTCAAACCGTCTGCCCGTTTGTTGATTGAGCCATCCGTACGTCCGCGGAAATATCCATCCGTCCGTACAAACGCTACCCAGGGTTGCATCATTTTGGTATCAGAGCTAAAGTGTTCCTACAAGGTTGTATCTTTCCTTTACCTCTATTTTCGTGCATCCTTTGTCATCTTTCTCTTTTCTTGTGCTCTAGGTTGCGAGTTTCTTTCTAGCTTGTTCTTGTTCGTTCTCGTTGTTCTTGTTGTTCTTTGTTTGCTTAGCTAGATATTTTTGGGTTGAGCTGCTTTTGTTTTTTGTTGTTTTAGGGTGTAGATTGTTAAAGTTCTTTGCTTTATCTTGTTTTCCTTGTTAGTGGTGGTCCTTAGACGCGTGTCAGTCCTAGGTTAGCCGTTTGCGTCAAAGTTCTCTCCTTTTGTCGTTTTGTAGGTTGCTTTTGCTTTTTGTTCAATCATTGGATCCTTTCTTCCAATCATTGAATATTCATTTTGCATTTGGGAATATTCGCTACACTAAAGCAAAACGTGTGACTTTGTGGACAGGTGTGCAGAGTGGTCCGACTGACGTAGCACACATGCCAATGTCAAGAATCAACCGTGGACCAAGAGCCGGACGCACTATGGTCATTGACCTCCGTACCTGACTGATCGCCCTCGTCGTCTGTACACCGACCTCCATCCGTACGACCCCCTTTCCCGGCAAAAGATTATCGTTGATACCATTTGTCCGGACATCCTAACCAGAGACCACCATCTGTACTACCGGCAGCCACCGTCCGTACTACCGTCGATCGTTCGGACACTGATCGAACGATGGCTGAACATCAGCCGCCCGACGAATCGCAGCCACCGCTGGAGATCGGAGCTGTCCTGACCGATATTCGAGCCCAGATCGCCCAGCTAGGTGAACGCCTACAGCGAATGGAGCTTGGTAGGCCACCACCCACCGTTCCCATGAGTCTCGTCTGTAACAGACCGATGAACCGTAGACATGACATGGGAGATACGACCGAGGAAAAACATGACTTCCTAGACGCTAGAGGCGGCATGAACCGGAACCAAGACATGTAAGCCCGACCCGACAACAATCAGCTTGAGCCAGCGCATAAGCTTGAAACATGAATATTTGTGTGTGGTATGATGATAGGTGATGAATGTATGATGAATGGAATGATGAATGGGTGTTTCAATTCCCCTTATGCAGTTGTAGAATAAGAGGTGTCAATCCAATCTGAGTGTTCTGTAATCACTAAGGATGTACTTATTATGCCTAAGTCAAGCCAATATGCAAGGATGTTTGTCACTAACAGTCCTATGATGAAATATAAAATGCTGAATGTAAAAGCTATATGAACTAGATGCTAAATGTAAATGGGACAGAATGATTATGACAACTATGAAGCTAAACAGAAAATAGAAACTATTATAATGCAAGAACTGAACTAATGCAAGGCAAATAATGAACATGATACTAAATGAAAGCAACAGGAATGCAATAGGAATGCAAAAGAGAGTAAGATAGGAAAACTACAAAGCATAAACAAGAATTTTGGGGATGAATACGAGCAAGCACTCGATCGAGTGTAGATCGAGTGCAGGGTCGAGCTGGATAAATCCGAAAAACAGAGCAATGCAAGAAAAACATAATAATACCAAAGCGAATCAAACAACTATCAAACAGCTAGATAAAGACTTGAAAATCAATAAACAAGGAAGGACTTGAGGAGGGATTCATGGGCTGGACTAATGATTGAGGCTATCTAACTTGATCAACAAATCTCAAACAACTTGAGCTAATCTCTAGACATATATATCTAAGACATGTTTAATCCACTCTCATGGCAAGAAACAGTCAAACCTATGCATCTTCTAGACTTGTTCTCACAAAGTAAGGATTCTACACAAGCAGGCATTAAGCAATATGTCTCATACCAAACAAAACCTCTAATCTCTTAGCAAGCAAGATGGTAAGCTCTAGATCTATCCTTATCTATGCCTCTTAAACATTGGTGTGATGCTAAGATGCTTGAAACCAGATCCTACCCTCTCAGATATAGGATCAGCATTAAGAACATCTACCCTAGAAGAGATCTACAACAATCAAGCTTGATCAAGCCAAACAAACCTCAAACACAGCCCAGCCTAACCCATCCTCAAGATCCTAAGCTACTACTCACAAGAACACATGATGAACATCAAAATCATAAACCTAGAAAATCTCGAAATTTGCATAAAATGAAAGATAAGAACAAGATCTACAATATTGCAAAAGGAATCAAACCCAAATTCTCAATATATTGAAAGTTATGGAACCAACAATATTGAAGAATCTAAAAGTTTTCTTAAAAAAAGTACAAAATCTAAAAACAAAAAGCATAGGGAATAATTCCCTAAAAAAGCAAAAACTAGGTTTTCTGACTCTTTCTAAAAAGCTGGACTCTTTGGTGGCTGAGGGTACAAAGCCCTTTTATAGCAAAAGGAGGTGGAAGCCCTAAAATACTAAAAGACAAAATAGTCAACGGCTCGGTCAACTCGACTATGTGCTCGGTCGAGTGACTGGTCGTGCTGGCTTCTGATGCTCTGGTTCCACTCGGTCGAGTCCATCTCTCCACACGGTCGAGTCTTTGGTTGAGTGTGGGGTCGAGCTTGACCTTGGACCTTGGTTCTTCAGCCTTGACTCTCTTCCTTTCCCTTCATAATTGCTTCACTTCTCCTCAGGATTGTGTCCATGCTCCTTAAGCTCCAAAATCACCTTATTATGCATGAAAAGATGCAAATGCAATGCAACTATACTCTAATGCATGATTAGTCCTAAAGCTATGCAATAATGGTAAAAATGGATAGCAAAAGATGCAAAAGATGTGAATAAACTAAGGGGAAACATGGTAAAATATATGAACATCAAAGCTCATGGTTCCGACCTTTGCTGGCAAAGTTGATCCCGAAGCTTATCTCGACTTGGAAGGACGCATGGACCATGTCTTCTCTTGTTACCAGTACACGGACCAGAGGCAAGTCACTTATGTCGCGGCCCAACTTATTGACCATGCCTTAACCTGGTGGGAACAAGACGTGGCGGATCGAAGGAGAAACCATGAACGGCCCATCCCTACTTGGGACGCCATGAAAGACATCATGCGTCGCCAATACGTTCCTCCTCACTACAGCCGAGAGTTTCAACGCCGATTCAGAAGACTTAGTCAAAGCAACAAGAGCGTGGAGGAGTACTACGAGGAGTTTGAGCATCTGCGCAATCGACTCCAAATTGACGAGACCGAGGAAGCTCTTATGGCTCAATTCCTCGATGGTTTGGAAGATTGGATCGTGCGGAAGATCTAGAGACTTTCTTACGATGGGTTCGACGAGTTGTTACACTTGGCCATCCAAGTTGAACAACAAATCAAGAGGAAGGCCGCAAGCCTTAGTCACACACGCAACCAAGGAATCCCAAGTTGGTCGCCTAACGCATCCCCCTCGAACGCCAATCGAGAAAATTCCAAGTCAGGCCGGATCGACACCCGATTCAAATCAAAGGAACCGGCCAAGGAAGTGCGTACCGATCCGCGACCAGTTCTTAACGAAGCAAGGAGATGGGACATTGTTTGTTTCAAGTGACAAGGAAGAGGACACTATGCGCGAGACTGCCCAAACCCGAGAGCCATGATCGTTACACTAGCCGGTGACATTGAGTCCCAAGACGAAGAAGAAGGAGAAACGGACTATCATGCGGAGCCGATCGAGCTAGAGGAAGCCATTGCTGAACCTGATGTCGGAGACACGCTCATGATCAGGTGAATGCTTAGCACCAGTCAAGCTTTAGACGACACCAATTAAAGAGACAACATTTTTCCACATGCGATGCACTATAAGTGGGAAAGTTTGTGGCTTGATCATTGATGGGGGTTCATGCACTAATGTTGCAAGCTCTTATATGGTCAAGAAATTATCCCTCCCAACCACAAACCACCCCAAACCTTATAAGCTTAAGTGGTTAAATGACAAGGCCGTGATCCAAGTATTGCAACAGGTCACGATCCCTTTCGGTGTTGGCCCATATAAAGACCAAGTCTTATGTGATGTCGTCCCTATGCAAGCTAGCTGATATGCTCAAATTTAATCCTGAGCTACTCTCTCAAATTAAGAGATCAGTTGTAGTACTTAGGGATCAAATCCACAAGAACTCTAGACTCACACAATAGATTTAATAATCTTTTAATTATGCTAAACAGAAATTGTAATTTAAATAGCAATGCAAAACAGAAAATAAAAGAGTTGTAAAATTCAGAAGGATTAAACGCTAGGCCTAGGGAAATTCTTAGGAAATGATGGAAAATCAGATCAATTAATTAAGTAAACAGGATTCAACAATTAAGCACCGTTCTTGAACTCTAAACACAATTATAAAATAAATCAGTTCTCGCTGCACATATTATCTAAATTTTAAAACCAGAAAATCCAAATCTCTTTGCAAAATTCAAGTTAAAAACCAGCAGTAAAATCAAGTTTAGATAAGTTCACAAAATTACTAAATCAAATCTCTTTGCAAGAAGTAATTTTGCTCACCAAAGGTTTTTATCAGGAAAATCAATTATATTCTCATATCAATTAATAATCCTAAGATCCAAATCCAGATGACTAATCAAAGATCTAGCATTAAGAACAACCTATGGTGAAGAACAAGAAAGAATATGAATCCTAAATTAACAGATATAATAATCCATGAAATCCCTAATGAGAAACCCTAAACCTAACAAGCAGATCTACTCAGACATAATTGTAAGAACACAAATCATGAATAAAATAGATAGCATTAAGAGATTGAAGGGAGAAGAAAATGAGTTCTGAATCTTCTCTGAAGGAGTCTTGAATCTTCTCTCCAAAAGCTCTCTAAAATCTCTCATAGGGTTTTGCTCTCAAAAGTTGCAGGGAAAAATAAAGCTTAGGTCTAAACAATGACCATAAAAATCCTATTTATATTCCTAAACACGTCCAGGGACTAATGATGCAAATATGGAAGACTTTGGGGCAGATTTGTAAATCTTCAAAACTTGTGGGAAAAATTCCGATTTCGACTTTGGCCTAGCATCGACCAATGCACTCTTCTGAACATGTCTCCCAACTTCGTAGCTCAGCCTCAATGCTTGATTAAACTCCAAATCCTCATATTTAGCTCATTAAGCTCCCATTCATGCTAAATCCTATAAAGACTCAAAAAGACTCTTAAAACGCCAAAAGACTCTATAAATAAGACTTATATCATGGCTAAAAACACCTAAAAACCATGATATATCATTAGCCACCTCCTTTTGGGGCGTCCTTGGCAGTTTGATAAGCGGACGTCTCATTGTGGTCATACTAACCATTATACGTTCGTTCATGATAGTAAAAGCATTTGTTTGAAATCGTTAACACTAACTCAAGTGAGTGAAATGCAATCTAAACTGGTTAAGGATCAAGACTCTAAAATGAATTTCTTGATAAGTGCCAATGATGTTAGGAGATCACTTAGTGACTCCACTTGTCAAGTGTTATTGATGGTGTTCAAAGATGTTTTGACCGTAGGTAACATTGAGGATCACATACCCGATGAGATCAAGGCCCTTCTAAGGACGTTCCAGGATGTATTTACCAAAAAGCTCCCACACGGCCTACCACCAATACGCGGCATCGAACACCAAATTGACCTTATACCCGGAGCTCAACTACCAAACATACCATCGTACCGAGTCAACCCTACCGAGGCCAAGGAGTTAGAAAGACAAGTGGGAAACCTGATGAAGCAAGGGTACGTCTGGGAGAGTCTCAGCCCATGCGCAGTGCCTGTTTTGCTGGTTCCAAAGAAAGACGGCACATGGAGGATGTGCGTAGATTGCCCAGCTGTGAATAACATTACCGTCAAGTACCGACATCCAATTCCTCACCAGGACGACATGCTTGACGAGTTGAGCGGTTCCACCATCTTCTCCAAGACAGACCTTAAAAGTGGCTATCATCAAGTGAGGATGAAAGAGGGAGATGAGTGGAAAACCGCATTCAAAAAAAAGCAAGGTTTGTACGAATGGTTGGTAATGCCATTCGGTCTATCCAATGCACCTTCTACCTTTATGCGACTCATAAATTATGTTCTTCGTGCTTGCATCAATAACTTTGTGGTAGTCTATTTTGATGATATCCTTGTGTATAGTCAAAGTCTAGAAGACCACCTTATCAACCTTGAACATGTCTTGAAAACGCTTAGGGAAGAGAAACTTTTTGCTAACCTTAAGAAGTGTGTGTTTGGAGCTGTTGAACTTGTCTTCTTAGGGTTCGTGGTGAGTTTGCAGGGACTTAAATTGTACCATGAAAAGATCAAGGCGGTCGAAGAGTGGCAAACCCTGACCAGCGTTAGCCAAGTTCGGAGTTTCCACGGGTTAGCCAGCTTTTACCGGAGATACGTGAGGGATTTCAGTACTATAGCCGCACCACTCACGGCCGTGACCAAGAAGAATAGGGAGTTCAAGTGGGGGCCGGCACAAGAAGCAACCTTTTGAGAGCTCAAGAACCGCCTGGCCCAAGCGCCGCTTTTGGTCCTACCCGACTTCAACAAAACATTCAAAGTGGAGTGTGATGCCTCAAGTGTAGGAATCGGAGCCATCCTGACACAAAGTGGCCGTCCAGGGGCCTATTTCAGCGAGAAACTGCATGGACCAAGTCTCAATTACCCCACCTACGAAAAAGATCTCTACTCGCTGGTCCGAGCCCTAGAGACTTGGCAACACTATCTGTTGGCCCGAGAGTTTGTGATCCACACCGATCATGAAACGCTGAAACACCTTTGCGGCCAAACCAATCTCAAGAGGTGTAACGCCAAGTGGTTGGAGTTTATCGAGTCTTTTCCCTATGTGATCAAATATAAGAAAGGAAAGGACAATGTCATGGCCGACGCACTCTCAAGACGACACTCGCTCATCACCACCATAGAGGCACGGGTATTAGGCTTTGGCTGGATCAAGAAAGCCTATGCAACTGATCCCGAGTTTGGAG
The DNA here is from genome assembly GCA_023657505.1 of Camelina hispida. Taxonomy (NCBI): domain Eukaryota; kingdom Viridiplantae; phylum Streptophyta; class Magnoliopsida; order Brassicales; family Brassicaceae; genus Camelina; species Camelina hispida. The sequence goes on from CP094637.1 coordinate 24,539,417, forward strand.
AGTGTCATCGTGAACACGTGAAAGGCATCTACCATCTTTTCTTTAGGGCCATGTGTAAGGCTGGCGTTTGGCCACGTTTGTTTTAGGGTTAAGAGTTCCCTTGCTTAGCTTGCCTATTTAAGGGCTGTGAACCTCTTTGTAATAGTTAGCCTACCTTGAATAAAAATTAAAAAACTTGTTCTTTCTCTTCGTTCTCTCATGGTAACGAAAACCCTTAAAACGCTTTGAACCGGGTTCAAATAGTTTAAGTCTAGCAGTATCACGAGTCCTTACATAGCTCGTGTGTTGCTACATCAATCCATTCTCCACCCCTTGAGATCAATTTGGGTCGAGTTACTTACCGAGTCGATCTCCCGTCCCATCACTACCTAAACCACTAAGTCGAGTTACTTATCACACCGGTTCCTCCGTTCTACCGTTCCTCGCAAGACCACCGTTCATTCGACGTATGCTCACCGTTCCACATCCACAACCCCGCGTTTGACCGTTTGTTCGTCTCGCTAGGTTGCTGTCCGTTCGATTGTTCAAACTGTCCGCCAGTTTGTTGATCGAGCCGTCCGTACGTCCGCGGAAATATCCATCCGTCCGTACTAACGCTACTCAGGGTCGCATCACCTGGGCTCTTTATTGTAGGACTATTTGGAATTTATATTTTATGGATGTATGTAAACTTTTGGATCATCGGAACATTGTTTATTGTTGGAGGCAAGTTTCTATTTTTTCCCTGATCAGTCTGCTCTTATGCTCGTTCACAGTTACAATACAACCACTTAAGATTAGTTTGATGGGTTGTCTTTCTAGTTATTGAGTCTATTTTACGCCTGATCTTTACTATTTAAATGGTGTTGATTTCTCTAGTTTTGTTTGATTCAGCCTATTTATTTTCCTTAAATCATGCCTGTGTGGTGGTACTAATGGCGGCCTCATATGCGATGTATTGTGTCAAAGTCAGACCTCGATGGCTTGGTCTTTTCCTCTCAATAAATCTTGCTTTCTTGTCCAATGATATATTAAATTTTCTTCCTAAATGGTGTGACAATTTAAGTGAGAAACCACAAAGACAAACAGGGGTTTTCCAAAAAAAAAAGTGCTGACGTGGCTAGGGCGAAAAAAAGGCGATTAGGGTTTTCATTCATGATGGGCAAGTATGCTGCCGTCAGGGATCTCCCTTGTGGAAACAGGGGTTGTTCCGGCGTCAGAAGGGGAGGTTAACGGTTGTTTGGTGAATGCGGTCTCTATAGGACCAACGGAGGTGGCGACGGGGGAGGGAGGAGAAGAGAACCTCCGAGTCCAGTCTGAATCTGATTTGAATGGGGTTGTAGCGAAGAGTGATGTCCCTTTGGTTAAGAAGTCATATGCAACGGTGGCTAAACGTCATGTTTTCAAGAAACAACCTTTTGTGGTTGAATCTGTTGATGGTCGAGAGCGTGTTGTGGTCCCGAAGGCGGTTTTAATTGGGGCAAAACCTCTCTGGGAAGATTTCCTGATAGGCAAATTTCAAAACGAGAAGGCGCCTCATGTAGGTAAAGTCCACATGATTGTTAATAAGATCTGGAGGCTTGGGGATAAAGCCATTATGATTGATGTCTTGGAAGTCGATGAAAATACTCTAAAATTCTGGGTTAAAAATGAATCCATGAGGCGAAGAGCTTTGAACAGAGGTATGTGGAATATAATGGGTATCCCTATGATTGTCTCAAAGTGGTCTCCGTTTGTAGAAGAAGTGCAACCCGCTATGAAATCCTTTAATATGTGGGTTAAGTTAAAAGATGTACCTCCATCTCTATTTACTGAGAAGGGTCTCGAATTCTTGGCCAGTGCAGTGGTGAAACCAGTAAAGTTACACCCTGAACAGAAGCTTGTGAGTGTTTTGATGAGGCTCAAGTGCTAGTGGAGGCTGATTTAACGAAGGTTTTACCGCATGAGTTTGTGATTGTGGGTGAAGAGGAGGGAGAGTTGGATGCCGTTGTTCAATACTCTTACCCTTGGCTTCCCCCTCGGTGCACTAACTGTCAGAAGTGGGGCCATTTGCGTGACTATTGCCTCTTGGTACGACCTCCTATTGATCCAATCTCAAATGACAGTGGTGCTCTGCCCCTAGTGGCTGTAGGGAATGCAGATCAACGCTTAGGACCACCGGAGGTTGCTGATCAGAACAGGGACTCTGGTTTAGCTGGTGCTGTTAATGCAGTAACACAGGATGATGTGGAAGGTTGGAGCACCCCCACAAAAACAAGTCGCAGTCCTAATCGTTTTGCTGCTGCTGTTCTACCAGAGTTCTCTACGTCAACGAACTCTTATGCTATTTTAACAGATACGGGGGATTTGGAGGATGATGGTCTACCACCCCCTGTCAATGTGATTTTGAGGGGAGGGACGCAGGTCGAAAATGTGGTGGCCTCGGGGGATAGTGGAACAACAACAGAGCAGGTGGATAAGTCTGTGATTGCTCTGGGGTCTGCTCCATTGCAGGGAGGTGATCTGTGATTGCATAGGCAGAAAGAGGATCCCCCTTTGCGACAATCTCTTCCAAGGGAATCAAAAACGGCTCATAAAACGGTATCTATATCTTCTACTCGTGGAGCGGGTATGAAGATCCCCAAACATCATTAATTATGTCAGGTTTCTTTTGGAATGTTTGTGGCTTAAACAAATCTAATCAACATTATGATATAAAGAAATGTGTGGAGGAGCATAAAATGAAGTTTGGGTGTTTCGTTGAAACGCGAGCTCATGAGAGAAATGTTCCGAGGTCAGTCGGGAAACTTTTGAATGATTGGTCTGTTATGACAAACTATGAGTACAGTCGGAGAGGACGTATTTGGATAGTATGTGGGAATGATGTTGTGCTTACGCCTTTTTACAAGAGCGAACAACTGATCACTTGTTCGATCAAGTTGCCTGCGCTCGCTGACGAATTCTTTTGCTCGTTTGTTTATGGGTTGAATACGGCGTCAGAAAGAACAGAGTTGTGGAAGGAGCTTCGTGATCATGCGGATTCACCACTTCTTTGTAATAAACCATGGATGATAATGGGGGATTTCAATGAAACTTTAGATCTCTCAGAGCACTCTTGTCAGGATCTTCAACCATTGGTCACGTCTGGGATGAGGGATTTTCAGCGTCTTGTGACGCACTGCTCTTTCACTGATATGGTGGCTCACGGTCCTCTGTATACATGGTCGAATCGGCAGGATCAGAATCATATCTCAAAGAAGTTAGATCGCGTTCTAGTCAATGCTTTATGGTTGCGCTCTTTCCATCATCGTATAGTGTTTTTGAGGCAGGGGGATGCTATGATCACTTGCGTTGTAGGATTGAGTTTTATGCAGGAATGGGACGCCAAGGTGTCCGTCGGAAGCCATGCTGCAATGTGTTATATAAGGTCATCTCGAAAATACTTGCTAATCGGCTGAAGTTAGTTCTCCCCAAGTTCTTTGCTGGTAGTCAGTCAGCTTTTGTCAAGAACCGGTTGCTTATAGAAAATGTCTTGCTTGCCATAAAATTAGTGAAGGATTATCACAAAGACTCTGTTTCTAAGCGCTGTGCTATTAAAGTTGATATCTCAAAGGCTTTTGATTCAGTTCAGTGGACTTTCTTGAGGCACACTCTTGAGGCTTTGGAGTTTTCCATCCCATTTATCCACTGGATAATGCTCTGCGTCACCACTCCTTCATTCTCTGTTCAAGTTAATGGTGAATTAGCGGGTAATTTCAACAGCAAACGGGGTTTAAGGCAAGGTTGTTCTCTTTCGCCTTATCTGTTTGTTATAGTTATAGATGTGCTATCTAAGAAACTGGAGGAAGCTGCCGGTTCACGTCTGTTCGGGTACCATCCTCGCTGCAAAAATATTGGTCTCACTCATCTCAGCTTCGCTGATGATATTTTGATATTTTCTTATGGTACGGTGTGTTCTCTCTATGGTATTATGAAGGTTTTCGATGAGTTTGCAAGGTGGTCCGGATTGCGAATAAGAATGGAAAAAACGACGATTTATTTAGTTGGCCTCTCGGTTGCTGTCCAGCAAGAGATAGAAGCTCGGTACTCATTTGTAGTGGGTGCTCTACCAGTTCGCTATTTAGGACTTCCCTTGGTCACTAAACGTTTAACCTCAACTGATTATCTCCCTTTGCTCGAGCACATTAAAAAGAAAATTTGTTCATGGCAGGCACGTTTCTTATCTTATGCGGGGCGGCTCAATCTCATCACATCGGTCCTAGGGAGTGTATGCAATTTCTGGATGGCTGCTTTCCGTCTCCCACGGGAATGCATAAGGTCGGTGGAACAGCTCTTTTCAGCTTATGTGGTCTGGTGCGGATCTTAATACTAATAAGGCCAAAGTTGCTTGGGTGGATATCTGTAGACCGAAGGGTGAGGAAGGTTTTGGATTGCGTTCTTTAAAAGAGGCAAATGATGTTAGTTGTTTAAAGCTTATTTGGCGTATTCTCTCTTGCGGGGACTCGTTGTGGGTTAAGTGGGTGAGACAATCACTCCTGAAGGGCGCATCTCTCTGGGTTGTGGAGGCCACACAGCTGGGATCTTGGATGTGGAGAAAGATCTTAAAATATCGGGATGTGGCAAAGCTCCATACAAAAAATACAGTCAGAGATGGTGAGAGGACATCATTTTGGTTTGATGATTGGTCGGGTATGGGCCGCCTTATGGAGATAGGGGGGACCGGGGACCTATAGATATGGGAATTAGTCGCACAGCAACGGTTGCTGCCGCTTGGAACCGCCGTCGATGGAGTCACCGTATGGTACATTTCAATGAAATGGAGGATGCATTAGCACATCAATTTGCATCACGTCAGTCTGAAGCGGATACGGTCATATGGAAGGGAAAAAATGATGTATTCCGGTCTAGGTTTTCCACCAATGAAACATGGAATAACATTCGAACGCATTCGGTCATAGTTAACTGGTGTAATGGGGTCTGGTTCCGTCATGCTACTCCCAAATATTCTTTTTGTGTTTGGTTGGCTGTTCAGAACAAGCTCTCAACAGGGGAACTGTTACTGCAGTGGAAAAGGGGAGCTGATGCCACTTGCGCCTTCTGTCACAGTGCGGTTGAGATGAGGAACCACCTCTATTTCTCCTTTGCTTTCACTGCTGCTATATGCGAAGATCTTGCTTCGCCTATCTTCTCAACTCGATACTCTACAGATTGGCAGCATGTTATTGACTCTGTCTTGGATCGCTGGCCAGACAGTACTACAGAGTTTCTTGTGCGATATACATTGCAGGTTGTTATTTACACCATTTGGCAGAAACGGAATAATCGTCGTCACGGCGCCAACACCATCCCCCAGGCTCAGCTTATACATCAGATCGACCGCCATGTACGCAATCAACTCCTAGCCATCCAGCTCGGTGGTGATACGCGATATGCGGATGGTCTGGCACTTTGGCTTGCTTCACTTTTTTCCAACTGAATATTCTCTCCCTGTTTACTTAATGTCAACATAAACGTTGCACTTGATGTATAAACGCTTCTTTTTGAAATCTAATTTAACATTTGCTTTCAAAAAAAAAAAAAAAAAATCCACAACACGAGGAACCAAAGAAACCAAAAGAAAAAATTATAGAAGAAGACTATTCAGGGGAATTTGAGTATCCTTCAGTTCCTCTTGTCGAAGAAGAAACCGAGAAAAAGATTCATTAGAAAGAAGGTTTGTCCTCATTACCAATGCTGAGTGGGTTAATGCAATTTCTCTAAGGTTAATTAAGTGTGTGCTATATATATGTTCTAGGCAATGCTGGTTCATCCCGACAAAAATATGGGGAGTCCATTGGCAAGTGAATCATTCAAGAAACTTCAAAGTGCTTACGAGGTTGTTAATGATGTATAATTTAAAGAATTTGTAAATTTTGATGTTCATGTTCTTGGTATTTTGATATATAGACATGAAAAGGTTATATTTACTTCCTTTAGGTTCTTTCTGATTTCGTAAAGAAGAGAGATTACGATGAGCAATTACGAAAAGAAGAATCTAGGACTATGAGTGTTTGTCAGACGTCTCATGCTTCTTCGCATAAGGTTTACTTTTGCTTCCCTTTGATATTTATTGGCGCCTGGTTATATTTATACAGCTTAATTAAAATCTTTAATTTTGTAACAAATAGTTTACCACCGTATTTGATAAAAGTTTGTTATAGACTATGAGAAAGTGCTAATATACGGAGAAAAGCAATGGCTCAGCAAATGCGGAGGGATGCAACTAGCTAGTAATGAAAACTAGAAGTGAGAATAATGATTTATGCAGTTTAAATATTTATTTTATTATGAATTTACTTTTTAAAGTAAGGGTTTAATAATTTTATTAGTTAATTTTATATTTTAACAGTTGCAAAATTTTTTAAAACACAAAAAGTAACTATGAGTAACGTAAAATTATTAAAACCAAATTAAAACCTAATCATTACTAGCTAATATATGGAAAGACATGTTTTTGATAAGGTAACGTAACTTTTTAATTTGGTTTTCTCTTACAACACAATTTATGGATAAGTAATATTATTTTATTTACCTTCAAAAATAAAATAAAAAGGTCCACTAGTAATGACTTTCAAATTCATCAGTTATGCTTTTCAAATCCACTTATAATGACATCAAATCCTCTTCTAATGCATTAGAAATCCATTGAACTTTAAAATCCACTAATAATTCAAATCCATTAAAAACCTCCATCCAATAACACCCCCTAAATTTTCAATATGAAATAGATTTGTTTGTCCACATACTGTGGTGACACCGCTAGCTTGTCCTGTGAGAAGGTTGTTAAAGTGTGGGGACCATGGTTTGAGAAACGCCTGGCACACCAATAACCTACTGGTGGAATTGGATGAATAGTTCCGTTCCACAATGAGGGGTTAGGATCGATGTCCTGCAGGGCCAGCTTCGAGCCTATGGGGGTAAGCTAGCGGTGGGCTAGTGGGGTCCAGGGACGGGACGGGTTGTCACACATTGTATGCTAAATCCGCAAATTTGATTGGTATCCACATGACTACGAATAAATAGATTTGATGTTGTCAGTGTATCATAAACCTTAAATCTCTAGAACCTACAAATTCTATTGGTATCCACATGACCACGAATATATGGATTTGATTTTGTCGTTGTATCCTAAATCATAAATCTCTAAAACCCATAAATTCTATTAGTGTCCACATGACCATGAATATATGAATTTGATATTGTCAATGTATCCTAAACCCTAAATCTAAATCTTAAACCCTAACTCCTAAACCGTAAACCCACAATATTAACAATGAATCCACATAACCCCTAAAACCTAAATCCTAAATTATAAAACCCTAAACACTAAATTATAACTCCAAATGTTCAGATAAAAATAGATAACATATAACTTCTTTATCTAAAATATGGCAAAATGCATTAATACGGAAGACATCCACAAAAGTGCATCCACAAAACCACATCCAACCAACCACATTACATATTCAAATTATGAATTTAATAGTCTAATCAAGTAATTATCCACAGTTTACCATCCACAAATCATAAAACAAATGTTTAGCTAAAATTTGATAGTGTATAACTGATCCATCTAAAGGATAGCAAAATGCATCTTAAAATGTAGAAAAATGTAATTATAATTTTTTGTGGAAAAAAATATACAAAATTTATTAATAATAACTAAACAAATGATAATAAAGATAAAAGCAAGAGAGAAAAATAGAGAGAAAAAGATAGTAGGAGGTCATCCATTTTATGGCAAACTTGCCAAAACATGCTCAAAAGTACACCATGGTCAAGAAGTAGGTGTGAGTGTAAGAGTATCTTATGAAAGTGGGTGTATATGCAATTGTCTCTATTAGTTATTATTACCTACTAGGTGCTTCTCCACGCAACCCGTGGGTTGTGGTGTAGTTGGCACTTTCTTTTTTTTGGTCTTTTTCGTTTTCTCTTTTGTATTATTTCGTTTTAATTAGGTATATATGGGGTTCACAGTCACTTGTATTAATACACTATATGTTTATACCATTTCGTTTAGATGTGTACAATTGTGGTGTTTACTTTTTATGAATTATGAGGATGTTGTTTCTTGCTTTTGAGGATCCAAGCTTTTCATTGAGTGATATTGTTCCCAATACATTTATTGTATTTTAGATTTCTAATTAACTGTTTATGTAAACCCTTCATACGTTGATGTTGCAATAATAAGTTATTTTTTAAAAGTAATTATCTTCCATGTAAGTGATTATGTTTGTATGCCCATATTTTGTTCTAATATCAATAAGATCGTTTCTGTTTTTTTTTAGTTGGCTTTGAAACCAATTTTGAGTTAAGCAAATAATGGGTCGAATTATGGTGTTAATAAGTAATATAGTTTCTTATGTATATATTGTATATATTTGACTACAAGTTTAGCTAACAAAAAAAATCAGTAATATTTAAATATAATATTGAACATATATATATATATTTTTTTTATTTGTGGGAGGAATGTATGGAATAATTGGATAGAAGTTATTTTTGAGTTAAATGATCTTTTATGTCTTTAAAGTGAGTTTAATATTATTAAATTTTCATATATGTCTTGATTTTTTTTTTAAGGAATACCAAGTGTTTCCTTCCAAATTTGTAGTGACATAATATGTTAGTTTTCTTATATGGTTTTATGAACTACAATGTAAAGGTTTTTCAAAGTAATAAGTACACTCACATTGATTGAGTTATAAAATTTGGAGAAATGTTTATTTCGATTAATCATCTGCTCTTTTAAATATATTAAATGAGTATGTTATTGTTCCTACAAATAGGACAACATATATTATAGTTTAACCATGGAGTTAAGCAATAGAAATGGAACTTGTGATTGCAAGACAAAATGCTTATATATATTATATTACACATTGATCGTTTAAAAATGAATAGGAGCATCTAATTCTTAAAAAAAGTTGTTTTTTTGTCAAAACCAACATATGTGAATTTAAATTTAACAATGCAAATTTAAAAAATAATTATGAATAGATTAGAAAGGAAATAAATATAAAAGAAATATTTTATTTTTATATAAATAAAATAAAAATTGAAAACAATGTTAAATATATATAATACGTTCTAAATTAAAATATAGAATCAAACTCTTACAAGTTACAACACATATGAGATATAACAACATTTGATATTGGTGGGAGAGGAGGAGAGAATGATTACTATAAGATGGTAATCCAAATTAAGATTTTTAATGCTAAATTTTAATTTTAGAGACTACATGATATATATTTTACATTGTTCTTATTTTAAAAGATTCATCTCCATTATCTAATTTGGATTATTATCTTATAAGTAATCAGTATCTCCTCCTCTCCCACCAATATCAAGTGTTGTTATATCTCATATGTGTTGTAAGAGTTTGTAACTATATTTTAATTTAGAAAGTATTATATATATATATATATATATTACATTGTTATATTTTTTTATAGATTCATCTCCATTATAGTGAACTTCTCGGTAAGTCCGGCACGATCAGAGTGAAACAACAATGTCGAAATCAGGCCGCCCCCTGAGCATACTCCGGTGATATTGAATAAGCCTTCAGCCGGTGCTGGTGCCTGCGTAAGTGGTTGAGAATCGCCTCTTTGACACTACCACTCCCCTCATCCGGCTCTCCGCAGGGGAATCTCCACTCACTGCTACAGAAATTTCAGTTTTTTTTGTTCAATTCTTCAACAGTTGGTTTGCTACAAGCGGGGCTCAGGTTCACCGCCGGTTCGCCCACTGCTGCTTTCATAGAGCATCGGGCTCACCTCGGATCAGGAACGCGCCCAAAAGCGATGATTCACTTGTCCCCTTGTCTGCTTTTTACAACCCATAAAACAAAAATAAGAAATCCAAAATAAAAAAATAATAAAAAATGATTTGAGGTATTGTAGAAGAGAATGAGAGAACATGAAAATCAGATAGGAAAAGAATGCCAATATGAGAGAATGAGAGATTGAGAGAATGCTTATTTATACGATAAGAAATGATGGAAGTTACATTTAGAATTATGAAGTTACAATAGTAATTTATTGTGTTTGAATAAAATTGAGTGGTAGAATATGATTAATGCATAATTTATTTTATTTTCAGTTATAATTTTATTTTAATGTGTGAGTTAAATGTTTTGTATTTATTGGGTCTTAAATATTGTTTAAAGCAATTAGAAAGCAAATTAAAAAAAATAAAAAAAATTAGAAAACATTAAATGAAAATCAACCAATAAGGAGAGACCAAAACCTTACTTTTATATATATGATGATAAGAATGAAGAACACAGTCTCTATTTCTTATCGTAAGATACACTGTTTACAAGACTAGAGCCACCGGCACATCACCGATTCATCAACTCTATCTCCCAAGCAACACATACGTCACTTTTACAATTCACAAACAATGCATAAAAGAACTACAATGACTATTCTCAGTTTATATAAAAATGTCTTCAGTCCCTTGCACATGCTTCTCATGTGCTTATCAATACTCCCCCCCCTTTGAAAACAGCTTGTCCTCAAGCTGTGGAAAAAAAAGAAACCTAATTAACTGTGTAGTATCATCATATCGCCCTTTCCTAGCTCGTTCTCCACAGCTTCTTGCTAAAAGATTTCACAATATGTTGTCGTGCAAGGTTGTTCTATAAGCAGATTTTCCCTGTTCCAAACGCTTCCCTAGTCTCTGTGTTGTATTTTGAACTTAAACCACCAGTTCTTGCAAAATTTTCTCTTCCATAAATCTGTAAAACAGAATTGAATGCCACCCAAGCAAGGCACACAAACAACCTTGATCCTCTTATTCTCTCCAAACTTGTAACCTGTTTTGGTCGTGTGGTGTACAACCTGAACGGTCCTTTGAAACTGCTCCAATTCCCTTTGAATGATAGAATCGTGCTTGACCATCGAGTAGACTGGCTTCTGCGGAGTTGTTGGGGTGATTAACAGAGTCAACAACATGGATGCAAAACTTGCAGGTTGAATTACTTTCCCAATCTGAGACCACCACACATCATCATATCGTTTGTTTTGGAACTTGTGTACAATCGCATATCCATGCTCTTTGTTCTCTCTCCTGCCATAGTAGAGCTGCTGCTGCACACACATTGATCTTCCGCACCGTAGCGTCACCGTGAAGTTGCAGGTAACCCATAGTTGCAAGCTAAACTTCTGCAGTTTTTTCTTTCTCCAGCAATGCCACACTGAATGATACAAATTCCAATCATTCACTAAAAACACTCTGTCTTCGTCTGCTTTATCTTCATCATGCTGTGTGTATTGTTTAGCTAGAAGCAATTGTTGATGAGCTTGTAATGGCAGCAAGTCTCGTTCTTTACGCATCGGTGCCCGCTCTACTACCATACGTGACTCTTCTTCAAGCTCAAGAAGCACACTTTGAACCATAGACACTTGCAGACCCTCCCCTGGTTTCCCAGCAACTTTAGTGTTCTGAATTACAACCTTGTAAACAACATGATGTTGCTGTATTGATGTGACCCTCTGCTTTGGTATGTTCCCATTTGGGCTAAGGCAATCCACCAATAGAGACACACATTTATACTTAAACTGCAGAGATTTCAAAGACCTTTGCTTCTTCCTTTTTTGTAGCCTACCAACACGAAATTCACACAAAGTTTCACCCACTGGAACATGAAAGTGCAGTCTCTTTAATCTCTCTTTTACATGCTTTGATTTCCTCCAACTTGTATTGAACCAGTCATGATTCTTATGTGTCTTTAGTCTTTCTGCCTCAGGTTTGTATTTAAACTTCCAGGACTTAGAACATTTACTCTGCTGTTGCATTTGCAGCTCATTACTATCACACAAAGTACACTGCTTATGCAATCCTTCTCTTGTCCCATTTGCATCTGCAACTGCATTCATCTTCTTATGTTGCAGTAAGTTGTACCCTCTAAGAAATATTGGATCGAACACTTGGCAGCCATATGTTTCTGTCTCACTACCATACACAATCTGAAACTGAGCTGCAACATTTCCATCAAGGAACAAGCTCAAATCCGTCTTTTTTAACATCACAACAACTTTTTGACTCTTTGGCAATTCTTCAGTAAAGATCCATGCTACTTCATTAAGAGCTTCAAAGATTGGATTCTCAATGTGCTTTTCCCCACATGAGAAGCACATTAAGCACATGAGAAGCATGTGCAAGGGACTGAAGACATTTGTATATAAACTGAGAACAGTCATTGTAGTTCTTTTATGCATTGTTTGTGAATTGTAAAAGTGACGTATATGTTGCTTGGGAGATAGAGTTGATGAATCTGTGATGTGCCGGTGGCTCTATTCTTGTAAACAGTGTATCTTACGATAAGAAATAGAGATTGTGTTCTTCATTCTTATCAAATGGTGCGCTAGTGATCTTGCGATCGAATCAAACGCTGAAGAAAGTTAGGTTTTCAAACAATTTGGGGATTTTAATCACAAAGTGTCTTGAGGGATTTCCAATCTTTGATGGTGTTGTTGGTGAATTGCGTCCATAGCTTTCATGGATAGAGGAGTTCTTTATTCAGGAGGCTTTCATAGGAGATGAGAAGCTGAATCTTGCACAAAGTCTTCTCGAAGGTGACGCTGAATCTTGGTTCTATAGGCGACAAAGGATATCTCTCTTTCAATCGTGGAACGAAATGAAGGAATCGTTGTTATGTGCTTTTGGTACCGAGGATGATCCAGAGAGAATCAGCTTGGTCTTGGAGCGAGAACGACGATGGGAGAAACTCCAACAATCATATATGGCGAAGCGATCGTCTCCACAACGATCTTCGGAGAAAATCCAACCGATTTCAATGGAGCAAGCTCATGATCATTTGGAAATTTCTGAAGAATCATTGAATCAAGTCGGTGCAATCGTTGTTGAGAAGAAAGGATCGAAGAAGGAGCAAGATTCGTGTTTTGAACCAACTGGTTTCGAAACAGAATCGAGTCTCGCATCGCAATCGCTGGACGTGGATCGCGTCATAAACGCTAACGCAAGTTTACGACAGCCACAGGTACACGTTTCTGATTCAGAGCTTGTGATGAACATTGAACATAGGGAAGTGAAATCCATGTTGGAGAATCAAGATTATGTGGTGTTGACCGAGACTTTGGAGCCAGAAACGATTCAGCGTAACATCCAAATGGTTCAGGTTAAAGGTGGTGTTGCGAGGTCTCACAGTTTGGCTGGTATCACTAAAGAAGTTTCTGCATATAAGGTGTTTGATAAAATGACTCCACAGAAAGAAACGCTGAACTCGATGAAGAAGAGGAGATGTTTGAAAGCTTGGAGGTTCAAATTCAAATATACCAACAGGAAAAAGTCAAGAAAATTGATCAAACACCAGCTCTTTCCTAGTGAAGATGGCAAGTCCATCAATTTTTGTTTTCATGCTACGGTTGGAATGGTGCAGAGGAGGAGAAGGGTTCAGAACCTTAAAATGCAGAAGCATGACTGCTCACACACTTGGAGAAAGACAAAGTCTGCACAATTGCAGCTCATTCCAGAGCTTAAGTTGAGGAGATTGAGATTAAGGAGATTGCATACTAGGCTTAACTGCCAGCCTAGAAGCATGAACCAGCATCTTAATGGTGTTCACCTGTCCATGAACAAGGCATGTGACATATCCTATAAGTACAAGACAAGGAGACAGAGGAAGCATCACGTTTTTTCAGGATTGTCATCAAACTTGTTACACATTCAGTTTATGGAACACACTGCAATTGCTATGGATATTGATGAGATATATAATTAGAGATTGTGGTTGATGCAAAAAGCACATATTTCAAGTTGGTGGTGCAACTTGCAGATGAGTTGTCATTCAAAGGGACTCACACAGTTTATCATGGGTGATATGTTACTCAGTTTGAAGCTTACGCTACAGATTCATTGCCCATTGAAGAAGCCTAAATTTCTCAAATCTTGGCACTTCAAATACAAAGAGAGCAGTGGGATAGAAAGGAAAGTGACTCTGAAGCATACATTCACACTCAATGTACTGGATATATATGGAGCTTCATGGCATTCTTTCACTAACAAAACGAATCAATGGCACTCTCCAAATGGATTTGTTGATGCCTTACACTCTGGCTTTGGAGAGAAGCTCCACTTTTTTCCTGCTGCAGAGGTGAATGAGTTACAATCTGCAGATGTTCAACTAGACATGGAGCAGCAGACAGTTCCAGAAAGACAAATACTTTCTATTTGGCATCGTTGGAGACGCAAGGACTGACTCGACTAGACCTTAGCATTCTATCTTGTCATCTGAGCACAAGCGCACATCAGATGCTTTCCCTTAACGCTTGAGGACAAGCTTTTCTACAGGGGAGGGTATTGATACGTACATACATAGAAGAGAATGCTGCAAAAGAGTGAAGGTTAGCTGAGCTGCAGAAGAGTGTTGTAGAAGAGTGGGACACATTCTTCTTACGTCATTGTTAGAGATGCCTAGAATGTTTCCAGCCACATCTATTTCTTCTTTTAAAGCTTGAGGACAAGCTTTTCTAAAGGGGAAGGTATTGATAAGCTATATGAGAGGCACGTGAGAAGGAAGCTTGAGTGAAGAAGAAGATATCTCTAAGTCCTAACAAACTTTAGAGAGTATAAATAGTTAGTAGAGTCTATTGTAAAGACTTATCCTGCGTGATCAGATTCTGTGAGTTTGTTAGATCAGAGCTGTGACTCTGTTCTTGGTGATAAGAGAGGAGAACTGTAACTCCAATCTTATCAGTTAGGGTTCATAGTTTGTATTGGAGAATTGAGAAGAGATAAGAGAGAAGAGATAGTGACCTTCATTCTTATCATATGATTAATGTATCAAATAGTATATATAAAGTTGATACAAAGTACAAACAAAAAACAAAAGTAAGATACAGTAAAGTCAAATTCACAACACTATTGTGCAATCAGGAACTTCAAAAGATGACAAATTAAAACCCTCAAACCCTTTCACACATCTCTCTGAACCCTCCAAAGAAGATAGAATCTGGAATATTAATTATATGATCCAGTTTCTGTGAACTCCATAAAAACATCCAACATCAAACTATCACCAACCCAATGAAAATTTTGAGAAACAATAACTAACAAAACATATAGGCATCCCCTCAGATGTTAAAAAAAAAAAAATAACTTGAGGACTGTATCCTTTGAAAACCAGAACTGCAATCTCCACGAGTTCAAGTGGTCTTAAAATGGGACCATTAGTCTAGTGGTTTCTATTGGAGGACACCTCCTCATCCTACTCAGGCTCAAACCAGAAGTCTAATCAATAGAGGAAAAAAAAACTCAGCTCTTTCACAAGAGATGGAAAAGAAAGATGAAAGACCTGTTTCTTGACTGATCCCTGTTAGATCATGTCAAGCTTGACATTCTTCGTCTGTGGTGACACAGCTTAGCTCTCACATTTGGATCTGATGAAGTAACCATCTTGCTCCTTGGCGAAGAAGTATCATTAACATTCTTTTTCTGTAAAGAATTATCTTTAATATCCCTTTTAGGAGTTTCTGGTGTTCCACACTTAGCTGCAGCTCGAAGCGGTTTTGTGTATGATTTTCTAAGGAGAACTCTGCTGCGTGTGTCAGAGAGGCTAAGCGACTGCTGAGAAGTGGAGAAATGAGTAAGATTTTTAGCCACTGATCGTACTCTGTGTTTTTGCACTGAGTTCCTTCTCTGACATTGTTTGCCTTTGGCGACTAGCAACAGTAGAAGTCATGAAACGTGGGACAAACCCAGAACTCTTACTTACTTTGACATGTTTATCAGATGATTTTGGGGTCGCATCAGTCTCTTTCAAATGATCTAAAGGCAAAATAGCTTTCTTCTCGATGTCTTCTAGATGCTTACTCTCATCGGTGATCCAAAAGAGTTTCTTGTTTTCATTAAGCAGACACTCTACTTCCTGTAACCGCGCTTTGATCTTCTTACAATTTTCTTGAGTTTCTTGCATTTCCTCTTCAAGTTTCGGTATTTTCTTTTCTCTTAGCTTTTGTAGTTCCTAAGCAATGATGATGAAAACATTTAGCAACGAGTGATCTGGATATAAAATGCAACTACAGCAGTACAGGTGCTTACAGCTGTTAATCCTCTGTTAGACTCTATAGATCTTGCACGTTTTGTAAAGCTTAAAGAGCAAATTGTTTCACCAACATCTACATCACGTGGACTTATGTGCACAAGCATCAGAACCTTTGATTTAGTACCTAAAAGAATTAGATAACAATCAAACTTAGATAGCGTCATTATAGGATATATCTTAAAAGACTTTTAAGATATTATTATAAGCAACCATATATATATATGCGTTTTTACCTAGAGAATCTTTAAGAATTTGAGTTAGCTTGCTGTTTCTGCAAGCAAGAAAAAAAAGGAAAAAGCTAAACTCAGAAGCATGACCTAAGCAAGATCTATTTTACTTCTGCCAGATAGATGTCTCCATGGCATATGTGTGTGAAAAGGAATTAAAAGCTGAGGTCTTGCCTGTAAGGCACATGTCCCTTCTTTCTCCTTAATGCTGCAATCACATCTCCAAGAGCGGAAAGTGAGAGGTTTATGGCCCTTCCTTCATCCATAGTTTGCCCTATAGCTCCGGTTTTCAAGAGCCTCTCGCTTCCTCCGAGATCTATCATCCAAAGCTTGCTAACTTCAGTTTTTGACCCCACAGCATCCCCACGACGAAAGATTGTGATCCTTGTTAAACTAGAAATAAAGTAATTGAATAAGGATAACTACCAAACTGAATTGACAAATACAGTTGGAACCATCAAGAGCTTACCAATGAGATCTGCTCGAAGTTTCGTTCACATTTGTCCAAGAAGTTGATCTGCCTCGTCTCCCTTTATTGTACCACCATCTAGCCTTTGTAAAATCCGGTACTTCCACTTCAGTCAAACCTTCAATTTCAACCGAACCCTTTGAGTCTACTTGAATATTGAGGTTGCTGCAGTAAAGTTCAGGCAGACAAGAGGAAGTACTTAGAAGAATGCTTCTGGTCTTATAAACATTTGGATAAGAAAGCTGGTTACTTACCATTTAGCTGAGGTTTCATAAGACTTCAAAGACTGTCTTGCAGGCAACAGATCTTTCAGGTTACCCATGTAGATTTCCAACATACTCATTGTAAATGTCACAGAATGTGTATGATCCGTTGAAGCTTCATTGAAAAGCTCTTTAATAGCTCTAGGAGCAAGGCCTGGTTGCTCGTTCGTGCCATCCTAAACAAGGCAAGAAACAAAGCTCTTCCTTAACTTAAACAAAAAAAAAACAAGCAACTCCAGGAATAAATGACTTTTTCCAACAAAACCTGAAAACCAAGAATGACTAACCATGGTGAAAGTCTTGCCTGTCCCCGTTTGACCATACGCCATGACACATACATTGTGACCATCAAGGGCAGATCTAAGAATCGGTTTCACTTCTCCGAAAACGTCTTCTACAGAGTTTTCAACCAGGAGAAGGAAGGCCTCATTTACTCACAACTGGAAGGAAATAGAAAGCTAAGAAACCAAGAAAAAGGGAATCACTAAAGCCTAACAGCAGACTAACCTTGAGTTGCTGATTGTTGGAAAACCTTATCAAATTCAAAATCTTTTCGAGTTCCAGCAGATCTAACAACAACCTTATCCGGTCCAAACGACACAGGTTCCCTAGTCGGTCTCCTTTCCGTCACTAGAAATGGCCTAACTCTACAAAACACACGTATACTTCCTGCAAAATTGAAGCCAATCCTTGAGATAACAATCAAAATGTAAACCAAAGTTTCATAACTAAAGGGAGTTGCAACCTTTAGTGTCTATGATCTTATTCAGAACTTCCCTTCTATTTTCATCCAATGACTTAAGCGTTGACTTCAACTCCATAACTTCCCCTATAAATTAGATAACCAACCAGAAATCAAATTAAACACACAAGCTCGAATTCATTTCAAACTTCTTGATCAACTAGAAAACATACTAGTGAAGCAAAATCAAGAAGATAAAACCTTCAAGGTTTGATATTGAATTTTCAAGCTCATTCCTTTCATGCTCAGGAACAACATTTACATCAGTGTAGACCAAAGTAACAGCAGGTTGTGGCGATTCAATAGATTCAGGAACTGACATTGAGCTAACTGGAGATTGAGGGATCAAGATCTCTCCTTTTTCAGCTGAAACCAACATTTTTTTTCCTTAGCTGACTTGAACGAGATTCAAATTCTGACAAAACACGAAAAGAAAAAAAGAAAAAACAAAGAGGAAGTGGGAGTGGAATGGAGACAAGGACAACAAACTTAACTCAACGTATCCAATGTAAGAATGGTAGTTAGGAACAAAGAAAAAAAGAACAATAAACTTTTTACTATTTATAATTTATTCTACAGAACTCTGAACAAGAAGACAACTTGAGTTGTCATAAAACTCAGGACATGATATAATTGATTAATGTAAGTTCAAAGCAGAGAGAGAGAGAGACTGAGAGAAAAGGAAAGGTTTTTAATTTGTCAGAAACAAGAAAACCCCCTCGGAATAAGAAATACTAGTAGTATTTAATAGAAAAAGAAATGGGAAAAATTGAAGATGAAGCAATGTTTAAAGACCGAAGGGTTCCAGGAAAAAAAAAAAAAAAAAAAAAAAAAAAAAAAAAATCAAAACTTTTGAAAGAGTCTCAATTAGCAAAGAGAGAAACAGAACCAGATTTGCTCATATGGGTTTAAAAGATATAAAAATCTACTCAGAGGTATAAGATCGAGCAAGTGAGAGACAACAACACAAGAGGGTAAAAGCAAAACTGTTGAAACCTCTCAAGTTTTGATTTTTAGAGAAGGCTTTTTGGTCAAATGATTAAAACACTTGTTTGTCTGGTGACGAATGATGATGGTTTCTTGATTTCAGAAATGAAACATCTTTCTTTTCTCTGACCCTGTTTCATCTTCCAACAATACAGTTGGATTAGTGCGACTTTTTTGGAACAAAAAAGGGAAAATGATTGAGGAGGGAGAGAATCAGGTTCATCATGGTAGGTCCATTCCATAGGACAAAAGTTGGTGCCTTTTATTCCTCAGCCGGAGCGTGTTTTGCCTATTTATCTTCTTCCTTACTCCTTAGTGCTTCACCGGTTTTGTCATAACCGGTTTTATTCAACAAAAACCAGGAGATCAAACATAGCTTATCGAACCCGGTTATGGTAACAACATCTCGATCGGAATCAAATAATTAAGTGAGTCTTGTTGTATTTAGACCACCAGCAATGTAGGTTGATGCTGTAAGTGATAAGTGTATTAAGGACCTAAGTGTAATTAGTAAACTCTTAATCTATGTTGTAAACCCTTTCAATGAATACACCAAGCATTCTATTCTATATGGTATCAGAGCTAACGTTACCTATCAAACCCTAAATTTTTTTTTAACGGCCGCCGTTCCTTCTCTTCTTCTTCTTCTTCCTCTTTGATCTCCATCTCTACTCTGTGATCATGTCTGGCTCGAGTTCACCGGCCTCTCTTTCTGAGACAATCACCGTCTCCTCCTCTCCTACGCTTGTCAATGTTAACATGAAAAACGTCACAAAGCTTACGTCGACCAACTTCCTCATGTGGAGTCGTCAAGTTCATGCTCTTCTTGATGGTTATGATCTCGCTGGCTATGTCGATGGATCTGTAATCGCTCCTTCTCCCACTGTCTCCGTTGATGGCGTCACCTCTGCGAACGCCGATTACGCCTTGTGGAAGCGCCAAGATAAACTGATCTACAGTGCGTTGCTTGGTGCTATCTCCGTCACGGTTCAGCCTCTTCTGTCGAAAGCTGTCACTGCCGCTGACATATGGACTACTCTCTCCTCTACGTATGCCAATCCCAGTCATGGTCATCTGCAACAACTCCGTCAACAGCTCAAGCACTGGACGAAGGGTACAAAGACCATCGATGCTTACTTTCAGGGTTTTACAACCCGCTTTGATCAACTTGCTCTCCTTGGGAAGCCTGTTGAACCTGAGGCGCAACCTGAGTTTATTCTCGAAGGTCTCTCCGACGATTACAAGACGGTGGTGGATCAGATTGAAGGCCGTGACACACCTCCATTGCTGCTGGAACGTCATGAGATCCTGATCAACTATGAGACGAAGCTTACTACTAAGGCCACAACTGCATCGTCTCTTCCTGCCTCTGCGAATGCTGCTCACCATCGCGGCAATGCTGGATCCGGAGGTGGTCGCTCTCATGGTCGTTCCAATCAACGTGGTGGTCATAACAACAACTGGTCGTCTAATCAGTCATACTCTCGTAACTAATCACTACAAGAAAATAGGCAAATAGCAACTGCACTATTAGTCACTATTTAGTCGCTAAACGGTGTGCTACGACTAAATAGCGACTAAAACCAGTAGTCGTAAATCGAGAGTCGCTAAAATATATAGTCGTAAAATTAGTCGTCAAATAGCGACTACATTACGACTATTTTGCATAGTCGTAAATTTAGTTGTAATGTAGTCACTAAATTTTGCGACTACGCTACGACTATTTTACGACGACGCAAAATAGTCATAACATAGTCACCAAATTTAGTGACTAATTGATGACTAATTACCGACCATAGTTGTATTTAAGTATTTATACATTAATGTATTTATATAGTACTAAATTAGGACCCGTGCTAGATCACGGGTTGAAATTTCTTTTATTTATATTGTAATATACGATTCTGAAGATCATGATTAATGCTAGATTAGGACCTTAAAAACTTTTAAAATCAATCATAGAAATTATATTTTATTCTAAAATTATAATATAAATTAATGAAATTTCAACCCGTGCTCTAACACGGTCTTAATCTAGCATTAAAGTTTAATTTTTAATTTCTGAATATGATCCCGAAGATCACGATTAATCTTGTTAAATTAGCGAGATTTGATTTTTTTTTATAATTGAGAATATATTTTTATGCCTTTAATAATTTTTTTATTGATGTAGTTTATGAATAAAATCTGTGAAAAATAAATTGGTAATATTATGATTCTAGATATTTGGAACCATATACATGATCTTCTGAAAATAAAGTTTGAAATATCCATGAAGTATCAATTTGGAATAACCTGTTTAAGATTTTCTGTTACAATTAAGGTTTTATTTGTTATAATTAATATATGAATTAATAATTTATAATCTATGTATAACCTATTTGTAACCAAAACAATGTTGATACTTCCATTTTATTATATATAGGGGATTTTTACAAATTATAATACAGTATTTATGTTATTTTGTGACAGTTTTTCTTTAAATTAATATATATTGATATTAACAGCCCACCCAAACCGGGAATTGAATAAGTGTTACAAAATTGAACCGGACCGGAATCTCAGTTGAACCAGATGCTAAAAAATTAACAAAAAAAAACCCTAATCATGCAAATCAGCTCTCCGCCGCCGCAACGAGATTTCGTTTGTCGACGATCTCTCGTTGCTTGCTATGCTTCCTCCGCCAAGTCTCTCTGGTGGTCTTGCGGCGTCTGATCTGTTTCTGTTCTTCAACGACGAAACAAACGGCAATGAGAATCTTTGGTTGTCTAATGCTTGTGAATCTGAGAGACGGAAAGAAAACAGTGGCGGAGAAAGAAGGGCGGTTGTGGTTTGAGTTTAACACTTTCAATCTGTATGACCTAAGGGAGAAGCAGTGAAAACGAAGAATGAATCTTAATATCAACTCACCAAATCGCGAGAAGGAGAAGAGAAACGAAAAGACAGAACGAGTACCTGTTGGATTAGAATCAGAGGGTTAAGCGTGATGGTGATCAGGGTGTCGGCTGGGGAAACGCATTGTGAGTCAAGGAGGAAGACATCAGAGCTAGATCGAAGAGGAAGAGGAAGAGATCTGAGTGTGTAGGCGGCATAACTGCGTAGACGGAGTTTAGATTTTTTTTTTCTAAAGTGTTGGTGTGGTTATGTCGAGGAAGGAAAAGACTCTAGGTTAACCTAACCTTATTCCAAATAATTTTACTTGAACCGGGAAAACTAAATATAATTAGTGGGATGGTGATAAATTTTGGGTTTGTCCGCCCAAACCAAATAATTTTGGTTTCATATTTATTTTAGTTGTGTATATGATTTTGAATACCAATTCATAATTGTTTATATAATTGTCTCTTTTTTTGTTCATAATTTAGGCTTTCAGTGATAATTTTAATTAAAATCCAACACTTAAATCTTGAAAAAAATACATAATCATTGTTTTGAAAAGATAAGATAAAATCTAACACTTAATTTGGTATATAGATATATGTATCCCCTTTATAATAAAAGGGAAGTACACAACATTGTTTTGGTAGACTTTATAATTTTAATAAATGATTACAAATAGGTTATAAATAAGTTATAAATAAATCCATATATTAATTGTAACAAATAAAACTTTAATTGTAACCGAAAATTTTAAACGGGTTATTCCAAATTGATAGTTAAGTGATATTCCAAACTTTATTTTCGGAATATCACGTATATGGTTCCAAATATCTAGAATCACAATATTACCAATTTATTTTCCACAGATTTTATTGAGAAACCACATCAATCAAAAAGTTATTAAAGGGATAAAAATATACTCTCAATCATAAACAAAGGAATCAAATCTCGCTAATTTAACAAGATTAATTGTGATCTTCGGGATCATATTCAAAAATTAAGAAATTAAACTTTAATGCTAGATTAGGACTTGTGCTAGAGCACAGGTTGAAATTCCTTTTAATTATATTATAATTTTATAATAAAATATAATTTATATGATTGATTTTAAAAGTTCTTAAGGTCCTAATCTAGCATTAATCATGATTTTCGGAATCGAATTTTTATTCTAAAATTCAAATATAAATAAAAGGAATTTCAACCCGTGCTCTAGCACGGGTCCTAATCTAGTATTAGTTTAAAATATATATAACAATGTTTTGTTAAGTTAGTTTATAAGATACATAACTAACAATTTTCCCTTGAAACCACATGTAACAGAAAATACAAATATTTTTATAGAGATTTTGTGTATGTATCAGTTCAAACCAATGTAGAAACATGTAACTTAACATATTAACATTATATATTGTGACTACTTTGCTACTTTTTACTAACTCTGGAAATTCAACTGGTGGCTGAGAGTGAACTATGGATGTTGTCACTGTCTCAACTTAACCTCAGAAT
This sequence comes from Camelina hispida, assembly GCA_023657505.1. Lineage (NCBI taxonomy): Eukaryota > Viridiplantae > Streptophyta > Magnoliopsida > Brassicales > Brassicaceae > Camelina > Camelina hispida. Next base: position 24,562,563 of record CP094637.1, read on the forward strand.
CCCAGGCTTTTGTATCCCATAATATATAGAGTGATGATGATTTTTTTTTTCTAAGTGTAGTGTCAGAGAAATGGAGGCACATATTAGGATGAAGGTATAGGGTTTAAATTACAGGGTTTGGGGTACATGTTTATGATTTGGGGTTAAGTTTTGAATTTATGACTTATGAATTAATTTATAAGATTTAGAGTTTATGATTTAGGTTTTGGAGTTTGGTTAAGGGTTTGGTGTTAAATATTGAAAATTATGATTTTCTTAAATAGCGACTGATATATGACTTCTTAGCGACCGTTTACTATGAGTCGCATATTAGTCGCTAAATTGATGACGATTTAGCAACTACATATTTCGGTGTGCAATATAGTCATAAAATAGTTGCTAAATTACGACTAAACTAGCGACTAAGATATGTAGTCGTTAAAAAACGACTAATATACGACCAAATATTTGTAGTTGTAAAATAGTCTCTAAATAGTCAGTACTTATTCGTAAAAGATGATGACTACATATATAGTCGCTAATTATAGTCGTAAAATCCATGTTTTCTTGTAGTGAATACACAACGCGACCGTATCAAGGAAGATGCCAGATTTGTGGGATTCATGGCCATAGTGCGCGTCGCTGTTCCCAGTTGCAGCTTCCACCACAACTGTCTCCGATGAATCAGTCGTTGGTCTACTCCTATCCCCCATGGCAGCCGCGTGCTCACATGGCGGTCACTCAACCATACAACCCGGGGAACTGGCTCTTAGACAGTGGTTCCACACATCATCTCACGTCTGACCTCAACAATCTCGCACTCCATCAACCTTATAATGGTGGGGAGGAGGTTACCACTGCTGATGGAGCTGGGATGCCGATCACACACACGGGTTCTGCCCTGCTTCCTACACCAACACGTTCTCTTGCTTTGAATGGTGTCTTATGTGTTCCTAATGTTCAGAAAAATCTTATTTCTGTCTATCGCTTGTGTAACACTAACGGAGTTACGGTGGAATTTGCTCCTGCTTCTTTTCAGGTGAAGGATCTCAGCACGGGGGCCAAGTTGCTCCAAGGGAAGACAAGGAATGAGCAGTACGAGTGGCCTATCACGATGTCTACACCATCCTCCATGTTTGCGGCACCTTCTCCGAAGGCTGATCTTAACTCATGGCATGCGAGGCTCGGTCATCCGTCCCTATCTATCTTAAAAACACTTGTTTCTCAATTTTCTTTACCCGTTTCTTCTTCTTTCCCCAAAATTTGTCTTGTTCCGATTGTCTTATGAATAAAAGCCACAAACTTCCTTTTCATACAAACACAATCGCTTCTATTTATCCTCTTGAATACATATATACCGATGTATGGACCTCTCCTATCATCTCTATTGATAACTTCAAGTACTACTTAGTTATCGTTGACCACTTCACAAGATATACATGGTTATACCCTCTTAAACAGAAGTCTAATGTTCCAGACATTTTCATTGCTTTTACCGCTCTTGTTGAGAACAAGTTTAAGTGTAAGATAGGGACACTCTACTCTGACAATGGTGGTGAGTTCATCGCGCTACGCTCTTTCCTCACATCTCATGGCATCACGCATTTAACTACACCACCACATACACCTGAACTCAATGGTGTCTCCGAGCGTAAGCACCGTCATGTCGTCGAGACCGGTGTGGCTCTTCTAAGTGCCGCCTCCATGCCCACTACTTACTGGAGCTATGCCTTTGCCACTGCAGTATATCTTATCAACCGCATGGTCACACCGGTTATCGACAATGTCTCTCCGTACTACAAGCTGTTTGGCCAGGTCCCGAATTATCACAAGCTTTGAGTGTTCGGTTGTGAATGCTATCCTTGGCTCCGTCCTTACGCTGCTCATAAGTTGGACAGTCGCTCGGTGCCTTGTGTTTTTCTTAGTTATTCCCTCACACAGAAGCCCTATTACTGCTTGGATAGAGTGACAGGTCGTATCTATACGTCCCGACATGTTCACTTTGTTGAGTCGATATTTCCCTTTGCGAAACCCATTTCACAACAGGCTATCATTGCTGAACTGGTTCCCGTCTCCGCTCCTCCGCATGTGTTTCTTCCTGTTGCTGCAAGCCCACTCGTACCTGCTCATTCTTCGTCACCCGCGTGCTCTGCTCCTCACCTCCCGTCTCCCGTGCCGTCATCATTGTCACCATCACCCACGCCATCTCCCCGACTACAGCCTCGTGGTACTCCGGCAACGCCTCCTGCTCCTACTCCGCCACCCTCACCGCCGTCGAGCCCTCCTATACCTCAACCTCTCTCGCCTACTTCATCACAAAATACTACCGGGTCCTCTCACCAACCACATTCCTCTCCATCACCCACTCCCGCACCATCTCCTACCCCTTCACCTATCCCTACACCTCCACCACCTCCACCTCTTGCTAACCATCATCCTATGCGGACACGTCTCAAGAACAACATTACCAAACCGAAAACAAAATTTACCCTTACCACCACGGCCAAACTTACACCTAAAATACCTAAGACAGTGGCGGAAGCGTTGCAGGACCGAACTGGCGACAGGCAATGTGTGACGAAATCAACGCCCAAACACGCAATGGCACCTTCAACTTGGTTCCACCAGCTCCCTCACAGAATGTTATTGGGTGTAAGTGGGTCTTTACTCTTAAATATCATCCTAATGGTGAACTTGATAGGTATAAAGCAAGACTTGTGGCCAAAGCTTTCCACCAACAATACGGTCTTGACTTCACCGAGACATTTAGTCCTGTCATCAAGTCTACTAGTGTTCGGTCTGTCCTGCATGTTGCTGTGAGTAAGGGCTGGAGTATCCGCCAGATTGACGTGAATAACACTTTTCTCCAAGGCACTCTACATGAAGAGGTTTACGTCACCCAACCTCTGGGTTTTGTTGATCGGGATCATCCTCACTATGTTTGTCGTCTCCACAAAGCTCTCTATGGCCTTAAACAAGCTCCTCGGGCCTGGTACCAAGAGCTCTGTGCTTACCTCCTTACTCTTGGCTTTGTTAACTCTGTGGCGGACAGCTCTCTCTTTACGAAACGACGAGGTTCGGAGGTGGTACATGTGCTTGTTTACGTTGATGACATGCTCATTACTGGAAGTAACAACGCCCTTCTCACCGGTTTTATCGATCATTTATCAACTCGGTTCTCCCTCAAGGATCTGGGTGAAATGCGTTATTTCTTGGGCATCGAAGCTACTCGTACGAAACATGGTCTCCATCTTATGCAGAAAAAGTACATCCTTGACTTACTTGCTAAAAATGCTCTCTGCTCGCCCAGTGTCTACTCCGATGGCACCAACTCCCAAGCTCACTCTAACCTCCGGCACACCGCTATCGTCACCTACGGAATATCGTGCGGTCCTTGGAAGCTTACAATATCTCTCCTTCACTCGCCCTGACCTTGCTTTTGCAGTAAACCGCTTGTCACAGTTTATGCATTGTCCCACTGATCTTTATTGGCAGGCTGTGAAACGAGTTCTCCATTATCTTGCTGGTATCGTCACCCTTGGGATTTTCCTCCGTGCTAATACCCCTATGACGTTACACGCTTACTCTAATGCAGACTGGTCTCGCAATCTTAGTGATGGTGTCTCTACCAATGCGTATATCGTTTATGTTGGTGGGAATCCGGTTTCTTGGTCTTCACGAAAACAACGTGGTGTGGCTCGCTCTTCAACTGAATCCGAGTATTGGGCCGTAGCCAATGCAGCTTTGGAACTCAGCTGGGTCTGTTCTCTGCTCACTGAACTCGGGATCACATTATCAGCTCCACCGGTGATATATTGCGATAATGTTGGTGCTACGTACCTCTCAGCCAATCCAGTTTTTCACTCTCGCATGAAGCATATTGCTATTGACTTTCACTTTGTTCGTCAGTATGTCCAAGCTGGTGCCCTTCGTGTCTCCCATGTCTCCACACACGATCAGCTTGATAAGCTTCAAGCTACCGACCTGCTTGGCCAAGAATGTCAATCAAGCACGAGTATAAAGCAATGTATAAAGAAGCTTCCAGAATTGTCAACAGTATACCAAATCACGAGATCTTTATACATTGCCGCATTTAGAATATATTTCAAGAAAAAACTCCTCTGTTTGGAGCATGCTCTCACTAACGAAATCGATAATGCAGCCAGATTCGAACAAGCATGCATGTAAACTTGTGAAAGTAATCACGTTTGGTTTCACTCATCATTTAGTCATACACTTCAACAGCCTAAAACCAGTTACCTGCGCCGAGTCGCCGAAATAACCAGAGATCATGAGTTAACCAAATAACAACAGCCTTTACTGATGTGTTTTTGAAAAGACGGTTTCTTAAAATTCCTTTGTACAAATTACTATCCAGTATCCACGTACGCGAGGTGCAAAAAGGCAGAAAAAGAAAGAACTCAGGACAACAAAACAAGTGGAATAATCCTCCAAATCTATGTAACACAAGAACTAAAAATACATACACATTTCATAACTTCGATTTCATAGTCAAATTAGCCACTATCTAATCCAATAGAAAGGAAATTATAAAACATTCAATTATAACCACATGCACAATAACCTGTGCAGGAAGATTATGCCAACGTAGGCAATGATGTTTCCATGTTTTGATGAAATAAGGTAAACCAAAATAGTTAATTCAAAATTTTAAAAAGGAAATCCGACAATGATATTTTACGTACTCCTAACTCACAGTAAGTTCATGTCACCCACTAGAAATCGAGAAAAAAATAAAATCATACTAGTAATTTTTAAAGCTACGGACTCAAAATCCAATCGAGAAAATGCTACATAACCTATAAGCCAAACGTAAGCTGCATGCATACCCCAAACTCACAAATTGTCAGCCCTGAAAAATTCAGCTAATTAATCTTAAGGGTAAGTTTACAAGGATTCCAAACTCAATTCCAAAACGCTACATAACCTAATGGGTAAGCTGCAAATAGAGTTACTACTAGTGGTGGATGCAAATGTCTGTTGAAAGAAATCAAACTAGACTAGAAGATATAAGCTGATGCCATAGAGACATATGCCGATACATATCGTTGTAACATCCATAGAGGCATAAGCCGATGCCAAACCAAGCAACGAGTCATATTAGAAAGAATGAACACCTTCAAAATCCATAAGTCATATTTAAAAGAAGAATCTAGCAAAAGCAAAAGGAGAGTAAAACCAAAATATTAAGATTAGAAAATCTAATTCGTTTTTCTAAATTGGCTTGGCTCAGCAGACAAATTAGAAAATGTTTAACCCTTCTAAAAATAAGTTTTGAACATCAAGCTAGGGAGCACTGGAATTTTCTAATGTCAGCAGAGGAAAAATTCTTTCATCAGAAATCGAGAGCTACTTGGATTAATCTTGGAGACAGAAACACAGCTTTCTTCCACAAGTCTGCCTCCCAGAGAGCTGCGAGGAACCACATTCACTATCTTAGAGACATGGATGATAGAAAGCTTGTTGATCCTAAGGATATCAAGGAACATGCCGCAGATTATTTCTAGGGTATAATAGGATGCACAGAGATGCCAATATCTCCTGTCTCAATAACCGAGATACAGGATTTGCTTTCTTTCAGATGCACTGACACTCAAAGACAGGAGCTGCAGAAAATGGTCTCAGCAGAAGAAATTAAGAGCGCTGTCTTTGCAATGCCGAGGGACAAGAGCCCTGGTCCAGATGGATTTTCAGTGGAATTCTACAGAGCATCCTGGGACACAGTAAGGACGGATGTTATCGCTGCAGTGCAGGAATTTTTCAGGAATGGTCGATTGTTGAAGGAATTTAACAACACGGCTATCACTCTCATTCCAAAGCAACCTGAAGCATGCAAACTGGGCGACTACAGGCCGATAAGTTGCTGCAATCTAACATATAAAATCATTTCCAAGATCATCGCCAACAGATTGAAGCCACTTCTCCAGGATTACATTAATCCAAACCAAGCAGCGTTTTTAAAAGGACGAAGCCTGGGAGAGAACGTGCTATTGGCGTCGGAGCTAATCAGGGATTATCAAAAAGAGACGTGTAGTAAGAGCTGCATGCTCAAGGTAGACATAAGGAAAGCGTTTGACACGGTGTGTTGGGATTTTGTGCTCAAGGTGCTTGAAGCTCAGAACTTCCCAACTATTTTTTGCACTTGGGTGAAGGAATGCATCTCATCACCAAGATTCTCGATATCAATCAATGGTGAACTAGCAGGTTTCTTTCCGGGAAAAAAGGGCTTCGTCAAGGCGATCCACTCTCTCCATATTTGTTCATTATGGTTATGGAGGTGCTATCCAAACTGCTTGAACGAGCTGCAGACCAAGGACACATAAGGCTACACCCTCTCTATGCCTCTCCAGTGGTAACACATCTTTTATTTGCTGACGAGTTGCTAGTTTTCTCGGACGGAGCGAGACACTCTCTTACTGGAATTGCTGAAACAATTAAAACATTCAAGAGCATCAGTGGATTAGATGTCAATCCGGAAAAGTCAGAAATTTTCTTTGGGGGATATTCGGAGGTTCAAGTGGCAGTCCTTAGCGCCTTGCAAGGGATTAAAGTGGGTGTATTTCCTACTCGTTACCTGGGTCTTCCCTTAAATCCAGCGAGAATATCCTTTGCTACACTGCAACCATTCATCGAGAAAATCACAAACAAGCTGCATGCTTGGACAGTAAAGTTTCTATCTTTCGCTGGAAAGATAAGGTTGATATCCTTGGTCATTTATGGCATGGTCAACTTCTGGAGTGCAGTGTTCAACCTTCCAAAACGGTTCTATGCCAAAGTGGACTCTCTATGTGCAGCTTTTCTTTGGAAGAACAAAGTCACTTCGGCAGTGGGGGCAAGAGTAGCCTGGATAGACGTCTGCAAGCCTAAAGAGGAAGGGAGACTGGGTATTCGTTTGTTGGAGGACTTTGCAGTCGTGTTTCAACTAAAGTTGATTTGGAATCTTTTTACAAATGCGGGTTCTCTATGGGTGGCTTGGATAAGAGGTAATATTTTGCAAAGAAAGAGTTTCTGGAGTCTAAGGGACTCTGCAAGGCTATCCAGGACAATAAAATCAATGATCTCTCTGAAGTCTCATATGGTGGAGTTCATGAAGTGTGAAGTAAGAGATGGAAAGTCTGCTTCTTTCTGGTTTGATAATTGGACAGGTCATGGTCCTCTACTTACTTTCATTGGTGAGAATGGACCAAGGGATCTCCGCATTAGAAAGGAAGCCAAGGTAGCGGAGGCGGTGAGAAATGGTGAATGGTGGATGCCGGGAGCTCGCTCAGAGGCGCACCAGCAACTCATGATCACACTAACAACAATCACTCCACCCCACGCTCTTCAGGGCCATGATGTTTATCTATGGCGACAAAGGACATGTTCTTTCTCAGAATCTTTCTCTTCCAAGGAAACTTGGGAGCAACTGCGATCAATCTCCCCTCTGGTACCTTGGAAAAAAGTGGTATGGTTTAAAGGAGTACCCATATTTGCTTTTATCCTTTGGCTAGTGATGAAAGGAAGACTGCCTAGAAGGGACAGGTTGCGAGCGTGGGGACGAAACATTCCTGCAGCTTGTGTGCTCTGTTCAAATGGTTTGGAAACACATGACCACCTCTTCTTTGAATGTCCTTACTCCGCAGGGATTTGGCAATCTTTTGCTTCAAAAATTTGGAGTCACCCCACATCATCAATTGGCTCCATCTCCCCTTGGATCATGCAGACTAGAAACCCAAGATTTCCAGGTGAAGGGACGCTCGTCAAGCTGCTACTGCAAACAACATGCTACCTTATCTGGAAAGAACGAAACGCGACACTACAAGAAAACACGCATTTTGCGACTACACTATTAGTCACTTAATAGTCGCTAAATCAAGATTTACGACTAATTAGCGACTATTTCATACTGTCGTTAATCGATAGTCGCTATTTGATATAGTCGTATATTTAGTCACAATTTTGCGACTAATAGGCGACTATATACATGTTGTCACATTGTAGTCATCATTTAGTCGTAAAATGTAGTGACTCCTTTGCGACTAAGTTACGACTATATTCACCGTAGTCATTATGTAGTCGTTATTTTTAGTGACTAGGTTGCGACTATTCTGTGATTAAGAAAACTGAACAAATGGGTTGTTAACTTGGTCGGTAGATAGTCGCATAAGTTTTGGTGACTATATAGTGACTAATATATATAGTAGTCACTATATAGTCACTTTAGTTTTTAGCTATATTGTTAAAATTTGATGACTATTTGGCGACTAATTTTTTTGAAACTGGATATAGAATATTTTAATTTCTCTTTTTTCTTTTTAACCCTGTCAACCAAACCAAAAATGATTCTAAATTGGAAACCTAAAGAAACACATAATATTAATGCCAAAATACATTGTACTTAAAAGTTATCATAGTTTCAAAACACAAAAGTACAACACATAGTGTCGCTATTGAGTTCATAAAAAAAGAGTTACATAGATACAGGTAACACAAGAAGAACCTATGGAGTTGAAGTTGGATCTTCTTCTTGAAGAGGCTCTGTCATGGTTGTCTCTTTAGCTGAATGGGCTGTCAAGAACTCCTTGAACCGTGGATCACATTGCCGCAGAAACTTCCCCACCAAGTCCAACTCGTCAATCTTCTCCTTCTGCTCAGCAATAATTTCGGATTGTTGAGCAATTTGTGCATCACGCTTCAACATTTCTGCATCACGCCTCAACATATTAGCAGCCTGCTCCTCTATCTTCCGTTGAGCTTCCTGCAACTGTTCTTGCATAGCCACAAAGGCGTGAGTGTCTCCTGCTTGCTTCCCCTTGCCATTGACAATGCTGTCAAGGAGGCTTCCAACTCCAAAAGGTTTTCCTCTTGAATCCTTCTCAGTGGACTGCAAAGTAAGAGAAAATAAGATATTAGAGGATGTCAAATTAAAATCCAAGATACCATTTGTGTATTGTTAAAATAAAACGTAACCTGAAGAAAGATTTCTGTATATTCTTCAGTTGTTAGCTCTCGGGGCCGTGACTCCCCATCTGAGATGGCAGAAGGATCTTCCTCGAGCTGAGACAACCTCTCTTGCACATTCTTCTCATATGTTCCTGCTATCTTCTCTGCCTTCCGATCAACATATGTCCCATCAGGCTTTGTATGTGCCTTGATGAAAACCTCACCAATACGTACTTCTCTTCCCAATTCCTCTTCCTGTAATGTTAAGAAACAGACAAGTAAATTTTTAATGTAACAGCTAGGTCAAAAATAAAAGTGGCGAATGTGTAACAACAGAATTGGCTCACCATTTTGTTTTGAATCTGTTTATACGACTTTGGCCCTGAGAGGTGGACATGAGGACCGAGGCCATTACGGTCAGACATACGGGCATCAGAATATGTTTTGCTCCTTTGTTGTGCTTCTTCAGTGTCCCAGAATTCTGTCATTGTTGTCCATAGAGTAGTTCCAATCCATTTAGGTTGGCGTATAGTAGTTCTCACGGTGCTAACCATGTCTTTGAGCCGATTTTGACAGATGGTCTCGAAGTGAGCTTGAACAGTCCCAGTTATCAAAGGATCCCAAGTGTGGGTTTTCTACAAAAAACAAAAAGAAAATAGCTAATGTGAGTGAAAAGAAGCACAAGTAAATAAAACAATATATGAAGCAGTATAGAAAGCTTAAAGCTATATATATATGAAGGCTAGAGGACATAACACTTAACCGCAAACTCAATGAAGTATCTTTCCTGTTTATCCCGAGGAACACATGTCCAGCTGTAGAAAGGACCTTCGAATTTGTTTAAAAGAATTTTAGTAATCTTCCGAACAAGCTTAGATCCAGGGTCACGATCAAACCTCCATACACATGAAACAATAAAACGAAAGTCAACCATCAGAGACACTCAAAATAACAAATCGATAAGTCTAAGAAACGATAACCATCAGGATGATATCAACTAGACTAAGAAGACTTAATGCTAAGTCTAAGAAACGATACACAATAGCTTCAAAGAGTTTGTAATCGCATTAGAGACCAAACAATGAGACCTAAGCAAGAGGTAAACAAAACCAAAACCATTATTCAAAGAGTTTGTAATCGCATCAAAGACCAAACACTTCATAACCAAGACCAATCGAGACCAAACAATGAGACCTAAGCAAGACGTAAACAAAACCAAAACCATTATTCAAAGAGTTTGTAATCGCATCAAAGACCAAACACTTTATAACCAAGACCAATCGAGACCAAACAATGAGACCTAAGCAAGACCTAAACAAAACCAAAACCATTATTCAAAGAGTTTGTAACCGTACCATTCTGTCTTTGGTAGGGGAATGGGAGAGAGGACGGTGGTGAACTCGTGTCTGTTTGGCACTAGAAGCAGTGCATTCAAAGCCCGCAATGTGTCCTCCTAGAGTTCCGGCAACATCGGAGGATAATTAGCTTGGAAATTGTTGCCTTGAGACGATGGATGCGAATGATGACTGCGAGTCTGAGAGACTTCAGCTGGAGAAGGCGGAGGGTCAACTAGAGTAGGCGGAGGGTCAACTAGAGCAGGCGGAGGATGCGACGGATTGTAGTGGACTTCTTGAGAAGGAGTCAGGTTCACTGTAGTCTGCGGTGGGTGAGTGTAGGAGTTGTGAAAAAGCTGTTGAGACGGAGGATGCGACGGATTGTAGTGGACTTCTTGAGAAGGGGTCGGGTTCACTGTAGGCTGCGGTGGGTGAGTGTAGGAGTTCTGAAAAAGCTGTTGAGGCGGAGGATAGTTCCGGATCTAGGCCGCCGATGACTGTCGTTATACTTCAGGCGTCTGCAGCGGAGGAGGAGATTGGACCGCCGGTGTGAAGTTGTACTGATTTGGTAGACTGTGCGGCCGTTTATTTGCTGTTGACGCTCCAACTCTCTGAGAAACGTTAGGAGCAGCAGGTTTCCTCTTCCTTCCTCCTCGATTAGGCATCGTTTGAGATGATGGGAACGATTAGGGTTACGAATTTGGTAGAAAGAGAGAGAGAAGAGAAGGATTAGGGTTTAGATTTGGGGGATCGAGAGGAAGAAGAGAAGGATTAGGGTTTAGATTTGGGGGAATTGAGAGGAAGAAGATGCGGATTAGGGTTAAGATTTGGGAGAATCGAATCGAGAGGAAGAAGAGAAGGCTGCGAGAGGAAGAAGATAATGAGGATTAAGGTTTTCGTATTAGGGGGAATCGAGAGAAGAAGAGGGATAATGGGTTTGGGTTTGGGTTTAGTTAGGATTAGTTAGGATTAGTTTGGGATAATGGGTTTGGGTTTATGTTTAATTAGGCCCAAATTTTAATCTAAGCCCAGATTTTACAATTTTAATTACAATTTTAGTTTACCAAATTTATTTATAAAACACTGATTAATTTTAATTACAATTTTAATTAACCAAATTTAATTACAATTTTAATTAACCAAATTTATTTAATTACAAATTTAATTAACCAAATTTTGAAATTTTAATTACAAGTTATTTATATAACCAAATTTATTACACAATAATATTACACAATAATATTACATAATAATATTACACAATAATATTACATAATAATATTACACAATAATATTACACAATAATACACAAATATTACACAATAAAAAGACAAAAATTAAAAAACGAATACATAGTAATTTTGCCAAATAATTATTGTTCTTCGTCTTCTTGTTCTTCATCATCAGAAGACGATAAATTACACTGGAATTCATCTTCTGGATCCGCATCTCCAACATCGTAATCAAGGTTTATTGGATTAGCATCTGCTACCAAATTGTCGACTATGAGATCTTCAACTGTAGTCATCAATACAGCATCATCATTTTCTGTTTGCAACAGAGTCGGTTCATTGTTTTCATATTCTCCTGAAATGTTTCCCTCGGATTTACTTTCAGAACACTTAGCCACTCTCGCTTTGGTTTCTTTGTGTATGGATACGGAATATAGCAAACTTGATCCGCTTGAGATGCTGTTTGCACAAAATCGCAATTTAGTATGGATAGTTACATTAAATAAACTTATATATAAATTCTAGACAAGTCTTACGTACCTAAAATGAATGGCTCATATTTGTTGTATTTTCTGGAAGAGTTCACGTCAACAACGCCACTATTGCTCTTCCGAGTCCCTCTACCAATGACAGGATCATACCACTTACACTTAAAAAGTGTGATTCTCAAATTGGTCATCCCTTCGTACTCAAGTTCTATGATATCAGTTAAGTTCCCATAGAAATCTGCACCATCAGATGCATCAGTGTAATTTTCACCTTTAACACATACACCATAGTTACATGTCTTCCTTCCAGCGCCGTGATTCTGCGTATGAAACACATAGCCTCTTGTAAAGTATATTGGCCAAGTTTTGACCTTGTGTAAAGGTCCATGCACTATCTCTTGAACCCAAGTAGGAAATGGATTTGTGGCGTTCCAGTATATAACCTGCGTATACATATAAATATTATATATCAATGATATAATTAAATAAATGCATAATCAGAGTCGGTTACATGGGTTTGAGTATACTTACATAATCTTTCACCCACACATGATATTCTTCAGCTCTTTTCGTGGACAGTTCTTTTTCGGTTAATTCAGGATATTTGGTAGAAAGAAAATCCTCGAACATACTAAGAAAATTAAATATATTTAATATATATGAGAAATATTTGTGGAGTCTATATATTTGCGAGTCTATATTATATACCTCTCAATTGGTTGAAAATAGTCACAATTCCGTAAAAGATATGCATGTGCGCACTGATAGTCACTCTCTGAAAGCCATACTTCATGCATTTCCCCACTTGGACGACCGACATGAGTAAATATATTAGGGACTCCAGGGACATGATATATTGGGACTTCACCTTCATAGAATCTTGTTAACCTGATCAAATAAGATAATTAAAAATAATTCAAATTAAGTATAAATTTTAATTTCATTTAATTATACCTTGATTTTGTTTGAATATGATCGGCAAAGTAGTGCTCAGAGAAGTAAGCAATCTCGTCATTGATATAGGACTCAACGATTGATCCAGCCGCATATCTTTTGTTCTTCGCTTTTCCTTTCAACTTTTTGAAAATTTTTTCAAAAGGATACATCCACCTATATTGGACAGGGCCTCCCAATTCTGCCTCATATGGGAGATGTATGGGCAGGTGCTCCATCACATCAAAAATGATGGTGGAAATATCTTCTCTAAGTTGCATAAGATCAAAACAATGTTATGTTTAAGAATTTGAACGCGACTTTTTTGCAAAGTTCTTGAGCATAAGTCCCTGAAAAATGCTCCAATCCCTGAAAATTTCATGTCTTAGGAAATTATATTTAAAAATATACACTACTAATTTAATTAAATAGGTAATCTGTAGTACCTGATAATGCAAGGTGAACTTTCCGGTCTAGGAGTTCTGCGAAGATAAATGGAAGAAGTCGCTCCATAAAAACATGGCAATCATGACTCTTCATTCCTGAAAACTTGCCATTGATCAGATCAACACAACTAGCCAAGTCTGACGAATAACCATCTGGAAATTTCACCGCATGCTTGACACATTCCAATAAACTTGTTTTGGCTTCCTTTGTCAATGTATATGCTGGGAATGGAGCTTTACCCTTCCTATCAATATGTAAGTGTGGTCGAGAACAAAATTGTTCTATGTCCAATCTTGACATGATGTTATCTTTAGATTTACCCTGTACACTCATAAGAGTATACAAGATGTTGTCCACAAAATTCTTCTCGGTATGCATCACATCAATATTATGTCGGAGATTGAGGTCCTTCCAATAAGGTAGCGACCATAATATGCTTTCTTTGTGCCAATTATGTTCCTTTCCATAGCCTGGCATCTTCTTTTCATGACCGTTACCACCGACTTCCCTGGTTTTTGGTGGATTTACATCTTTCAAACGCTCATAATAAACTTGCTCACCAGTTAAAGACTGCGGTGGATAGTCGTTAGAAGCGTCTCTTCCCTTCAGGAAATCTTTTTTGTTCTTCCTCAATTGATGACCATGAGGCAGGAATCTTCGGTGACAATCAAACCAACATGTCTTCCTTCCTTTGGGTAGATAAAACGACTTTGTACTTTCCATGCAAATTGGACAAGATAATTTACCGTGGGTGGTCCATCCCGATAACATGCTATACGCCGGAAAGTCGCTTATCGTCCACATCAGCACTGCTTTTAGATTGAAGTTTTGATTCAAAGACACATCGTATGCATCGACTCCAGTAGACCACAACTCTTTTAACTCCTCAATAAGAGGTTGTAGGAAGATATCGAGGCTAGATCGCAGATGATTTGGCCCAGAATTCAGAATTGTAAGAAACAAGTACTCCGTATTCATGCACATACCAGGGGGTAAATTATATGGAGTCAAGATCACAGGCCACAGTGAATGAGTACGAGACATGCCAAATGGATTGAACCCATCGGTACATAATCCAAGGTATACGTTACGGGGTTCTTCCGCAAACCGAGGGTTAAGCTCTTGGAAATATCTCCACTCCGCCGCATCAGAAGGATGATTCATTTCTCCCTCTTTTGATTGGTGCTCAGCATACCATCTCATTGCCGCTGCAGTCTTTTGGCTCTGATACATTCTCTTCAACCTGTCAGCAATAGGTAGATACCACATACGACTATATGGTACTCTTGTTCTCCGTCGGTCCTCCTTAGGCTTCCATCTTGGTGAACCACAACATAGACATGTCTCTTCCTTTTCGTCTTCTTTCCAGAAAATCATACAATTGTTAATACAAACATCAATTGTATAATATGGAAGGCCCAAATTACGCATCAATTTCTCTGTTTATAATGGCGGGATATTATAATATGGAAGGCCCAAATTACGCATCAAATTACACATCAATTTCTCTGTTTTTGTATTAACAATATGTATAATATGTATAATATATATATATATATATTTTTTTTGGGAGAATATATAAAAAATTATATAAAGCAAACTTTTTTTTTTTGATTTAGAATTTTTTTTTTAGAGGAGGAAAGTGAGTTAGGAGTGAAGAGAACAAATGAGTGCAACTTCTTTTTATAGACTTTCCTAGGTGACTAATAGGTGACTAATAGGCGACTACATAATAAAAGTTGGTACACCAACCCCCGCATGGAAAACACGTTTCTTTTAACTGTTTTTTTGCGACTACTTGGCGACTACACGATGACTATGTAATGACTCGCCGTAAGAGTGGCCTAACAGTCGCTAAATTTTACGACTACTTTACGACTACCTTATGACTCGCCGAATGAGTCGCAACGTAGTCGCCAAAGTTTACGACTATTTGACGTGGTCGTACTGTAGTCGTTAATTTGGCGACTAAGTTGCGACTATATAATTCCATCAACAATATAGTCGCCTTTTAGTCGTTAAAATACGACCACCGTAACGACTGCATGAATTAGTCGCTTAAGAGTAACTATTTAGCGACTAAATCCATATAGTCGCAGAATAGTCGCTAAATCGTCACTATGTAGTCGTTAATTTTGGCGACTACATATGTGGTCGCTATGTGTAGTCGCTAATCACCTGTTTTCTTGTAGTGCGAGGATTTTCACCAGCATCAACTCTTCCGCCTCATCAGTGCAAGCAGCTTTGGATCGTGCTATCATGGATAGGCTCATCACGGTTCCAAGATCTCTTCTTGCTTCATACTTTGGTTGTATTACTTTCCCTTTCTAGTTCTAGTTTGTCTTTCTTCTAAATAAGTTGAATGTACAGAGAAAATCAGAAAATGGTAATAAATTTAACCTGTTACCAAAAAAAATATATTAAGCCTCCTCAAGTTCAGGAACGGAACTGCATCTTGCATTCATCTTCTTCTTCCATCGGTCCTTCGCACATTTATTGATACGATAGCTAATCTCTTCGGTATAGGCCTCAAGATTTTTAATCCCATCACTCGACACGAGCTTTGATCCGACGACGTAAGCATCTTCCTCGATAGATTTCGCAACCGCGGACGCTTCCTCAGGGTTAAGCGTTCCGTATCTCTTGGAGAGGTACGAGTCTGTGGATAATATATTGATAAGCATATTCAAGAGGTAATCGCGGCTTAACTGAGTCGGTGGCCAAACGGAGAGCATGGTGGTTCCTCCATGTTTCTTCTCTGGTTCTGGTTTGACTTTTGAGGATGTTGCGTCAGAACTGCGTTTTTTAGAGCTTTCTGATTCAGGCTGCGGCGTTAGGACGGTGGTATAGATTGTATCGGCAGTTTCTGCCATCTTTTCCAAGTGTAATTAGGGTTTTTTGTTTTTGTTTTTGGGGCGCTAGAAGGAAAATATCAGTTTTTTCCCGTCGGTTTACAAGTGAAGAATGGTTTGATGGAATTGGTTGGGTTGGTATTTATAGATTATATATACATCCATACAATCACTATTTATCCTTATTATTTAAGGAAAAGTCACTTTATTATAAAACATGACATTGTTTATTGTTTTCTAACTATTTATGGCCTACTATAGTACTAGTTTTTAGAATTGTTTTTAATTGTTGTTTTTGAAAAAACTATTTTATTATCCAATCACAAAATGATAATTATAAGAAAATTTTGTATTAAATAAATATCACAATTTATTAATAATTTAATATGATATCTTAATGAAGGAATTTATTTAATCAATTATTAATCCTAAAATAATAAGGATTGTAAATACTCTCCTTCATATAAATAAATAGACTATATTATATTTTCTAGCCAAACAAAATAATTGTTACAAGCATACGACCGTTACTTCAACTTTGTTTTATTGGTTTTAAAGTTTTGGTATGAGAAATATGTATGAATGTCTAGTTTTTTTTTTTTTTTTTTTTTTTTTTTTTTTTTCTTAGTTACTACTAGGATCGTGTCCACGCTACGCCGCGAGATTGTTTTTTCTGTTGTTTTATTTTAATTATTTTGAAGATAATTTTTGTATGTGTTTGTAATTAAAAATCATTTTTAATATTGACAATTTTCATTGGTAATATTTTGTTTTTAGGTTTTTGTTATTATATATTTCTGGTTATTTTTATTTTATTATTGTAATGAAATTAGACTAAAATCATTTTTTTTTTTTGTATTATGATGCATTGGAGCACCATTATTAGTGTTAGTTTTCTAAACACAGCTCATAAACCTATGAACTATTATTATCATATTAAATTTCCAAATACAGCAACATGTATAGGCAAAATTTTTAACAGCCCCTCATTATATAGGTAATGAGTACAAATCACTGTTAAAAAAAAACCATACTTGGAATATACTTTATATGCAAATTAATCAGAAAATACAACAAAAAAAATATATATATTCATCCTAAGAAAATGAGTAAATACCTAGGGTATGTGATACTAGGATTTTCGTATGTCCTAGCAGGTTCAATTAACCTTATGCAGTTGTAGTACTTAAGGTGTCAATCCAGTTGGGAAACTTTACTAACAATTGAGATGCAATCAGGAAATCACAAGTAAAGCCAATTCAAAAAGAGTGTTTGTCTAACAATCCTAGAATGATCAGAATGCAAATTGGAAATGAGTCACAAAACTAGAAACAAAAATGTATGACAAGAAGCGAACAAGAATAAGTGAAACCGAAAACGATTCTAAGCATGAACTAGACAACAAGACCGGAACAATCTCAGGAATGTAAAATCAATCAAAGAGATAGAAGTCCTAAGGATGGGAGTAATTGATGCCGGTGGAGTATACTAGTCTAGAGAGTGTTTACATGCCACAAGCAAACTATCCCTAAACAATGAACATCACGACTTAGCTAATCCAATCTCTTGACAGAAGCTACTCAGACTCAACCACTTCCAAACCTAGCTCTCGCTAGAGAAACATGATCAAGCATGGCATGACAAACAAGTTCATTCACGTCAACGAACATCCTAGACAACTAATCGCTTAGGCTAGTAACGTAAGTCTCTGGCACTAGTTGGTCAGTCATTTCATCAAACACATTCTGGGCGTAGAAATGTCTAAGACCTAGTTCCAATTGATCAGAGAGAAACTAGTATTTCTAACTCTAGTCCAGAAGGGAATCATACAAATCAAAGCTTAAACACCCTACATCCTAAGATCCTCCACCTAGTCTATCTCATCCCTAAGAACTCTAACACTACTCATATCCGAAAATCATCATCATGGATGCAAACCCGGAAAACATTGAATCAAGCATTATTAGATAGATAAAAATGTGAAAAACAACTTTGTAGAAGAAATCAAATGAAAATACTGAATAAACTCAAACGTGTCGGATTACAAAGTCTGAGAACGTTTTTTGGTGGCTAGGTAAAACCTTAAGGAAAAGAATAATACGAGATCAAAGATTTCCTGAGCAAAGACTAACAAAATGTATTTATAGTAAAAACATGTGAATCCCGAAAACTTAAAACGACAAGATAGAGTGTCGGTTTGGGAATCTCCTGAAGTGTGTAAGATGGAGCGCCTTCCTGACATGTGCGAATGAGTCGATGTGCGTCCAATGGCCCGATCAAGATGGCTCGAGTGATGTCGAGTGATGCGCGGTGAGGCTGGCTCGAACGGTGCATTGAAGAGTGGCTCGAACGGGGCGTTGAAGAGTGGCTCGAACGGGGCATTAAACAGTGGCTCAAACAGGGTGTTGAAGAGTGGCTCGAATGGGACGTTGAAGAGTGCGTGGCTGGAACAGTGTTTGAAGTGTGTGGCTCGAACGAATGGCTCGAACGGCGTCTGGAAGGTTGGCTTGAACGGTTGCGCTTCCAACATCTCCTAGATACCTGAAATACTCCAAAATGCACAATGTATGCAAGGATGATGCAAGAACTACCTAGACATGAAAAGTGTATAGAAAAGACTAGAAAATGATGCAAAACAATGAGTTATTCTAGCTAAATGCATGATAAATATAGTCTAAGGAGAGAAATAATATAGACATATCAACTCCTCCAAACTTAGTCTTTGGTTGCCCTCAAGCAAATGATCAAGAACAAATATGGAATAGAGGTGTGAAAATGGGGTCTCAGAACCTAAAACATGCTGAATAGAGTAGTTAGAATCAAGGTCCTTGTTTTTAGTTCTATGATGCATGGTGAAAGTAATTTATTTCTTAACTTAATTGAAATGATTATGATCTTTAATCTACACATGAAATCCTATCAATCACTCCCTTTAACATTCATTAACAGAGAACCGTGAATCAAGCTAAGCAATGTCATTGAACTCATTCGGCTAGGGTAAAAGGTCAGAGACAAAGATCGTCTCCTTCTCAAGTGGTTCAATCAATTCAGAACAAGGTTCTCTCACAAAAAGGATTTGAGCTTAAGAGAAGGCTAAAGGTTGAAACCAACTGATACATACAAGAGCAGCGCTCTGTCTATCCAAAGGTCACCAGGGAAACTCAGTCCTGACATTCTAACCCAAAAATTGGTCCTATCTCTACCCTTCATCAGAAACATCATCTCAAACTCTTTAAACTTAGTCTTAGGAGGAGTTCACTTCTTTTCATTATAGCGGATTGGGAAATCTTTATTATCACTATGGTTCTTTTTCTTTTCTTCTAAGGACTCTAGACATCTTAAGCATTTTTACTTTCTTTTCTTTGTCTAAACTTTTATTTTATGCCCAGAAACAATAACTCTTTTTACTTTGCTCAACCCAAATCCTTTACTAGACTTGTAAACTTTGAAAACATATTCCCCTCCTAAAGACTTTCTACCTTTTACTTTCTTTTTACTCTTTACTTTTCTGCACAAATCCATACCCAATACCCAAATCGAGTTCTCACCTAGTCCTACTAGTCTGGATAAAGCGAACTAGAACTACACAGGATCCTACTCTTGTCGGTTAGAACCTAACACTTTCTAACAAGCTCAACTCAGAAAAGGCCTGACACTCAAGGATACAATTGGCTTGAAAGAACGGTTGGTTAAGGGTGCGGGGAACTGTTCCAAAGATGGGAATCAGCTACTTGGATTGACAAGGGTGGTAAAAATATGAAAGACAATCCAAGTATGTATATGGTATCCATGAGTTCAACTTCTATGCATAACAAGATAATTGCAAATCAGGATTAGGTTCAGATAGATAGGGAATGACGTCAATTCAAAACATGCTTCAATCAAGACTAGAATGCAATTTTGAGAATTCAAAACCTGGTTCAGTCTTACATTTCAAGTTCAATCAACAAGCATAAAAGAACTAATAACAAGGGCCTTGATCGTATCCTATTGAATCCAGCATGCTAACAAGGTTACAATCATCATCAACCCCTATGTTAAATGCAACAACCCTATATGAATAACCCTAGACTCAATCCTAATATGCAAGTGCAAACTACATGAACACTCTGTTTTTGTGGGAATTTTCTATTTTTTTTTTAGTTTTTCTATGCAAATAGATGGATGCAAACTCAAACATGATATGATGCAAAAATTTGAAATAAGAATCACAAAACACAACATCATATACATCATCTCAAACCCTCCCCCAAACTTAAATTACACAGTCTCCTGTGTAAGAAAAATTTGCAGAAGGATTTGAGAATCACAACAAAAACAATGCATGAATGAAATGTGCGTGTTCTAGTACATGTTCGGCTGCTCTTCACACTGCATGTCATCAACTCTGGACTCACCATGGTTCGATACCAACACAACAACCTCCGTACGCTGATAATCACCTTGATGTTTGATCTGTTGCTAAACCCCGTGCATACCCTGATGATCACTCTGAGCTTCAACTCGCTTCTCAAACTCAACCTCATGCTCATCTCGAGCTGCAGAATGACGCGCTGATCGATGACTAGAAGAGGCTCTGGAACCTCGCGAACCGCGTCTCCGTCTCTCCCTAGACTCGTGTGATGAGTGGCGTGAAGGAGCGGGTGAAGGCTGACGCTCCCAAGGCACATATGAAGATTGACGTGCTGGAGAGGGAACAAGAGAGAGTGTTCTCTGACGAGTTGGCTCGAGTGTCGCTCAGGTGCGTCCTGGCATTGGTCTGGTGTCCTCGGGGATAGACTTAGGGACGGCGGTAGTGGAAGCCGAGCAGCTAAACTTACGCATGAAGTTTGTGATAGTCTTGGTGAAGCTGTTGAACGCCTTGTCTCTAGCCTTCCCCCATCGCTGAAGCTGGTTGAGGCGTTGATGAGCTGTTCTGACCCCCTTGGCCATTCTTGGTTCTGAGTACTCCTCGAAGTAGAACTGCTATGGGCGGTACTCCTCTGTGTCTTCTTCCATTGGCTTGGCGCTTGCTTCCGCAACGTCTACATGTTGCTCCGCAACATCAGAATTGTATAGTGTATCCACGGGAGGGATAAACTCAATAAACTCACCCCCCAAGATCGTAGTCAACTCGACGCAAGGGAGGAGTAATCTCGAGGGTCCGATCGCAGGATGCATGAACTTGTAGAGCAACCGTCCATGCCTCAAACCCCAGTCCAAGGTACGTAGCTGCCGCAAGTTGCTTATGTCTATCCTGCGTGGTGGGTACGAATCGGATGGTAGGGGAACACCACCAGCCTCAAGAAAACAAGTCACCACGCCTCCCATGCACATCAGTCCGGGAGTGTGGTTTCTGTTGAGTCTCGAGACCCAATTCTTGTATGACATTATGTAGTTGATAGGGTAGAGTGTGGCGGAAGTGTTGGATATGTCACCTTGCAGCGCGGTGCAATCCATGGCAGTGAACGAGAGTCCCTTAAGCACCAGATCAATCATCTCAAGCTCGCCATTCGTCATGTATCGCTTAATCTCCTTGGCGTAAAATGCACTGGCAACCGCCTTCTGGAAGTAACACAACATTGGGCTTTTCAAGTTCGTCGCTTTTTTCTTTGATGAAGTGAATGTGGGCGCGCTTCCGATCGTTGCCCAGAGTGCGGATATCTCATTCCTATCAAACTGCGGCGTCGTCCCAGTTCCTCTGGGAAATCGAAATATCTTGTCAACCGTCCTGAAGGTAAGAGTGTAGAGTTGGCCGTGAACGCGGAATGTAATGTAGCCCAGACCTCCATCAGACATCGTTCTCGGCTCATCCGCATACAAGTGCATCTCCAGAGTGGAGAGGAACTGGATTGTCTCCTCCCTTTATCCATGCTTTGGGGTGTTCATGATTCGCTCCAGATGGCATTGTCTAAATAGATACTGAACATCCTCCAAAATCCCGAGTTGCTCCATCGTATCAACATGAGGATATCTTGTTCTGTTGAACTCTATCTACTGGAACAGCTCGTAGTATTCCTTGGGAGTCAGTTTTGTCTCAGCACCCTTCCGTCTGACAGATTTCCTGGGAGCTTTTCCTGAGTGCAACTCAGGTTCCTCCTGTTTGTAATCACAGCCTTCCTCTCTTGAGTTGGAAGCTCGTGCCGGTCTCTTCTCGCGGCTCTTGCTCTTAGAGAGCGGTTTTTCTTGTCTACTTGACCCCGCTGCCTGTGTTGAACCTCCAACAACTTTGTCAACCATGTTCTTCATTTTCAGGAAACGCTTTGCCATGGATTCAGGTGATGAGCGTTCTCCACCAACACAACCATATGCCTCTCTCATCTCATGTATAAGCTTAGTACTTTTTCTGTTTCGCTGAGACATGGTGAACTCTGAGCTAAACGTTAATATATTAGTGAGCAAGTAATAAGAGCAAATATGAAATTTAAAACTTGAGAGTGCAATGAGAGTATAAACCGATTAAGTAGCAGGTCGTGTAGCGGATGACTTCATCGGACTGGACCAGAGTGGTGATGTTGCGGTGGTGGTCAAACGAGCTACAGATCGAGCGGATGTCAGGAAGAGCGCGTGAGCAGTTCTGACTTGGAGGAATCAGATCCACAGGTCGAGTGAGAGTGTCGCGGATATGGCTCGATCGAGGTGCTTCGGGGATATAGCTCGATCGAGGTGCTTCGCGGATATGGCTTGATCGAGGTGCTGGGCGAGTGTGGCTCGATCAGGATGCTTCGCGGATATGGCTCGATCGAGGTGTTGGGCGAGTGTGGCTTGATCGGGACACGGATTTCTGGACTGGTCGGCTCGAAGGGAAGTGGTGACGACGGCTCGAGCAGGACTTCGACGGGTTGAATGATGACTGGCTCGAGAGTGCTCGATGGGATGGCTCGATCGACTTGAGGTGGAGGAGGAGGTGTTGGTTGAGCGCGTGGGGTAGTGAGTCGAGGGCGGTAGAAGCACGACGGCTAGAGCAGTGGAGTTTGGAGTGTGGTGGAAGCGGCTCGAGCATTGGGTCGAGTAAGAGAGGTAGGTCGGCTCGATCGATGCTTTAGTGGAATGGCTCAAACGGTCCTTCTCGGGGATGGCTCGATGCGTGTGGTTGGGACGTAGACGACGACGACGGCTCGAGAGAGAGAAGTGATAGGTCATGTGTTGGCGTTGAACAGCGGCGGATCGAGTGGATATGGATGTGGCTCGAGTGATGCGTCTTCGTCGGCTCGAGTGGTGAGTAACGGATGGCGGCTCGAGTGGATGGTTCGAGAGAGACACGGCTCGAGCGAGGTGTATGGATGCGGCTCGAGCGAGAGTGACAGGAGATGATCAAGAGAGATGGTTGAGCGGTGTGAAGAGTGAGTGGCTCGATCGAGTGTGGAGGCGGAGCAGCGTGGCTCGAGCGGTGAGTTTGGCGGTCAGCGGTTCGAGTGGACTTGGGTTGCCTCGAGCGGTGGTGTTTTGCGGACGGCTCGATGGATGGGGAGATGACGGTGGCTCGAACGAGATCAAGTGCTAGGCGGATCCGGTGGTCTCGACGGGATTGGCTCGACCGGATTGCTGAGGCGACGAGTTCGGAATAGCTTCGACAATGGCTGGGAAGAGAGGCTGTTTTGAGCAGGTGAGAGAGTGAAGTGAGAGAGAGTGAAATGAGATAATAATGGTGAGTTATGGTTGGTGGGTGGGAAGAGAGAATAAAGTGAGTGTTTGTTAAATAAAGAGAAAGTGAGGGTGTCGAGTGGGGTGTGAAAGGGAGTGTGGTGGGTTGATGTGAGAAGATGAGACATAAAGTTGATGTGTTTGGTGTGAGGGAACAAGAGAGATGGGAGGTGAAATGATAGGAGAGTAGAAATAAAGATTCACGTGGGTGAGAGGAAAAAATCGTGGGTGAGGGAGAAAAGTGAGGAATGGGATCTAATAAAGAATCTCTCTGTATTTTCTTCTGTTCCCCATGAGACGCACACACTCCTTTTTGACTCTGCCTCTCCCTTATATTTTTTTTTCTTTCTCTTTTTTTATTTTTTTTATTTTTATCCTCAATCTCTTCTGTAAAACTTATCATACTCGACTTTACTCTAAAATCACTCTTTTAACTACATTTTTTATGTTGCTTAGACTCCCCTCTGTTGATTCCTGAATACTAGAAAACCAAAAGCAAAAATTAAAAACACAAAAATCCTAAAGAATATTTACAGTGATACCTTTGGGACTTCCTCCCAAGTGAGTTTGTTTAAAGTCCTTCTTAGCTTGACTCTTCAGCTTTTAGGCTTTTGGGGGTTCATAGAGGAGCACAAAAGACCCCTCTGGTCGGACTTGATCAACTAGATATTTATTGACTATCTGACCATTTACAGTGAATTCACTACCATCCTTGTTCAGAAGAGTGATGGCTCCGAATGGCATAACTTCCTTGACGTCAAAAGGTCCAGACCACCTAGACTTAAGCTTTCCAGAAAATAACTTAAGTTTGGAGTTGAAAAGAAAAACCTGATCTCTAGCCTTGAGCTCCTTGACAACCATTTTCTTATCATTAAAATTCTTGGTTCTTTCTTTGTAAACCTTTGAGCTCTCATAGGCATCAAGTCTGATATCTTCCAACTCATGTAGATCAATAGTCCTTTTAGCCTGAGCTGTATCAATATCCAAGTTCAGCAACTTGATAGCCCAAAGCGCCTTGTACTCAACCTCCACAGGGAGATGATATGCTTTACCATATACCAACTTATATGGTGTTCTGCCTATCAGCGTTTTGAAATCTCTCCTATACACGCAGAGAGTCTCGTCTAGCTTGACAGACCAATCTTTCTTCGAAACTCCAACAATCCTTGACAAGATACCCTTGATTTGCTTATTCGAGACTTCAACCTGTCCGCTGGTCTGAGGGTGATATGCAGTAGATACCTTGTGGTTGACCCCATACTTCTCAGCATACTCTCAAACACCTTGTTGACGAAGTGAGTTCCACCATCATTGATCACCGCTCTGGGTATCCCATACCTTGGAAAAATTATACTTTTGAACAGCTTCAGAACAACCTTGTGATCATTGGTAGGACTGACAATGGCTTCGACCCACTTAGAAACATAATCAACTGCCACCAGAATATAGACATTACCATTTGATGGAGGGTTGAAAGGACCCATGAAGTCTATACCCCAAACATCAAATATATCTACTTCCAGGATCGGATTCTGGGGCATCTCGTTCCTCCTTGTCATGTTGCCCATCCTCTGACAAGCATCACACTTGGTGATGAAGCTGTGAGCGTCCTTGAACAAGGTTGGCCACCAGAGACCCGCTTGAAGAACTTTCTGAGCTGTCTTGAATGTGGCGAAATGACCTCCATAGGTGGAACCGTGACAGTGTTCAAGCACTCCCTGCACTTCCCCTTCTTCTATGCATCTTCTGAACAGATCGTCATAACCTCTCTTGTACAGATAGGGTTCATCCCAGAAGTAGTGGTTGACCTCTCTGAAAAACTTTTTTCTCCTGTAGGGATCCATGTCATCAGGAAATTCTCCACAAACCTTGTAATTCACGACATCTACATACCATGGTGCAGTCTCAGAAGTGATCACCATGCATCTGATTATGAGGTTGTCAAACTCTATGTCATGCATCTGCTCACAAACCAGGGCGACCAGAAGTTGTTCCTCAGGCATTGAATCGTCTATGAGGACAGCATCTTCA
This sequence comes from Camelina hispida, assembly GCA_023657505.1. Classification (NCBI taxonomy): domain Eukaryota; kingdom Viridiplantae; phylum Streptophyta; class Magnoliopsida; order Brassicales; family Brassicaceae; genus Camelina; species Camelina hispida. The sequence goes on from CP094637.1 coordinate 24,588,425, forward strand.
ATCCTCATTCTCGACAGGTGGTCCGCAACTCCATTTTCTATGCCTTTCTTGTCAACAATCTCCATGTCAAAGTCCTGAAGAAGCAGAATCCATCTCAACAGTCTTGCGTTGGTATCCTTCTTTGAGTATATGTGCCTCAGGGTAGCATGATCGGTATACACTATGACCTTCGAACCCACAAGATAACTCCTGAATTTTTCGAATGCAAACAAAACTACTAGGAGTTCCTTCTCTGTGGTAGCATACCTTCCTTGAGACTCGTCCAAGGTGCAACTTGTGTAATAGATGACATGAAGCTTCTTGTCAGTACGCTGTCTCAGAACTGCTCCAACTGCGAAGTCTGAAGCATCAGACATAATCTCAAACGGATGATCCCAATTCGGAGCTTGCACTCTGGGTGTTGAAACCAAGGCTTCCTTGATCTTGCTGAAAGCTTCTAGACATGCTGCATCAAATTCGAACTCAACATCCTTGCACAACAACCTTGTTAATGGTCTTCCAATTTTTGAGAAGTCCTTGATGAATCTCCATTAAAACCCAGCATGTCTTAGAAAACTTCTACTGTCCTTCACTGTCTTAGGCGGTTGAAGCTGAACCATGACCTCAATCGTAACTTTGTCAACCTCAATTCCTTTCTCATAAATCTTGTGTCCCAAAATGATCCCTTCTTCAACCAGGAAATGGCACTTCTCCCAGTTCAGGACTAGGTTCGTCTCCTCACATCTCGTCAATACCCTGCACAAATTCAACAAACAGGAGGAAAAAGTGGAACCGTATACAGAGAAGTCGTCCATGAACATTTCCACTGACTCCTCAATCAAATCCTAGAAAATTGATGTCATGCACCTCTGAAAGGTGGCAGGAGCATTGCACAAACCTAATGGCATGCGTCTGTAGGCAAAAGTGCCATAAGGACAAGTAAAGATTGTCTTTTCCTGATCATTTGGGTGGATAGGGATTTGGAAGAATCCACTATACCCATCAAGGAAACAGTAGTAGGGAACTGGCTAATCTTTCTAACATTTGATTAATGAAAGGCAAAGGAAAATGATCTTTCCTAGATACAGCATTCAACTTCCTATAATCAATGCACATCTTATGTCCTGTGATGAATCTAGTTGGGATTAACTCATTTTTCTCATTTTTGATTACAGTTATTCCTCCCTTCTTAGGTACACACTGGACTGGAGATACTCAAGTACTATCAGAGATAGGATAGATAACTCTAGCATCAAGCAGTTTTAGGATTTCTTTCTTTACTAACTCTTTCAGATTAGGATTCAATCTTCTTTGGGGTTCAATACTAGCATAAGACTCATTTTTAAGATTGATCCTATGCGTGCAAAGACTTGGTGAGATTCCCTTGATATCATCTAAAGAATAACCTATGGCTCTTCTATACTTCATAAGCTCAGTTACAAGAAACTTAAGTTCATCATCACTCAACCTAGCATTCACTATGATAGGATAAGTAGAATTGGTTCCCAGAAAAACGTACCTGAGTCCGAAAGGGAGAGTTATGAGTTCTACCTTCGGAGCCTTCAGTTCCGACCAGTCGTCAGCATGTGAGTCAGGGGAGGTCACGGTCGAGTGGAAGGTGTGTGGCTCGAGCGGTGGCTCGATCGAGTGGGACGTCGGTGTCTCGAGTCGGGTACTGACGTCTGTCAAGCGAGAGATCTCATGTTTTGAAGTTTCTGCCTCAACTGCACATACCTCTACTGCGTCAGATAGCTGCTCGAACTCCTCTGGTTCGTCCGTTTCTCTGTGGGAGTCTAGCATATTCTTGTAACAAGTGGTCTCCTCATGTAGGAACCCTTCATCTCCATCCTTGGTCAAAGCAGTTTTGATCCTCCTCAACTAGCTCCTCCAACAACTCATTAGCCAACTTATCCATCTCTTCAATGTAGAAGACTTGTTCTCCTACTGTTGGCTTCTTCAAAGTATCATTGATGTCAAACTTCATAATGAATTCGTCGACTAGATTGAGATCAATCTTGCCATTTCTGACATCAATGATGGCTCCAGCAGTCGCCAGGAACGGTCTTCCTAAGATCAGAGGATCTTTTGGTTCTTCATCCATCTCCAGAACCACAAAGTCGGTTGGCACTTCCATGTCTCTGATCCTGACAGGTAAGTCATCTAACATACCATGCGGAAGTCTCACTGATCTATCTGCAAGGATGAGGGAGATGTCGCAACCCTTAAACCTTGTAAAACCCAACATCTTAGCAACAGAGAGTGGCATCAGATTAACTAAAGCGCCAAGATCACATAAGCACCTATCAAAAGACATAGGTCCAAGGGAGTAAGGTAGAGTGAATGATCCAGGATCTTTGAGCTTCTTCGGTACAATCTTCTTCTGGATGATTGCACTGCACTCAAGACTTAGTACCACCATGCCTTGAACTTCTTTTGATCTCTCCATCACTAAGTCCTTGAGGAATTTCTGTAGTGAGGAACAAGTGTGATTGCATCCAGCAATGGCATCCTCAACTCAATCTCCTTGACTTGTTTTTCGAACAAGGCTTTGTACTTATCAGTAAGTTGCTTCTTGAACCTACTGGAAATGGTAGAGGGATGAATCTCACAGGTTTGTCATGAGAAACAACCTGTTCCTTAACAGCTTCAGGTTCGGACTGCTTCACTGGTTCAACCGGGTCTTTGACTGCTTTGACTGGGTTCTTTATCTGAGCTTCATCCTGAAAAAAATCCTCCCCATCTAATTCTGCACTGTCCTCAGTGACGTCTGGAACTCCCTGTCTGGGAGGCAATGTTTTCCCACTTCTTAGTGTAATTGCGTTTGCAAACCCCTTGGGGTTCTGAACAGCCTTCCCTGGGAATTGGCCAGGCTTTGGTGCAGAAGTAGAAGCAGATTGGCCTTCCATATACCTTATCTTTGAATTGAGAGCTTCAAATTTGACGTTCAGATCATTGTAAGAGCATTCTATCCTCTGACTGAGGTTAGCAAACTTCTTGGCAGTATCCATATAACCGCTAGCTTGACCCTTAAGAAGTTGTTGCATCATTTGCTTCATTTCTTGATCTGGAGCTGGAGTAGGCTGAACTGGTTGAGGGCGGAATCCTGGCGGTGGTCCTGAAGGAGCCTGATAACCCTGCTGGAACTGTTGTTTAGGAGCAAATCCCGGATTGTAAGGCACAAAAGGTTTTTGTTGACCTTGTTGTTGTTTTTGAGGCGGGTACACCTGATCTTGTGGATTAGCAACGTTGTTACTTCTGTAAGGCAAATTGGGGTTTGTCTTGTATTGGTTGTAGCCTTTGTTGTATCCACCCTAATTTTGGACATAGCTAATCTCCTAAGTCTGCTCACCCTCCCCATCTGGAACTTGGAAAGGGTCATCCTCAGATACGAAGTGGACGCTCTGATATGCTCAAATTGTAATACCCTAATGGTACTAACAGCCTTGCAGTTGTAATACTCTAGGGGTCGAATCCACAGAGACTCAAGTTCACACAATAGACTTATTATTCTTTTAATTATGCTAAATCAAAAATATTAAATTTAAGACAATGCAAAACAGAATTTAAAAGTGTTGTAAATTCAAAGGATCAAAGAGCTAGGCCTAGGGAAATTCTCAGGAATTTATGGGATATTAAATCAATCAAATAATTAGGATTCAAACAATTCAAATTCAGATCTAGAACTCTAAACACAGTTGTAAAATAATTCAGTTCTCACTGCAATTATATTCTAAATTTAAAACCAGAAAATCCAAATCTCTTTGCTAAAATTCTAGGTAATAAATCAGCTTTTAAAAACAAGTTTAGATTGTTCACAAAATTATTAAATCAAATCTCTTTGCAAGAAATAACTTTGCTCATCAAAAGGTTTTATCAGGAAAATTAATTATATTCTCATATCAATTTATTTTCCTAAAGTATTAATTCTAGGTGATCAATCAAGAATTAATATGAAGAACAACCTAAGATGAAGATCTAGCAAGATAATGAATCCTAAAATTATCAGATCTAATAAACCATAAAAACCCTATGAAAAACCCTAAACCTAACAAGCAAACTACTCAGACATGTTTAATGAAGAACAAGACATCTTTTCTGAATAATAAGCAATGGTATTAAGAAAATAAGAAGGGAGTTCAGGAATCTTCTCTCTACAGATGAAATCAGATCTATCTCTCCCAAAAAGCTCTCAATCAAAAGGTGGCTAGAAAATTGCTAGAAAATAACTTAGGTCTACACAATGACCATAAAATTCCTATTTATACTCTAAAACACGTCTTGGGCCTTAATTGCAAATAAGGCAAACTTGGGCAAATTTTGTAAATCTTCTAAAGCTTGTGGGACGACTTCCGTTTGACTTTGTGACATCTGCATCGATCGATGCTGATGTTGCATCGGTCGATGCATACTCTTCATCTCGTCTCCAAACTTCGTTGATCAGCCTTCATTGCTTTGATTATGCTCCAAATCATCCTCTTTTAGCTCATTTGTGTTCCATCCGTGCCACTGAGTACCTAATCCTATAAAGACTCAAAAACAACCTAGAAAACAAATCAAAAGACTCAAAAAGCACACTTATACCATGGTTAAAAACCACAAAAACCATGATATATCACGCTCCTTTGCTGGCTTAGCAAGATACGGTCAAGCTTCTCATTGATATTCTTGAGGTCCTTCTTGTACTTCTCCTCAGACCCAGCGTCGCCGCGAACTGTGCGGTCATAGTCCTCATTGTAGTTGCCGTCATACTGGGCGAGATTCTCAACCAATTGCACATCTTCATCAACATCTTTGTTCAGGAAGTTACCGTCAGAAGCAGTGTCAAGCAGCATGCGAATTTTTGGGAGGGCACCACGGTATAGAGTGCTCAGCAGTGACTCGTTGCTGAAACCATGGTGTGGACACTGGCTCTGGTAACCCTTGAAACGCTCCCAGGCTTTACAGAATGATTCGGAGTTCTTCTGAGTAAAATCAGAGATGTCATTCCTGAGACGTGCTGTTCTGGCGTTGGAGAAAAACTTGGCCAAGAAGGCCTTCTTGCAGTCGTCCCAAGTGGTGATGGTTCCCTTGGGAATGTTTTTCTCCCATTGATGAGCTTTACCTCCTAGGGAGAATGGGAAAAGGTGCAACTTATAACCATCTTCACTCACGCCGTTGATATTGGTGAGACTGCACAGACAGTCGAACTCATCCAAGTGGTCTAGTGGATCCTCCATAGGCAACCCATGAAACTTGTTTCCTTAGATCATGGTGATCATACCACTTTTGATTTCGAAGTTGTTGTTCTGCACGGTGGGAGGGACGATTCCAGCGCGTTGAGTATGAGTGTTCGGTGCATCCCCAACACCAATGTTTTGCGGCCTTGGATTTGGTCTGTTAGGTTGTTCCATAGTGACTGGTACGGGATGATCAGTGGAAGTACGAGCTTGTTGTGGTCGTTGTAACTGATTGATGTCGTCGATAACAGGAAGGAGATTCTGATGCCCTCTTGATCTAGTGTGCATGCAAGGTTGCAATCAACAGGTACCTGAGATGCAAAACAAACAAGCATACCACCAAAGCAAGTTAGTACTCAGAATGATAAGTGTAACAGAACTTAATCTTGCAAAACTTGAAATCTTAAATTTAGCAAAACGAATCCCAAATGGCAACGGCGCCAAATTGATACTAGGATTTTTGTGTGTCATAGCAGGTTCAATTAACCTTATGTGTTGTATTACTTAAGGTGTCAATCCAAATGGGATGTTGCTAGCAATCAAGAATACTTAAGGTGTCAATTCAAATGGGATGTTGCTAGCAATCAAGAAGTCACAAGTCAAGCCAATTCAAGGAGAGTGTATGTCTAACAATCCTAGATTGATGAGAATACAAAACGGAAATGAGTCACAGAACTAGAGACAAAAATGTATGACAAGAAGCGAACAAGAATAAGTGAAACCAAAAACGATTCTAAGCATGAACTAGATAACAAGAAACAAAACAATCTCAAGAATGTAATATCAATCAAAATATAGAAGTCCTAAGGATGGGAGTAATTGATGTCGGTGGAGTATCCTAGTATACAGAGTGTTTAACATGCCACAAGCAAACTATCGTTAAACAATGAACATCACGACTTAGCTAATCCAATCTCTTGACAGAAGCTACTCAGACTCGACCACTTCCAAACCTAGCTATTGCTAGAGAAACATGATCAAGCAGGCATGACAAACAAGTTCATTCACGTCAAAAAATATCCTAGACAACTAATCTCTTAGGCTAGGAATGTAAGTCTCTGACACTAGTTGGTTAGACATTTCATCGATCACCTTTTGGGTGTGGAAATATCTAAGACCTAGTTCCAATTGATCAGAGAGAAACTAGTATTTCTAACTCTAGTCCAGATGGGAATCATACAAATCAAAGCTTAAACATCCTACATCCTAAGATCCTCCACCTAGTCTATCCCTCCCCAAGAACTCTAACACTACTCAGATCCGAAAATCATCCATGGATGCAAACTCAGAAAACATTGAATTAAGCACTATTAGATAGATAAAAATGTGAAGAACAACTTTGTAGAAGAAATCAAATGTAAATACTGAATAAACTCAAAGGTGTCGGATTACAAAGTTTGAGAACGTTTTTCGGTGGCTAGGTAAAATCTTAAGGAAAAGAACAATATGAGATAAAAGATGTCCAGAGCAAAGACTTAACAAAATGTATTTATAGTAAAAACATGTGAATCCCTAAAACTTAAAATGACAAGATAGAGCGTCGGTTTGGGAATCTCCTGAAGCGTGTAAGATGGAGCGCCTTCCTGACATGTGCGAACGAGTCGATGTGCGTCCAGTGGCTCGATCAAGATGGCTTGAGTGATGTTGAGTGATGCGCTGTGAGGCTGGCTCGAACGGTGCGTTGAAGAGTTGCTCGAACGGGGCGTTGAAGAGTGGCTCGAACGGGGCGTTGAAGAGTGGCTCAAACGGGACGTTGAAGAGTGCGTGGCTCGAACGGCGTCTGGAGTGCGTGGCTCAAATGAATGGCTCGAGAGGAGTCTGGAAGGTTGGCTCGAACGGATGGCTCGAACGGTTGTGCTTCCAACGTCTCCTAGATACCTGAAATACTCCAAAATGCACAATGTATGCAAGGATGATGCAAGAACTACCTAGACATGCAAAGTGTATAGAAAAGACTAGAAAATGATGCAAAACAATGATTTATCCTAGCTAAATGCATGATAAATATAGTCTAAGGAGAGACAAAATATAGACATATCAGTATGTGCAGTTTTTTTTTGTAAGATGTATTTAAAACTAATCAAGTAAACAATATATTGGTCTTTCAATCTCTAATACTTAACAAACTAATGTTATTAAGTCTAGAATTATGGTCCAATACATGCTCTTCTTTTGAGAGAAGCAAGAGGATTAGTAGCTCTATTAGAGAGTTTATACGAAACTGTTATAAGTAAAATTTTCATGAATATTTCATGTAGAAATTAAAACAAGATATTATATATATATATATATATATATATATATATATATATATGAGAAGCAGCAAGTAGGCCACTGGTAGTCACCTCTATTGCCTTTTCACCAAATCCGGGTTTAAATCCAGTCTCTCTCAAAGACAGACGTATAATATGTAATGTTGTTAAAAAAATGATTTATATTATTTTATAAATAAATATCTTGTACAGTCAATTATTGTATTTGTTTTTGTTCTTATGTTTTTAGTGTATGTGTATAATTTTTTACAAATAATTAATTTATCTTTATATTGTAATATATGTGTATATTTTCATCGACTATCACACTTAATAAAACATCTTCCGTTAAAGATATTTATGATGCACAACTATAACTTGAATTGTACTGAAAATATTTAACGTTTTTCATTTTCTAAAATTAATTTTATCCATTAGATGACATAGTTTTTGTATACAAGTTGTATAATTATTGTTTTTTGTATACATAATTTAGTGTTCTTGTATTATCAACTAAATTTTATCATAATCTAAACAACCAGTGAAAGCCAAACTTAAAGACCCAATAGGAAACGTGGGGAGTCTCCAAAACATGAAGTAACAAGTCACACATGTGTCAGGCACTCAGGCCTGAACCAAAGACATCTAATTTCATCCTCTTCGTCTCTCTTCAACCACCTCACACCAAAACCTGTGTTGATTCTCACCACATACTTTAACAATATATCCTCGTTGTAGCTTTCCGACGGCGTTCAAACTCTTACCTCTCATTATCTTTCTATTGTCGGAGATAATTTTGATCTGTGAAGCCGTGTGGTTTACCATACCTCTTACCGGATTCAAAGTGCGTCTCCGAAGAAATACAAATCAACATCGTCATTTAGGCTGATTACTTTGTTATCTCCAATGAACATTCAATATTCCAATCTTTCCTACTGTCTCCATTAAGGTAAAGTATTTTGGAGTAGAAAATGGAAAGTGATGTGGAGGGAAAGGAACAAAATTAACCATAGTTGTCACAATTTTTTGGATTTGATCTCCATAATCATCAGGTAAAAAATTAAAAATAGGATCTCTGCTTTTCGATCTCAGAATCCGGGTTTGCTGAGTAATTGAACGACAACCATTTCTTCACCTATTTTCTTTCTACGATTTGGGATATTTACTTACCTTTAATTATGAGTACAATTAGATTCCTATGTAATGGTATTTTGCTATTAGCCTATTAGGGTTGGGCCATTTTTTAATATGCAGCAAATTAACAAAAAAATTTGACACGGAAGGAGATATGAATATTATTGGATACAAATTTGAGTTGTATTCATTTTTATAATTTGATTAGCTACCTGTTTTAACTGAGGTGTCAGCTCCAGGATTCTCCAAAATGCTGAGGTGTCAACACTGGAGAGAAATTTTGGTTTTATTATGTATTGTTTGAGAAAATGTGCAGAATTTTTTAAAAATGTTTGGGATGTTCATCGATCGATGCAGATATTGCAACGGTCGATGCAACGCCGGTTTGGTCACGAAGTGAGAAAGTTAAACGCTGCGTTTTGGGTTAGGAAACCCTTAAGTCGCATATTTAAAGAAAATTTTGTGGTTTTAGTCGAGTTTAGCCGTTCTGAGAGAGAAAAGAAAGAGTGAAGGTGTTTTTGAGGTGTTGGTGAGTTTTTGAGAGTTTTGTGGCTGTTCTTGGGGAGATTTGTAGCTGAGATCATTGTAGGAGCTTGCTAGGAGTGTAGATCCGCTTTGATATGCTAAAATTAAACCATAGAGTTACTCTCCCAAATTAAGAGATCATTGTAGTACTTAGGGGTCGTATTCCACAATAACTCAAGACTACACAATAAATTATAGAGTTTTATAATAAAGCTAAACAGATTAATTTGAATTGAAATAACAATGCAAAATATTAAATAAAAGCTTGTGAAAATTTGTTGGATAATTCCAACTTGTGATATAAGGGTCAAGGATACACAAACAGGATTTAGATAAGGAGAAGCTTATTTAGATAAGGCTTTGTGTTGTAATCCTATTGGAATTAGGAGTTGTCTTATTCATTATATATATGTAAGGGTCAATAGAGAGGTGTTCTATGTGACTTGAGAAGGTTTAGTTTTTGAGAAGTTTTCTAAATCAATAAGAAAGGTGTTCTTTTATTTCAATTCTTTGATCTTATATTTGGTATCAGAGCAAGGTTGTGCTTCTGATCTAAAACCGGTGGAGAAGAATTACGAAAATACATGGCTGCTGAAGCAAATCCACCGATACGAACAAAGGACCTTGGAGCACCATCGATCCAATGTCCGTTACTCACACCGACCAACTACACAGTCTGGTCGATGAGGATGAAGATCATACTTCGAGTCAGCGAGGTATGGGATGTTATCGAACCTGGATCCACAGATGAAAAGAAGAATGATATTGCGACTGCACTTCTGTTTCAGTCTGTTCCAGAGTCACTTATCTTGCAAATAGGAGAGAAAGATTCAGCCAAATCACTTTGGGGAGCCATCCGATCACGTCACCAAGGAGCGGAGCGTGTTAAGGAGGCAAGACTTCAAACCTTGTTAGCAGAACTAGAACGTTTGAAGAGGAGTGAAACAGATTCGGTGGATGACTTTGCAGGCAAGATTTCAGGGCTTGCATCGCAATCAGCTTCTTTGGGAACGACCATTGAAGAACCTAAGTTGGTAAAAACGTTTCTTACAGGCTTACCTAGAGAAAAATTTATCCACATGGTAGCCTCCCTACAGCAAGTCCTCGACTTAAACACAACACCGTTTGTAGACATAGTTGGAAGGTTAAAGGCTTATGAGGAACGAATTGGAGAAGTAAAGACAGTCGAAGATCAAGGCAAGCTGATGTTTACCAATACCTCTAATAATCGTGGAGGATACAGAGGTTTTAGAGGAGGATCCAGAGGTAGAGGCAGCTATGGTAGAGGAAGCTACGGTAGAGGTAACTCTGGCAGAGGTGGTTTCGGTAGAGGCAGAGGTCAAGGGAGATTCAACAGCCAAAACCAAGGAGGAGAAATCACAGAAGAGAATCAAAAGCAACAGAAGAAGGATTTATCCAAAGTAATTTGTTGGAGATGCGACAAACCTGGACACTATGCGACGACTTGCACCAACAAGCCGATTCAAAATCATAATCAAGAGTCGAACCTGAATGAGACACAAGAAGCAGATGGACTCTATATGCACGAAGTTGTTTTCCTCAATGAAGACAAGGTGATTCCGGAGAACTACGATATCAACAAAGGCAATGCAAGTGTTTGGTATCTAGATAATGGAGCAAGTAATCACATGTCAGGAAACAGAGAATTCTTTTGCAGTTTGGACGAAAGGATTAAGGGGAAAGTGAGGTTTGGTGATGGGTCATATGATGACATTGTTGGGAAGGGAACTATTAACTTTGTTGCAAAAAAGGAGAAATACGAGCACTCAAAGAGATTTACTATATACCTAATCTCAAACACAACATATTGAGCTTAGGACAAGCAACAGAAGGAGGGTGTGAGGTGAACATGAAGAAGAATTTTCTAACACTTCTAGACCCATGTGGAAGGCTGCTTGTAAGAGTTATCAGATCACCAAATCGTTTATACAAGACTCCGATGGAGATTAGTCTGCCAATGTGTCTGCAGATCGGCAGCAATGAGGCTACACGGCGTTGGCATGCTCGGTTAGGACATGTCAGCTTCAATGTTATGAAGAACATGATACAGAAGGATATGGTTGAAGGAATGCCAAGAACTATACACGAGCAGGGTATGTGGGAGGTCTGCTTAGCTGGGAAGCAGACAAGAGGTTCGTTCCCGGGTAAAGCAAGTTTTTGTGCATCACAGCCTTTGGAACTGGTACATGGAGACTTGTGTGGTCCGATTTCACCTTCAACACCGGCTAACAACCACTACGTTTTTGTCTTAATTGACGATTTCTCTAGGTATATGTGGACAATGTTGCTTAGGGAAAAGAGCGAAGCGTTTGATCGTTTTAAACAATTCAAGGAGTTTGTTGAGAAACATAGTGGTTTAGCCATCAAAACTTTCAGAACCGATAGAGGAGGAGAGTTTACCTCAGGAGAGTTCAATCGATTCTGTGAAGAGAATGATGTAACCAAACACCTAACAGCGCCGTATACGCCACAACAGAACGGTGTGGTTGAGAGAAGAAACCACACTCTGATGGAGATGACAAGAAGTTTGATGAAGGGGATGTTGATTCTGAATGATATGTGGGGAGAAGCTGTACGTCACTCGACTTACCTCATTAATCGAGTGCCTACAAAAGCACTGAATGGTCAGACTCCTTATGAATGTTTCATGTCCAAGAAACCAAACATAGAACACTTGAGAGTGTTCGGCTGTGTCGCATACGCCAAGGTCAATTGACCACAATTGAAGAAGCTGGATGATAGATCGAGGAAAGTGATTAACCTTGGAACAGAACCAGGTTCTAAGGCCTATAGACTCTACGACCCTATTGCTGAGAGAGTAGTTATCAGCAGAGTAGTGATTTTTGATGAAAGCAAGACTTGGGATTGGTCATCTACGGGAAACAAGTCAGATGATGGTGAACCTGGTATGTTTAGGCTTTTTCAAGAAGGTATTGTTGAAAATGGTGGTGGACACGTTAACGAACAAGGTAATGACCAAGAAGTTGCAGAACAAGAAGATGAAAAGCATGGTAATCAAGAAGAAGGAGAAGATAACGAGGGTGATGAGATTGTCGACGACCAAGTTCAAGGTCAACAAATCGCAGTGCAACCCTTGGTAACACGGTCTGGTCGTGTGGTAACAAAAACACGTCATCTCAATGACTATGTCTTGTTTGCAGAAGCAGAGAGTTGCAAGTTATTCTTAACAATCGATAGAGAACCAGAAAGTTATCTTGAAGCTGGAAAGATAAAAGAGTGGATTGATGCTATGAGAGCTGAACTGGATTCGATTATTAAGAATAATACTTGGGAGCTTGTGGATAAACCGGTTGGTGTCAAACCTATAGGAGTTAGGTGGGTCTAAAAACTCAAGAGGAATTCTGATGGTTCGGTGAATAAGTATAAAGCGAGGTTAGTTGCAAAGGGGTATGTGCATCAACAAGGTATTGATTTTGATGAGGTTTTTGCTCCGGTGGCAAGAATCAAGACAATACGGCTTCTGATAGCACTCGCGGCAACAAGAGGATGGGAGATTCATCATTTAGACATGAAGACAGCCTTTCTCAACAGTGAGTTAAAAGAGTTAGTTTATGTTACACAACCTGAGGGTTTTGAGAAAAAAGGTGAAGAAGATCGAGTATATAGACTTCATAAAGCTTTGTATGGTCTCCATCAGGCACCAAGAGCTTGGAACCTAAAACTTGATCAAGTTCTTAAGGAGATGAGCTTCAAGAAGTGTGTGAAGGAACCAACAGTTTATCGCAAGAAAGAGGAGAAGGAGTTTTTGATTGTGGCTATCTACGTTGATGATATGTTTGTAACAGGGACGTCACTCAGTATCATTAAACGTTTCAAGGAAGACGTGTCAAAGAGGTTTGAAATGTCAGATTTGGGAAAACTAACTTATTATCTTGGCATAGAAGTTTTCCAAGGAGAGGATGGAATAAGAATCAAGCAAGAAGCATACGCTCAAGGGAGTCTTATTGATGCAGGGATGGGTTCCTGCAATTCGACTCATGAACCAATTGAGCCGGGACTGAGTTTGTCGAAAGCAGAGAAAGAAACAGAGATTGATACAACTAGGTATAGAAGAACCATAGGATGTTTGCGATATCTTCTCCACAGAAGACCGGACTTGTATTTTGCAGTTGGAGTGCTTAGTCGTTATATGCAGAGTCCGAGAGTGTCACACGGGCTAGCAATCAAGCATGTTCTAAGATAGTATTTGAAAGGAACTATGAGTTTTGGATTGTTCTTTAAGAGGGATGGATCAAGGAAGGTCATAGTGTACAGTGACAGTAGTCACAATATTGACATTGACGATGGGATGAGCACCACAGGTCATGTCTTTTACTACGGTTTGTCGCCTATCACTTGGACAACACAGAAACAGCCGACCGTTGCGTTATCATCGTGCGAGGCAGAGTTCATGGCTGCTACGGAGGCTGCCAAACAAGCAATATGGCTTAAAGATTTGTTGAGTGAGATACTAAGCATGAGAGGAGAGAAGATCCTACTTAGAATCGATAATGAGTCAGCCATAGCTCTAACCAAGAACCCAGTCTTTCACGGAAAAACAAAACACATGCTTGCCAAGTATCATTTCATTCGAGAATGTGTAGAGAATGATCAAATCGAAGTTGATCATGTGCCAGGAGAAGAACAGAAGGCTGACATTCTTACGAAGCCTCTAGGACGGATTAAGTTCAAGGAAATTAGGAGTTTACTTGGAGTTGAAGAGATCAAGCTTCCCAGAGTTCATGTTGGAATTAAGGGGGAGAATGTTGGATAATTCCAACTTGTGATAGAAGTTATCTCATTAAGGAGATAAGGGTCAAGGATACACAAACAAGATTTAGATAAGGAGAAGCTTATGTAGATAAGGCTTTGTGTTGTAATCTTATTGGAATTAGGAGTTGTCTAATTCACTATATATATGTAAGGGTCAATAGAGAGGTGTTCTGTGTGACTTGAGAAGGTTAAGTTTTTGAGAAGTTTTCTAAATCAATAAGAAAGGTGTTCTTTTATTTCAAGTCTTTGATCTTATAAAATTCAATGGAACAAAAAGCTAGGTCTAGGGAATTTCTCAGGAAATTATGAAATATAAAATCAATCAATAAATTAGGATTCAAGCAATTAAAAATCAGATCTAGAACTCTAAACTCTTTTGTAAAATAAATCAGTTCTCACTGCAAATATTATCTAAATTTAAAACAAGAAAATTCAAATCTCTTTGTAAAATTCTAGGTTAAAAATCAGCTTTAAAAACAAGTTAAAATTGTTCACAAAATTACTAAATCAAATCTCTTTGCAAGAAGTAATCCCCTGAACCTAACAAGCGAACTACTCAGACATAATCAATGAAGAACAAAACATCATTCTGAATAATAAGCAATAGATATTAAAAACTAAGAAGGGAGTTTAGAAATTGTTCTCTCTACAAAGGAGTTCAGATCTCTCTCCCAAAAGCTCTCAATATCTCTAAAAAAACCAAAACTGCTAGAATAAAAACTTAAGGGTTTCTCAGACCTAAAAATACTATATATATGTCCTAAAACACGTCTAGGGACTAATAATGCAAATATGGAAAACTTCGGGCAATTTTTGTAAATCTTCCAAAACTTGGGTCTTAAGTCAGCAAACAGGGGTGTTGATCGACACCATCACTCTTGATTGGTTCCAAGTTGATTTCTTCGGTTCAATGTTCCAAAAATGATCCACTTTGCTTCACTTTGCTCCATCCGTGCCAAAATCCTAGAATACCTGAAAAGACTCTCAAAGAACCTAAAAACACATCAAAAGACTCTAAAAGACTCCTTATATCATGGTTAAAAACCATGATATATACGCTTGTTTAAGGGTCAGAATCTTCTTGGCAAAGGTGAGTGTAGGACCATGGCTTATCTAAGCTTGAGATTTCTCTGATTTTTGTGTTCATGTGTTATGTGGTTGATTCCTTGGCTTGTTAGAATGTTTATGAGTCGTTGGAGGCTTTGTGAGGCTTCTTTGTGGCTTTGGATCGTGTTTTGATGGTTTAGGAACTGAAATCCGGCGAGAAACTTTGGGAAAAATCCATGCTCGGCATGTGTGCATCGGTCGATGCAATGCGAGGACAGAGCGATTTGGCCTAGGAGCATCGGTCGATGCCATGTGGAGGTGTCGGTCGATGCAACTAGGGATTTCGTGAAATGTCGAGCATGCATCGGTTGATGCAGTGTTAGTGTCGGTCGATGCAAGGGAGTTTTGCATCGGTCGATGCAGGCTTGTGTCGATCGATGCGACCTTAGTTGGTGTCGGTCGATGCAGTTGTACTGGTTTGTTTATTGATTGTTGTTTGATGGTTAGAGTTATCTCAATTGTTTGTGTGTATAGCCTAGTAGATGGGAGGATTGCCTCACTGAGTGTTTATAAAATACTCGTGGAATCAAGGCGATGAAGAGAATGATGTTCTAGTGGCTCGCTTGGATGTTGTCTGGCTTATGTTAGGTTGTTAGAGTTGAGTCAGTAGAATATTGCTATGTTGATGGTTTTATGCTTTATGACTCTATTGAATTGAATCATTAGTTTATTATTTATTGGTTATTGGTTTAATGGTATCATTTGGTTATTTTCGCTGTTTGGTTTGATCTTGGTTAGGTTACTAGTGGGTTATTATATATTTTTATTTTTAAACGGTCGTTTCAGTATTTTTCTCATACACATTTATATTATATTATATTTAACTGATAAATATTTACTTAATTATATAAAGTTTATTTGAGTGACTTTGATATTTTATTATATATCTTAATAACAATTTAACTTAGAACAAGTAAACTTTAATTATTTTGAAGTGTTTTGATATATCATGGTTTTTAGGTGTTTTTAGTCATGATTAAGTCTTAATTATAGAGTCTTTTTGGTATTTTTAGAGGCTTTTGAGTCTTTTATAGGATTTAGCATGAATGGGAGCTTAATGGAGCTAAATTGGAGGATTTGGAGCTTAAATTTAGAGACGAAATTTAGAGAGTGCATCGATCGACACAGTATGTGCATCGATCGATGCTAGGCCAAAGTCAGAATTGGAAGTTTTCCCACAAGTTTTGAAGATTTACAAATCTGCCTCAAAGTCTTCCATATTTGCATCATTGGTCTCTGGCCGTGTTTAGGAATATAAATAGGATTTTTATGGTCATTGTTTAGACCTAAGCTTTATTTTTCCCTGTAACTTTTGAGAGCAAAACCCTGAGAGATTTTTAGAGAGCTTTTGGAGAGAAGAATCAAGACTCCTTCAGAGAAGATTCAGAACTCCTTTACTTCTTCTTTAATCTCTTTCTTAATGCTATCTATTTTATTCATGATTTGTGTTCTTGCAATTATGTCTGAGTAGATCTGCTTGTTAGGTTTAGGGTTTCTCATTAGGGATTTCATGGATTGTTAGATCTGTTAATTTAGGATTCATTATCTTTCTTGTTCTTCACCATAGGTTGTTCTTAATGCTAGATCTTTGATTAGTCATCTGGATTTAGATCTTAGGATTATTGATTGATATGAAAATATAATTGATTTTCCTGATAAAACCTTTGGTGAGCAAAATTACTTTTTGCAAAGAGATTTGAATTAGTGATTTTGTGAACTTATCTAACCTGATTTTAAAGCTGATTTATTACCTAGAATTTTGCAAAGAGATTTGGATTTTTTGGTTTTAAATTTAGATAATATTTGCAGTGAGAACTGATTTATTTTATAATTGTGTTTAGAGTTCAAGAACGGTGCTTAATTGTTGAATCTTGCTTGTTTAATTAATTGATCTGATTTTCCATGATTTCCTGAGAATTTCCCTAGGCCTAGCGTTTAATCCTTCTAAATTTTACAACTCTTTTATTTTCTGTTTTATTTTGCAATTTAAGTACAATATTTCTGTTTAGCATAATTAAAAGATTATTAAATCTATTGTGTGAATCTAGAGTCTCTGTGGATTCGATTCCTAAGTACTACAATTGACCACTTAATTTGAGAGAGTAGCTCTAGGGTAAATTTGAGCATATCAAATTTTGGCGCCGTTGTCGGGGACTCTTTTTATTCACCATTAGATTAAAGTCTTTGATTTTGTCTAAATTTTTCTTTTTCTGTTTTACTCACACGCTTCTGTTTCTTTTCTCTTGTGTGTTTCAGGTACATGCCTAAGCCTAGCACCAGGAAAAATCCTACTGGTCCGGTTGTTAAGCTTACAAACCAAGAGTTAGGAAAACTAGAGCGTAACAACACAAAAGCAGCCAAGTCAGTGAAGATGGTCAAAACACTCATATTGAGACCTGATGAGGCTGGAGTTTTGAGGGATCAAGAGGGTCATGCGTACAACGAGAAAGGCCAGAAACTTGATGCTGAAGGACAGGTTATTCAGGAAGAACTCGTCGTGGCCGATGGGAATGCAGATGGTGTCGATCGACGCAACAATGGCATCGATCGACACAACCAGGAAGGCATCGATCGACACAATGCTGGTGTCGATCGATGCAATGCCAGAGCCGATGCGGAAAATGTTCAGAGGCGACGGGACAACAATGGAGAGCTTGTCAAGACTCTTGCGGACTTCAACAGACCAGACTTGTTCTATGAGAATCGCTCTGCAATTGTCCCTCCTCCATTCCTAAGGAATGACTTTGAGCTGAAGCCTGCCTACTTCGCTCTTGTTGGACAAAAGCCATTCCAGAACTTGCCAAATGAGAAGCCTCTAGACCACATAGAGCACTTTGAGGACATAGTAACAAGCATCAAGGCTAATGGAGTCACTGAGGACTACCTCTACTGCAAGCTTTTCCCCTACTCTCTTGCTGGGGAAGCTTCTCATTGGCTAAGAAAACTCAAACCAGGATCTCTGACAACCTGGCATGACATCAAGGTGGCATTCTTGAACTACTTCTATGATGATGCTAAGTCTGATGAGTTGAGGATTAAGCTCTCCACCTTTAGACAAGGACCTGTTGAATCTTACAAAGCTGCTTGGGTAAGATTCAAAGCATACCAGAGGGACTGTCCACATCATGGGTTTTCAGAGGTGCAGTTGATTAGTATCTTCTTCAGTGGTATTGATTGGAGGTATCAGATGGCTTTGGATGCTGCTAGTGATGGGAATTTCAAGACAAGGTACCCAGACGATGCTGAGAAGTTGATAGAAAGGCTAGCATCAAGCAACAATACCAATAATGCAGACTTAGAGCGGAAAAGAGCACATGAAGGCAATGGTTCAAATCAGTTTGCTACGGTGAATGCTAAGTTGGATACAGTGCATAACCTTCTTGTTGGAAAGAAGTCAGTCCATTTTGCTGAAGATGTTGAGATTTTTGAGCCAAAGCCAGAGACTACAGAAGAAGATGTCAATTTTGTGTATGGAGCTGGATATCAGACACAAAAATTTGGCAACCACCAGGGTAGCAGACCTTATAATGGGAACTCTTCAAGCTACACTCCTAAGCCGGATTACCAGAAGCAACAACAGAACACCGGCTTTACAAGGACCTATGGTAATTCTTCTTATCAGTCTCCACCTCCACAGACTTCTGAGAGTCGAATGGAGGCCATGCTTGATCAGATTCTTCAAGGGCAAGAGCAGCTGACAGTGACATTCAATGGGAAGATTGATTCTGTATACACTGAGCTGACTGGGAAGTTTGATGCATTAAATACTCATGTCAAGAAGCTAGAGAATCAAGTTATTCAGACTGCTGGGTCTGTTAAAAGACAAGAGGAACTTCTTTCTAGAAGAACTGAGAACCCCAAGCATGCTTGTAATGCGATTTTGGTGAAGGAAGGAGACGATGATACGTCACTTGATCCAGCATCGACCGATGCAGCTGCTAAGCATCGATCGACGCAACCCTCAGTGGTCGTAGAAGGGTTGACTTTGCGAGACAGCATCGACCGATGCAATTCAAGTATCGACCGATGCAATGTCCAGGCCGAGGAGGAACTTACGAATGCTCCAATTCCAGTGTCTGAGAGAGTGTACAAGCCTAAAGTTCCTTTTCCCAAGCCTAGGAGATCCAAACAGGAGATCGAAGAAGCTAGATGCAAAGCTATGATGGATAAGGTGATGATAGAAATGCCTTTGATTGATGCTGTCAAGTTTTCTCCTAGTATTAAGAGATATGTGAAGAGGATGGTCACTAATGGTTTGAGTCCTGAAGAAGGAGCTTTGCTTACCAAGGATGTCAGTTCAATTTTGTTGAACCAGCCTGCTCAGAGGAAGAAAGAGAGGAAAGAGAAGGTGGCTGTTTCTGAGAAAGTCAGTGCAGTGATTCAGAGTAAGATTGCAGAGAAGTTACCAGATCCTGGAAGTTTTGTTTTAGATTGCTCTATCTCTACAGGAAGGTTTTCTCACTCTCTTTGCGATCTTGGCTCTAGTATCAATTTAATGCCACATTCTGTTGCTATGAGACTTGGGATGACGGATTTTAAGCCAACTAAGATCTCTCTTATCTTAGTTGATCGATCCCGCAGAATTCCTAAAGGTGTCTTAGAGGATGTTCCGATTAAGATTGGAGAATGCATAATTCCCACTGACTTTGTGGTGCTGGTTTATGACAAAGAGCCTAGTGATCCTCTCATCTTAGGACACTCATTCTTGGCTACAGCTGGTGCCATCATTGATGTGAAGAAGGGACACATAGCCTTGAATGTGGATGATTTGGTTATGAACTTTGAGATGGACAAGCTGAGAAGAGCTCCCACCATTGATGGCCAGACATTTTCTGTGGAGATTGCTTCTGATGATAATCTAATAATAGAGCTTCCTGAAGACTTTACTGCTGGGTATGTCAAAGAGTTGGAGACTGTTGAGAAAGTGAGCAAGCAAGCTGTTAAGCTTGAAGATTGGAGTGGAGATCATCTAATCAGTACTAGAGATCATGATGAGGTTCTGATGCATGACAAGTCGCTGGTAGATGATGTTTTTGTGCTGGAAACACGGATTTCAGAGGAAAGCTGCAGAAACGTTCAAGAAACACGAGTTGCAGGCCAAGCATCGATCGATACAGCTGTTGCATCGATCGACACTCCTTCCAGAGTCAGCTCGGACTTGTCCAAGACCGATGATTCTCGAGTTGGTTCCTTAGCTGCAAGTCCTAGACCAGTTGTAAAGCTGAAATCTCATTATTCCACAGTCCAGAACCCAAAGGTAAGGCCAAGTTATGCATCTCCTTCTCCCAAACCTTCTCCATTCATCAATAAGAATTTGAAAGGTCCAAAAACTGTTGTGCAGTTAACCAAGCCACGAGATTATCGTAGAGCGCTTGTTTCTTCTGTTGATGATTTTGCAGGACTTAAAAGAAAGCCACCCATACCTAAGTCCCGCCCTGGTTCTGTTCCTCATGTCCCTTGTAGACCTCATTCATCTGCTGCCTACACACCACCTTGGTGAAGAGGACATCCTCTCAGAAGCATTCACTGCCATGTTCCGATCCACCGGATGCCTGAGATCCGACACAGTCAAGCTAATGACTGAAAACAAGCGCTTAGTGGGAGGCAACCCACTGGTAGGTTTTTCTTTTTCATTTTTCTTTTGATTTTCATTTATTTTTATTTTATTCGCCAATCTCTTACTTGATAGCACTGGGGACAGTGTTGTTTAAGTCTGGGGGAGGCAGTTACTAACTACGTTTTTGTTTTTGAAAAAAAAATGGTTTTATTGAGTCAAAATTTTGTTGGGAACTATGACTTTTCTTTTTAGTGTACTGCCTTGGTTGATTAATGCTGCAGATTGAATCCACAAATCTGACTAATGAAAAATCCAATGGTTGATCAGTGAACCAGAAACATCCGAATTTCCAACATAATCCATAAAAGCTTGAGGTAATTTCTGTACTTTTCTTTTTACCTCATCAAGGAGATTGATTTTCATAGAGCTTGACTCCTTGTTCATACCTGACAAGTAAGACTTCAGAAAGAAAATGGTACTCCTCTCCCTTATTCATGTTAAGAAAAATCCTGAGAGCACTACAAGAAAAATGAGCTTCGGTAGCACACGGATAATGCTACTAAAGGGCTTTCGTAGCGCATTTGAAAATGCTGTATAATGAGGAGCTATAGTAGACCCCCCCTACCATAGCAGTGTTTTCGCGCTATGGTAGATTGGCCTATTATAGCGGTAACACTCCGCTATTTCTTATTATTAACTAGCGCTTCCTTTGTGCTATTATCTTTGTTTTTATAGCTAACATTTCGTGT
Organism: Camelina hispida; assembly: GCA_023657505.1. Lineage (NCBI taxonomy): Eukaryota > Viridiplantae > Streptophyta > Magnoliopsida > Brassicales > Brassicaceae > Camelina > Camelina hispida. Next base: position 24,609,738 of record CP094637.1, read on the forward strand.
TGTATAACTTTTAATGATAACACATTATATGTGCTGGTGGATATTGTTTCCTGACATTATGGTTCTCAAAATTCTACACTATAGTAGCACAAGATACTTGCTATAGGAAAGTATTATATAGCGGTTTCCTTTTGCTATTGTGTAGATTTTACTAGCAACTATATATTGCTATACCATCGTTTACAATAGCATTTATAATATGCGGTTTAATAATTTAATCCAGCATTTTTCTCGTGCTATAATATAAGATTTCTTGGCTTTTATTTTGTACTGTGATATTTATCATGACACGCACTGAGAAAATGGTGTTTATATTGAATAATAATTTATCATTTACTAATAATTATTTATATATATATATATATATATATATTGAGTTGCATAATCATTTGTTATTTGAAACATTGAATTGCTTAATTTATGGAAGACAATGACTCATAAAATCATATTACATAAAGTTAACTTTCCAAAATGTAAACATCACATGAACTAAAAAAAACATGAACTCGCTCTAAGAGTGGTCTACCATGCCATTATTATTCAAAGAGTCTTGCGGTTTGAGGACTCTCCTTTTTCTACTTTTGCGCGTTTATTACCAGTGTTGTTGCGTGTATCCTGTTGCATTTTTATCCAAACATTCTTGTACAGTGGATCAATGTCTTCTTCCTCTAGTTCAATGCGTATCAAGTAGCCTAGGTGAGCACAGGACCTTCTAAACTCTAGCCTTGTTATCTCCTTCAGTTCATCATCCGCATCAGTTTGTTGATCAATGTCTTCATCAATGTTGATTGCTTGTTGTTGTGGCTGTTGTCTGATTTTTGGTACAACGTTCTTAGCGGGGAGGCCGCATATGAGTCCTTTACCTTCCATTTCTGCAGAACCAAATATGATATTGTTAAGATATGTTTATTTTTAACCACAACAATCAAAAGAAAACAATATAATTCTAGATCTGAAACCTGAAAATAAAAGAAAACAATATAATTCTAGATCCGAAACCACATAAAAAAAATGTTGTAGAACCTGTTATATCTAGATCCGAAACCTGAAAATGAATAGATCTATCAACAAGAATCTGCAAAACTGCACAATAGACATATCTAAAGGCAGATCTATTTCATCAAACATATCTAAAGGCAGATCCAAAAACTACTAAGATTCAATTAGCCATATCTGACAGAGGATTCGAGAAAGCAAAATTGCGAGAGGAAAAAAACATAGAATATGGGGATTCGAGAAACAAGCAATAGAAAGTGAAGATAAAACCTTTAGATTCGGCGATGATTTTATGTTGTGTAAGTCGATGATGAAAGAGATGATATGAGTTCCTCTTTAGATTCAATCTGTGTTTTTTTTTGGTGTTTGGCGATGGTGAAAGAAGCTTCGAGATTGAGTTTATTGGGTTTCCTTCGAGAAAAGTAGATATTGAGATGATTAAAAATTATTAAGAAGAGCTGATTGTTGACCGTTTGATGTATTCTAATCAACGGTAGATATCAATAATTTGGTGATCCACACCTTTATCAATTAGCCAATGAGATAATTGTTACACGATTTATATGTTATTAGTATAGTATTTTGTTATTTTTTTTTAATTAATTTAGGAATATGGTGTAACAATTAAGTAAAAATTAATGTTTCATATGGTAAAGCTTGTCTTATTTAAAATTTAAAATTATATTTAGACATTGTTAGTTTGTATAGAATGCTTTCAGGAAGGAGATTTAGGGTATAGTGTTTTAGGGTATAGGGTTTGGGGTTTATGGCTTATATTACTATATGATACCTTATATTACTATATGATATAAAGCTTTATTTATAATGGTAACTAATATTAATAATTCATAATTATGTACAAATATACATAAAATTATATATTAACATTAATTGTTAATTTCATGTTTCATATATTGGTGTATAATGCTTCCAACTAAGAGATTTAGGGTATAGGGTTTGGGGTTTATATCTTATATTACTATATGATATAAAGATTTATTTATAATGCTAACTAATGTTAATAATTCATATTTATGTACAAATATACATAAAATTATATTTTAACATTGTTAATTTCATGTTTCATATATTAGTGTATAATGCTTTCAACTAAGAGATTTAGGGTATAGGGTTTGAGGTTTATATCTTATATCACTATATACATGATATAAAGTTTTCGTTTTATTGTTAATTTATATTAATAATTAATAATTGTGTTATCAATATTTATTTATTGTTAATTTTAGTATATATTTTTTTTAATTTTTTCAAAACTATTTCATTTATTTATCTATTGATGTTAATATAACTAACGTCTATACATAATGGGTTTTTTTTTAACAGCCTAAATGGCTTACTATCTTTCTAAATATTTATTTAAATATTTCGAAAACTTGTAAAAAAGAAAAATTAAATAACTTGTCCCATTAAATTAATATCTTAAACATATAAATTATGTTCAACTTTATAATCCAAAAATAAAAACAAAAGGGACAAAGACCAGTGTATGAGACAAAAGAACAGAAAGTACTCATGTCTTTCAACTACAAAACACGTTCTCCAATCTGAAACATCACTACTCCTTATTAATTAATTCATTCCTGTTGAAAACCAAAAAAAAAATTGGTCAATAGTTGTTATTGTCATCATATTTTGCACACATGTAAAATTAAAACATATACCAACCATTACAATTTCATCTTCTGGCCAGGCAAGACAAGATCCATGTGCATCTTCCATATATTCGATTTCAGGAGTTTGCCTCCAAACTGCAGCATCTTTAACAATCACAATATCCACCCATACTCGACAAGCATTAGGCCCCAACTTAACGTGATGTACCTGTTGGTCAAGATTATTAGACGACCAACGTCCTTCAGCGACAACACGATTCCCTCCGGATATATCCATCAACTTGCATTTTTGATTTTCTTTGAATGCAAGACGCTATAAAAACAAGGAACAAAAAATATATACAGAAATCAACCTCAAGCAAAAACAAATAAAATCAGGTCCGCAATTATGTCTTAAGTTATTAAAAGCATGTACCTTTGATTTGCGACGAGGAGATGCCTCTGTCAGAGATGGCTTCAAGAACAACAAACTAAAAATAATTTCAGAAAGGAGCAACCAGCAAAAAATAAATCCATACAACAAGAACAATCACAGCCAATTATGTACCTCTGATGGTTTTGTTTTGAATAAAGGTTTCTTCAAAGGAGCTTTTGGAGTTTCTGGAGACTTGTCCTTCTGGTAACTTGGACTTGCTGAGTTAGTCGAAGATACAGGAAGATTAGGAGATTTAGCAATTCCAGTGGACATCTCATTAGGAGATCTTATGCTTACTCCCTTAGATGTAGATTTCTGAAGAACAGGGGATTCATTCGATGTCTCAATCACAACTCTATTTGCAGGCCATGATATAAAAGAGTTCAAAGAATCCTGCAAAGTTCTCATCTCGGGTGTTGGCCTTCATAGCCATGCACTTGTGTTTAAAACCGAATCTACATAAACTTTGAATGCATTTGGACCAATTGGAAGTCCATTTACCAACGCTTTCGGTTCTCGGCTCAGCCATCTACCTTCAGCTACAACTTCATCGTTCTTACCCAAAGCCTTGAGTTTGCATCTGTTTTTTGAACTTGTGATAGGACTCTGTAGAACAAAGGTACAAAACAGTAAGAAGGTTTATCTCAGGAAGTGTAATCTACATACAAAAAAAATTAAAAGAAGATACTAAACCTTAGGTGCAATGTCTTCTGCAATGCAACCTTCACCTTGAACAATACATAAATCGGCATCCCATGCAATCATTTCTCCAAGGACATCCTCAATAGTAGACATCTCAGGTATATGTCTCCATAGTGGAGCTTCTGGCTTTGTAGCAGATTCAATGAAAACCTTAACTGCATTAGGCCCTAAAGGTATCCCATGTACCAATTCATCATATTCATAAGAAACAATGCAGCCCTCTGCAACATTATCATCGGATGTCCAGTCAACCAAATTACACTTGGGGAGTGTTCTCGTATTTACACTCTTATGTATAGAGTTTTCACCAACATCACCCTCTTGTCTCTGCAATTCCAGAAACATATCAACATACAGTAAAACTATTGTATGAATAAACAATTTGTATATAGTATACTAACCTGATCATAAAGTTTTTCAATAATTTGCTCTAAATCCTAAATTTGATTCTTCATTTGAACCTGATTTGCTTCCATTGCAGCCATAGAGCTGCTGTTGACTTGGAAACAAGAAAGTTTGGTCAAGCTCATGCCTCTGCCCATTGCCCGCAGTCTTCCTGGATTATCAGGTCCCAAAATTTGACTCAGTATATCCTCCTTTGGATTTGTTGTAGCTGAATCCTGAGTACCTTCAATACCTATTTCCGCTGCCTTTCTCTGCAAATAAATACCAAAGTAATGTACATCAATCAATTATGATCTCCAATATATAAAGTAATTTAAGAAGAGTAAACATAACATACAATCTTTTCAGCTGCTTCGACATTTACTGGAGTACAATCCCTCTTAGTCTGTGACTCGATCCACACTTTTGCTCTTGTCACCTGGGATGGGTCTGAGCTTTTCTGGATTAAATCTTCTCTCAATCTGACCATTCCTTTACGGCCACAGCAATGAGGAATCTGCTTCTTTCTTTTCGTCTTAGCTGAATCACTTATTACCTTAAATGCGTTACTAGTCTTCTCTTTGACAAACTTACGCCATTCTGGAATACTTATATTAGGTGGTCGCAGACCCATCCTAACTTTCATGTTATTGAAACCAGATTTTTATGTGGTGTGAATGTGAAAGTGTGTGAAAGTGTATGATATGGAATGATGGTGGGTGTTTCAATTCCCCTTATGCAGTTGCAGTATAAGAGGTGTCAATCCAGTCTGAGTGCTTGTGAACAATCAAGATATGCATATGAATCTAAGTTAAGCCAAATATGAAAGGATGTTTGTCACTAACAATCCTATGATGATAATGATGAAAAGCAGAAAGTAAACTACAAGAACTAGGAACTAAATGCAAATAAGACAGTATGATTATGATCTAGAAACAGAAACAGAAACTGTAAATACTAGAATGGAACTAATGCAAGGCAATTAATGAACTAGATGCTAAGTGAATGCAATGAAAATGCAACAGGAATGAAACAAGAATGAAACAAGACAAACACAAAACATAAACAAGTAATCTGGGGAGCAGCTCGATCAGCACTCGACCGAGTGTAGGTCGAGTGGGTGGTCGAGTGGGGTGAAAACGTGAAAACAGAGTAATACAAGAAAAACAGAGCAATATTAAATCAGATCAAACAACAAGCAAACGATGATATTTAAACTAGAAATTCAATAAACAAAGAAGGGTCCTGAGGATGGATTCATGGGATAAACTAATCATTGTGGTGATCTAACTTAATCAACAAATCTCAAGAAAAGCTATGAGCTGACCTCTAGACATATTAATCTAAAACAAGTCTCTCCCACTCTCATGGTCAAGAGACAATCAAACCTATGCAATCCTAGACTTGCTCTCACAATGAAAAGAATCTACACAAGCAGGCATTAAGCAATACATCTCAAACCAAACAAGACCTCTAATCTCTTAGCAAGCCTAATGGTAAGCTCTAGATCTAGCCTTATCTATGCTTTCTAAACATTGGTGTGATGCTAAAAAGCTTAAGATCAGATCCTACCCTCTCAGATATATAATCAGCATTAAGAACATCTAGCCTAGAAGAGATCTACAACAAACAAGCTTGATCAAATCAGATACACCACAAGATCAATCTATCCTAACCCATCCTCAAGATCCTAAGATAACTACTCAAAGCAAGACATGATCAAACAAATCATAAACCCAGAAATCATTGAAACTTGCATGATTAGATAGATAAGAAAAAGATCTACAACTTTAAAGAAGAAATCAAACTCAAATTCTTATTACCCAGAAAGTTATTCAACAATCAAGTAAGAAGAAATCTTCTTTTTCTCAAGAACAAAATCTAAAAATTAAAAAGGAAAATAAAAAGCAAAAGGAATAATTTCCTAAAAAGGTAAAAACTAGGTTCTCAAAAGCTGGAATAGAATCTAGATATTTTTCTTCACACTTTTGGTGGCTGCAGTACAAGTCTTTATATAGTGGGGAAGGTGGAAGCCCTAAAATTGGGAAAAGTCAAAGTGGTCCACGGATCGGTCAACTCGACCAGTGCTCGGTCGAGTGACCGATCGAGCTGGCTTCCCTGGCTTAACTCCACTCGGTCGAGTCCATCTCCCACTCGGTCGAGTGCTTGGTCGAGCTGGACTCCGGACTTTGGTTCTTCAGCCTTAACTTCCTTGTTTCCTCCTTATGACAGCTTCACATCTCTTCTCCTTTGCTTCAATGCTCCTTAAGCTCCAAAATCACCTGTTTATGCATGAAAAGATGCAAATGCAATGCAACTACACTCTAATGCAAGATTGGTCCTAAAGCTACACAATAAGAGTGAAAATGGATAGAAAAAGATGCAAAAGATGTGAATAAACTAAGGGAAAACATGGTAAAATATATGAACATCAACACCCCCAAACTTAGTCTTTGCTTGCCCTCAAGCAAATAAACAAGACATAAGAAGGTAAGTGAGGTTTAAAAATGGGATCTCAGCTCCTAAAGCTTGCAAATAGACCATCTAGAATCAATGTCCAAGTTACTAGTACTATGATGCAAGTTGAATGAGCTGGAAATAAAGACTTTAGACAAACATTTCACAACCTTTATTGACTTGAACCTTAGATATCCACATGCATTCAAATCAACCATTTCCTTTAACATTCATTAATCAAGAACATGAATCAATTCTATGCAATGCTTAAACTCATTTGGCTTGGCAATAAAGGGCTTTGAGACAATGATGGTCTCTTTAAGAGTGGGGTTTGTCTAAATCAAGGTTCTCTCATAAAAATGGATTGAGCTTTAGAAGAATGCTAAAGGTAAGAACACCTAGACACTTACAAGAATAAAACCTTGTCTACCCAAAGGCACCCAAAGTGTTTATCCTAACAATCTAAACCCAAATGATCCTAGTGCTACCCTTTAACTTCTTCTTTTCTCTTTAATCCTTTTCTCTTTTGGTTTTCAAGTCTTAGGAGAGGTTTCTTATTTGATCTTTCTAGTGGGATGGGGGATTCTTATTGATTGCTATGGTTCTCTTTTCTTCTTATTCTTAAGACATCTAAGCTTTTTGCTAAACTGCTCTTTGCTTTCTTTTCTTTTTCCTTTAGCTAGAACCATCTTAGATAACATTTTCTTACTTCCCATCCTTTCACTAGACTTTTAGCTTTCACTTAAACACATCTCTCTCCTAAAGACTCTACCCTTTTTCTTTCTCTTTTCTTTCTTTTCTTTTTATAACAGCCAAGTCCCAAACCCAACAAGTGAATCACCTAGTCCTATCTAGCTTGAAAAATGCAAACTAGAACTACACAAGGTCTTATTCCTGTCAGTTCAAACCTAACACTTTCTACCAAGCTCAATCCCAAAAAGGCCTCACACACACAAGAATAAACATGGCTTGAAAGAAAGGTTTGGTTAAGGGGGTAGGGGAAACTGATCTAAAAGTGAAATCAGCTACTTGGATCAACAAGAGTGGTAAAAAGGAGAAAGATGATCCAAATATGTATATGGTATCCATGAGTTTAAAGCAATGCATACATTGATAATTAAAAGTCAATATTAGGTTCTTATAAATAGGAAATGGAATCAAATCACAACATGCTTCAACTTAGACCAGCAACAATGCAAGAATTCAATGGTTGGTTCAATCTTATGCTTCCTACTACTCAACTAGCATCAAAGTACTAATAACTTGGGCATTGATCCTAGTCTAGTGAATTAAACAAACTAACAAGGAAATACTCATCATAGATCCCTAATGCAAATATTATACAATTCTACATGAAACATGCTAAACAAGATCCTAATATGCAATGCAAACTACATGAACACTCTTTTTTTATAAAGATTTTTTCAAAATTTTTTCAAATTTTTATGGTTTTTCTATGCCTTAGATGCTAATGCAAGTGCTAACATGATGATGATAAAAATTTGAAATAAGAAAACAAAACACAACATCAAATGCTATCTAGAACCCTCCCCCAAACTTAAATCACACAGTCCCTGTGTGTAAAAGTTGTGAGAAGATTCTAGACTATAAACAAAAACAAAACACAACACAAAACACAATGTGAAATGCTATGGTATAAACAAGGGAAGGTGATGATGGTACCTTAGGGATTGTGGAAGAAGTTGTCCACATCCATCTGCATGCTATCATAGGAGTAGCTGGGATCAGGCTGGTGGCTTGGAGAAGGGCTTTGGGGCAGCTCGACTATGCCAATCGAGTCTGACTCGGTCGAGTGCTGGTTCGAGTGGGGGGGGTCGAGCTGGGTTGCGAGTCTCCGCTAGCTGTCCCTTCCTGTTCTATTCAGACTCCCTAGCTTGCCTATCCATGAAAAAACTAAAGCAAAAATCAAAATACTAAGATTCCAAGTCAATATTTACAAAGATACCTTAGGGACTTCCTCCCTAGTGAGCTTGTTTAAAGTCACTAAGCTTGACTTTGGTTCCCTTCTTAACTTTGGTTCAGATACCAAGGAGGTGATGAAATCCTCCCTGGAACCTCCTGATCAGTGTGAAGTTGATCCTCAATCACCTCACTCTTAACACTCAACCCATATTTCTTCTTAAACTTGAGCCTTGGCCTTGCCTTCCTCAAAGACTTCTTGCTCAGCTTGACTTGAAGATCCTTAACCATACTAGTCAACTCCTGAACTGACCTCTTAAGCTTCTCAACAGTATCCTCTTGAGGTGGGAACTCAGCCTTTGGGGTTGCCTTATCACTTAAGCTTCCTTGACCTCCCTTGTCTTTGATAGTGAAGGGCTGGTCATCAATGGTAGGAAGGTTAGTAGGATTGTGGATATTGAACTTCATAACCACATCTTCAGCTATGTTTAAGGTCACAAGACCCTCCTTCACATCAATGACTGCTCCTACAGTAGCCAAGAATGGCCTCCCTAGCAAGATTGGATCCTCAGGCTCCTTATCCATTTCTATCACCACAAAGTCAGTGTGAATCCTTGCTTTCCCTATCTTGAGTGGGACATTCTCCAATCTGCCTACTACCTCTCTATTTGTCCCATCAGCTAAAAGCACATGGAGGTTGGTAGATTTGAAATCAGTCCTTCCAAGCTTTTGGGCTATTGAGTAAGGCATGACACTTGTTGAAGCTCCCAAATCACAAAGACACTGGTTGTAGTGAAGATAGCTGATTGTGCAAGGTAGATAGAAAGGTCCTGGATCACTGAGCTTTACTGGAATGATCACTCCTCCAAGGTTCTCAAGATCCTTCTCATCTTGAGCTTCAGCCCTCTTACTAGACAAATCAAGCAAAAAGTTTTTGTAGAGAGGATAAGGCTCATACTGTTCCAAGGCAGGTCCTCTCTCCTCTTCTTGGTAAGCTATTATGATCTCTTGAATGGCTGACACTTGTTCCTCTTTCTCAACCAAAGCTTCTTCTTTCAAAACCCTCTCTTCCTCTTGTTGCTTAGCCAACAATGCCTTTTCTCAATTATTTCCCTTAACTCCTTGATCTTCTGTGCTTTGAAACGCCCAGGGAATGGTAGAGGAGGCTTGTAAGCAGGAGGAATGTACTTAGCAGGCTTGACAGCTTCCAATTGCTCAGCTCGATCGACCACTCGAGCATGCACTCGATCGAGTGTGTGGTCGAGCTGCTGGTCGAGTTCTCCTGCGAGTTCCTGTTTACTTGCACAGATGTCACTTGGGGCTTCAGTAACTGATGAATTCCCCCAAACTTGGACTTCACTGTCCTCAGTGACTGCTTCCTCTTGAATTAAGATGGCCTTGGCTGTGAACTCCCTTGGATTTTGAACAACTTTTCCAGGGAGTTGGTTGGGTTTTGGAGCTGAAGAAGAGGCTATGTTGCTCTCCATATACTTGACTCTAGAGTTAAGACCTTCAAACTTCATGTTCAGGTCATTGTACTGTGAAGTAAGCCTTTGGTTCAGTTCAGCAAACTGCTTAGCCTCCTCAATCTTCCCTTGTGTTTGACCAATCAACAGCTGCTGTATCATAGCTCTAAGGTCTTGTTCCTGGCCTTGGTTAGTCTGAAACCCTGGTGGGGGACACAATTGGGGCTGGAACACTTGTTGCTGTTGTTTGGGAATATAGCTTTGGAACCCTTGAGGCTGTTGAGGCTGTTGAGGAGGGTAGACTTGATCTTGTGGATTAGCCACATTGGTGCTCCTATAAGATAGGTTGTTGTTCTTGAAACCACCTTGATTGTAACCCTTGAATCCACCTTGGTTCTGCATGTAGCACAACTCAGCAAACTCTGTCTCCCCCTCTTGAACTTGAGCTTCTTCTTCACCAATGAAGTGAATGGACCTAGACTGGCTAAGAAGGATCTTATCAAGCTTCTCATTGACCATCTTCAAATCTTTCTTGTATTTATCCTCTTGATCAGCTGAGGAACTCCTTATGGTCCTATCATAGTCTTCATTATAATTGCCATCTGATTGAGCAAGATTCTCCACTAACTCCCAGCCTTCATCTACATGTTTGTTGAGGAAGTTTCCATTGGAGGCTGTGTCAAGGAGCATTCTGAACTTTGGAAGGACTCCTCTATAAAGTGTGCTCAACAATGACTCCATACTGAATCCATGATGAGGGCACTGAGTTTGGTAGCCCTTGAACCTTTCCCAAGCTTCACAAAAGCTCTCATTGTTCCTTTGAGCAAATCCAGAGATCTCATTTCTCAATCTAGCAGTCCTAGCATTGGAGAAGAATTTGGCCAAGAAAGCCTTCTTACACTGGTCCCAAGTAGTGATAGCACCAGTAGGCAAAGTCTTTTCCCACAAATGAGCCTTGTCCCCAAGAGAGAAAGGGAACAACCTCAGTTTGAAACCATCTTCACTTACTCCATTTATCTTTGTGAGGCCACAGATCCTGTCAAACTCATCAAGATGATCTAAAGGGTCCTCCATAGGCAATCCATGAAATTTATTGGCCTGAATCATTGAAATCAAACCACTCTTGATCTCAAAGTTGTTGTTGGCAACTGTTGGTGGAACAATGCCAGCTCTTTGGTTGTGAGTGTTAGGTGCATCTCCAGCACCAATATGTCTTGGTCTCTGAACTTGATCCTGATGATCCATGGCTACTGGAACCTCCTGTTGTTGCTGAACAACCCTCTTCTTCTTGGATCCCACACCTTTGGTCAACTTGTTGATGCTGTCACTATACCTTTGAAGATTGTCCTGTCCTTTGGACCTTGTGTGCATCAACTTTCACAAGCGATTTTTCCCGAGCAAGCGACTGAGCACAGGCTCTAGTAGGAAGGTAGGGCAACTGGAAAAAGAGACGAACAGAGATCCGGGGTCTGGCTCGATCAAGTGCTCGAGCACTACTCGGTCGAGTGGTGGTCGAGTGACTGGTCGAGTGGTACCTGAAATGGAACTTCAACCCCAAACACAAGATTCAAGTGCAGAAACTTCACAAATGCAAAAAGGAACTTAATCTTAGACTAATATGGATCCTAAATGTCACAAATACTAACTCAAACAGGCAACGGCGCCAAATTGAAACCAGATTTTTATGTGGTGTGAATGTGAAAGTGTGTGAAAGTGTATGATATGGAATGATGGTGGGTGTTTCAATTCCCCTTATGCAGTTGCAGTATAAGAGGTGTCAATCCAGTCTGAGTGCTTGTGAACAATCAAGATATGCATATGAATCTAAGTTAAGCCAAATATGAAAGGATGTTTGTCACTAACAATCCTATGATGATAATGATGAAAAGCAGAAAGTAAACTACAAGAACTAGGAACTAAATGCAAATAAGACAGTATGATTATGATCTAGAAACAGAAACAGAAACTGTAAATACTAGAATGGAACTAATGCAAGGCAATTAATGAACTAGATGCTAAGTGAATGCAATGAAAATGCAACAGGAATGAAACAAGAATGAAACAAGACAAACACAAAACATAAACAAGTAATTTGGGGAGCAGCTCGATCAGCACTCGACCGAGTGTAGGTCGAGTGGGTGGTCGAGTGGGGTGAAAACGTGAAAACAGAGTAATACAAGAAAAACAGAGCAATATTAAATCAGATCAAACAACAAGCAAACGATGATATTTAAACTAGAAATTCAATAAACAAATAAGGGTCCTGAGGATGGATTCATGGGATAAACTAATCATTGTGGTGATCTAACTTAATCAACAAATCTCAAGCAAAGCTATGAGCTGACCTCTAGACATATTAATCTAAAACAAGTCTCTCCCCCTCTCATGGTCAAGAGACAATCAAACCTATGCAATCCTAGACTTGCTCTCACAATGAAAAGAATCTACACAAGCAGGCATTAAGCAATACATCTCAAACCAAACAAGACCTCTAATCTCTTAGCAAGCCTAATGGTAAGCTCTAGATCTAGCCTTATCTATGCTTTCTAAACATTGGTGTGATGCTAAAAAGCTTAAGATCAGATCCTACCCTCTCAGATATAGAATCAGCATTAAGAACATCTAGCCTAGAAGAGATCTACAACAAACAAGCTTGATCAAATCAGATACACCACAAGATCAATCTATCCTAACCCATCCTCAAGATCCTAAGATAACTACTCAAAGCAAGACATGATCAAACAAATCATAAACCCAGAAATCATTGAAACTTGCATGATTAGATAGATAAGAAAAAGATCTACAACTTTAAAGAAGAAATCAAACTCAAATTCTTATTACCCAGAAAGTTATTCAACAATCAAGTAAGAAGAAATCTTCTTTTTCTCAAGAACAAAATCTAAAAATTAAAAAGGAAAATAAAAAGCAAAAGGAATAATTTCCTAAAAAGGTAAAAACTAGGTTCTCAAAAGCTGGAATAGAATCTAGATATTTTTCTTCACACTTTTGGTGGCTGCAGTACAAGTCTTTATATAGTGGGGAAGGTGGAAGCCCTAAAATTGGGAAAAGTCAAAGTGGTCCACGGATCGGTCAACTCGACCAGTGCTCGGTCGAGTGACCGATCGAGCTGGCTTCCCTGGCTTAACTCCACTCGGTCGAGTCCATCTCCCACTCGGTCGAGTGCTTGGTCGAGCTGGACTCCGGACTTTGGTTCTTCAGCCTTAACTTCCTTGTTTCCTCCTTATGACAGCTTCACATCTCTTCTCCTTTGCTTCAATGCTCCTTAAGCTCCAAAATCACCTGTTTATGCATGAAAAGATGCAAATGCAATGCAACTACACTCTAATGCAAGATTGGTCCTAAAGCTACACAATAAGAGTGAAAATGGATAGAAAAAGATGCAAAAGATGTGAATAAACTAAGGGAAAACATGGTAAAATATATGAACATCAGTTATCAGCTAGTCTGACCTTTGAAACAAGACGCGATTTTGCGGATCTCCATAGATCTCTCATCTGACCAAAAGCAGCAGTTTTTTTCCATGGTTGGTCAAGATCAAACCTTGCCTGATTCAAATGAAGTTTTGAAAAATCAGAAAATAATATACACAAAGCAATTATAATTAAAAGGAACAACATGGTTCAGTAATTAAAAGAATACCTCAATAGATTTCCATAAAACAGTTTTGATATCTTCACTTACTTTTCTCCAATCCGGGATTGTGAAAGGAACATGTTCCCGTACTATTGTACCTAAATATGATGCAAAGGGTACTGATCTTGGACCACAAGGTTCTCCCATGATAGTGTACTCAACGTGAATTTTTTCATTTGGATCTTTGGCGATGTTTTTCATCTTCGTAGGTCCTCGCTTCCTTTTACGATTTGGTTCATCAACATTTTTAGCAATATCTTGTGTAGCATCATCATCTTGTAAAGCAGCATCAACATCATCTTGTATAGCAGCATCATCTTGAATAACAGCATCATCTTGAATAACAGCATCATCATTAAGTTCATCTCTCGGCTGATTTTGAGAAGTGTCATCATCTTGAATAGCCGCATCCTCTTGTAAATCATCATCCACTTCTTTTTCCAAATTCTTAGTTTCACACTGCTTCTCTACCAATGCCTGAGTTTGCAACTGCTTCTCAGTTAACTCGTCAATCTTCTTCGTTTTCTTGGTACGCCTTTTTCGCTGATAATTCTTCATCTTAGTTCACCTGAAACAACAGACAACACTTGTTTATCAAAACAGATATAAACAATCATAGAAAAACACACACAATATAGACAATCACGTTCACATAAAACACACACATTATAAACAATCATAGAAAAAAAAACAATCATAATTTCACACATAAATCCCTTCACAATCAGCTCGGGCATTCCTAGCTTCATCGACCAGGTCATCTTCATCCATGTCTACTAATACAGGCAATGGTCCAACGTCTGCATCGTCAGTTTCAGCATCCTCTGCATTGTATCTTCTTTTAGAACCTCTCATAGCTACATACCAACTCGAAGAATCATCTACTCTTGAATAAAAAACTTGATGTGCTTGAGATGCTAGTATGTAGGGATCTTTTGCAAATGAAGCTTGACTTTGGCTTAGGTTGACTAGTGTGAATCCTTCTTCTTCCTTTACTCCATTACCTATATTTGCCCATTGGCACTTAAATATAGGAATGTAGAAGACATTGTAATCAAGCAGTATAATATCCACCACTCTGCCGTAATAAGACACAACATCAACCATTGGAGAATTGTCTTTAGCACTAGCTATACACATTGCTGTGGCCTCATGCAACACACCACAGTATTGAGTTTGCCTATCAACCGAGACTGTATGAAACCGATTGCCATTGACTATGTAACCCGTGTAAGACCTTGCGCATAGACGAGGACCATATGCTAACCACTTAAGTGTATCTTCATGATCAGAAGTCATAGGTATCTGTTGCAAAAAATTGTCAACTATCATTTACTATATTGAAGAAGAATAGATGATAAAAAAAACCATAAAATAGTAAACATACATGTTCTTTTAACCACGAGGCAAATTTCTGAGAATGGGTTCTCCACAAAAATGCCGAATCACGTCTACATCTTTCACTAGAATCTTGAAGATGTTGTAGATGCATGCTAAAAAATGAAAAAATAACATTAACATTGAGTAAATGTACATACAACAGTATTATAAAAGAGAATGTAGAAGAACTTACTCCACATAAGGATCAATCAGAGCCATATTATGAATGACAGCAAGATGTGCTATGTTCTTCTCATTCTCAGTAAGAGTACATGAAGTAGGTGCTGATATAGGACGACCCTCCAAGATAGAGAAGTTCTCATAATCAGCATTTTTTTCCATTTTCTCATCAGCATTTGTTGTATTTTTCAAGAAATCACTGCAGAACCGCATGCACTCTTCAACGAGATATGATTCAGCAATACAACCCTCTAGTCTTGCCATGTTACTTACAAAGTCCTTCAGAACTTTCATGTATCTGCAGATAAAAATAATATACTGATAAGAATAAAGTATATTGTAAATGGCACAACTGATACACATACAGTTGTTTTATTAGATTGTACCTCTCAAATGGGTACATCCAACGAAAATGAACTGGTCCACATAACCGAGCTTCCCTGCCTAAGTGGACTGTTAAATGCACCATTACGTCAAAGAAACTTGGAGGAAAGAACCTCTCAAACATGCAGATAGTTTCCACAACTTCATGCTCCATTACAGAAATTGCCTCTCTGTCAATAACTCGCTGACATAGTTTGTTGAAGAAAGTGCATAAACGTCCAATAGCTATCCTAACACCTTTAGGTAACAAACCTGTAAATAAATAACATTGAGGATTAAAAAAATTAACAGCTAATTATATATACAAGAGGTCTATCTAAAAGATTTCAATCTACCTCTGATTGCAACCGGAAGAAGTTGTTGCATCAACACATGATAATCATGTGATTTAAGACCCTTAACCGTACAATCTTCTATCTTAACACATCTAGAAATATTTGAGCAGTAGCCATCTGGTCCTCTGAAGTCAGACAATCAATTACAAAATACTTTCTTCTCTGTTTTGGACAGAGACCAAGGACCTGGAGGAAGGTAGGTTCTTTTCCCACGTGCTTGGGGATGTAAATCCTTTCTAATACCAAGCAGTTGCATATCTTTTCGAGCATTAACACCATCCTTTGATTTCGCTGAATGCAGCATTGTAGAGACAAGGCTGGCGGCAACATTTCTCTCAATGTGCATCACATCTAGGTTATGCCTAACCGGCATTTCCTACACAATGTATTGACAGATAATACAAAGAATGTTATATACATTTAATTTTTAAGATATAGCAAATCTAAATATTAGTAGAATAACAAACCTAACATATAAATCATACCTTCCAATACTCTAACTTGAAGAAGATTGACCGCTTTTTCCATCTGGATAGCTCCTCTTCATCTACTTGTTCTTCCTCTTCTTCTGAAGCACTGGATTCATCATCAGTATCAGAGGCTGAACCAACACGATCTTGCATCTTCCTCTTTCTTCCATTTACTTTTACATTCCCAAAGTCATTCTTGTAATTTTTTAGTATTTGATAAATGTTATGACCAGTCAGAATCCTACCTTTTCTATCAAGCTCAGCTCTACCATCAAACCAGGTTTTCTTTCGTCTATAAACGTGGTTCGGTGGCAGAGACTTCCAGTGACACATATACACGTGCTTTCTACAATTACTCAACCACAAACTATCTGTGTGCTTCCCGCAAACCGGACAACCCATTATGCCTTCAACTTTGCAGCCTGCTAGATTTCCATATGCCGGAAAATCCTGAATGGTCCACAAAAGCATTGCTCTTAAAGTGAATGTAGTGCGACTGAATGGATCAGACGTTACCTCTCCCTTCTCCCATAGATGGTTTAGATCCTCTATAAGAGGTTCTAAATACACATCTATATTGTTTCCAGGTTGAGTTGGTCCAGGAATCAGCAATGTCAACATGATGTTCTCCTCTTTCATACACTTGTCAGGTGGCATGTTGTAATTGACTAGCAAAACAGGCCATGCACTATAGTTAACATTTTTCATGTTGAAAGGATTAAACCCATCTGTGGAGAGTCCAAGCCTAATGTTCCTTTCTTCTGCAGCAAATGACGGATACTTTTCATTCATTTGATCCCACGTCACAGAATCTACCGGATGACGCATTTTTCCATCTATGCTGTTATTATTGAAATGCCACCGTAAGTATTTCGCCGTGTCCTCTGACCTGAACATCTTCTTGAGACGTGGAATTATCGGAAAGTACCTAAGTACTTTATGTGGAGTCCCTTTCTTCACCTCACCAGTTCGCTTGTTAATCTTCCATCGCGAAGATTTGCATTTAGGACAACTGTCGAGCTCCTCATACTGATTTCTAAACAGACAACAGTCATTCACACAAGCGTGTATCTTCTCATAACCCATATCAAAAGATTTGAAGAATTTCTTCACCTCATACAAGGACGTGTGCAATACATTATCCTTGGGTAGCATCTGTTTTAAAGTCTCAAGTAGACTATCAAAACTTTTGTCAGACCAACCGCTCTGAGTCTTTAACCGAAAGAGTGAAACAATCACAGATAGCTTGTTGTAGTTTGTGCAACCTGGATACAGTGGTGCTTCTGCATCAGCTAGCTTGGCTAAGAACTCATCTTCTACCTTATCATCCCCTTCATCAACATCAATTAAATAACCATGACTAAAAAGCTCTTCATCCATAAACTCGACAGCTTTGAACAAACCTAATATCTCTTCGTTCCACTGGCTTGTGTTCTTTCTACACTCAGTCCCTAATTTCACTTCTCCATGATGAAACCAGTCATCCCTCGACTTGTAACTCCAATCCATTCCTCTTGTTACAAGATGATCAACAACATCAGCGGCTGAGTGGCGATATACGTTGCGACAGTCGATACACGGGCAAATAATAATTGAATTGTCTCCTAAACCTGCAGCCACAGACCTCACAAAATCCCAAGCACCTTTCTCATAACCAGGATCCGTTCTGCAATGAAGATAAAAGCAAAAACCAAAGGAAAAAACGAATTACAAACTTAAAAAAAACTTAAACATAACAACTAAACCAATAAACTCAACTATACAAAACGTTTTCACATACCTGTTAAGATGAACCCATGTCTTTTCCATAACCATTATATGTCCTTACCCCATAAAGAAAACAAAACAAAAACATAAGAATAACACAAACACCAAACAAATACCAAACAAACACTAGACAACACTACAGGAAATGAAGGTATTCGTAGCGTCCAAAAACCGCTATCTAAAGCTACTATAGCGTTATTGAAAACGCTGTATCTCCGCCCGTTATAATAGGTCTGACACTTTACATAGCGTTTTCCTCTTTGGCTATGGTATCTTTTTAATACATAGCGGTTTTAAATATGCAATCGTTAAGTTTACAATAGCGGCTGTTGTTTGCTATATATAGAGTTAATTATTCTATTATGAATTACAATAGCAGTTAATATATGGTTATAGATAGCGTTTTCTTACGTATAGTTTTATATAGATAGCATTTGTATGAAACTATAAAATACGTATAATTTTGTATAGATAGCGTATTTTTACGTATAGTTTATAGCGTTTTGTAGAAGTATATATACGTAAATTTTTATACGTAACAGTATTTTGTACTATTAAATTATACATTTTATAAAAATAATGTATTGTACAAAGGAGTATTTTTATAATCAATTTTTTACAAAAAATAAAATAAGAAAATTTGTTTGTTTACAAAAAATAAAATAAATAAAATACAAAAAAAATTGTTTCTTTACTACTTCCTAAATATTGGCCCTCATCACTTGTTTTAGCCCATAAAAAAGCTTCGATACAAAACGTGAGCCTCTTTAGCAAATTTGTAAACCAGAGCCTCTACACCTTTCCACTTCCATTATAGTTTTCCTCCACTGGTATACGAAGTCAACCCAGAAACAATCTATACACAAAACCATGAATTAAGGGTATTATTAGCAAACAATTGTGCAGCAATAGGCAAAATCATAAATTCAATACAAAATTACTCTGAAATTCGTGGCTAGCTGAAGCAATAGGCAAAATCATAAATTCAACAAATCTGGATTCCAAATAAGAATCAAGCTCAAACTATTCCAAATGAGAAGCATATAACTCTATCGAGAAGAGAAGGTGTTGTTTGACTCAGGAAGAGAAGGTGAGAAAGCGTAAACACCACCGAGAGACCAAAACACAACAAAACTGCGAGTGGGGTTTACTGTCAAACAAATAAAAAGTATTAGATTCAGTTGAACAAAACTCTTATAAACAATTTTCTGTCAATTTTTGGTTATAAGAACCCATGTAAATTATAGTACCTTCGACAGAACATTCTTCGTCTTCGTCTTCTTCGTTGGTTCTCTCAGATTCGAGTCGGAGATGGAAATGAATTTTATGTTTGAAGAAGTAGGTTGCGAGAATTTTTTCTGAATCAGCCAAGAATTAATTTTGTTATGAATTTTGTTCTCAGTCGATGTCGAGGAGATGAAAGGATGAAGAGAATGTAGAGGCGATGAACGGATGAGATTTCATTAAACAAGATTTCATCACAGCCTTTGGTTGGGCGATGAAAGGATGAGATTTCGCCACGTCATGTATCCGAGTATTACTCAATTATTGGATTGAGTAAATTGATCATGTATTAAATCCGATGAATGGCTGAGATCTCGCCACATCAGCAATCCGAGTGAAACATTATGAATGGCTTATTTAGTTTATAGGCATAAAAATGTGTTTTTACTATTTGTATAATTTTTTAAAATATATATATTAACGAATTAATATGTTTATGAGTTATTTACATGATTAGATAATTTTTTCGCAATTTAAATAAAATATTTTGCAACTTTTTTAGAAATTTGAAGGTAACACATATGATTGCCTTAGAATACATGTACACTAATCTTCTTATTGTGTAAATCATATTGTTGAAACACATTAATGATGCTATAACTAATAAAATGATAAATTCATTTATGTTATAATAGTATACTTTATATCATTAATATTTATATAAAACACTAAACCCTAAACCCTAAAACTAAACCCTAAACCCTAAACCCCAAACCCTAAACCCTAAATTATTTTTAAAAATGAATTTTATTTATGTTATTATTTTTATAATTAATATTATTACTATTTCAAACAAATATAATCCTAAAACCTAATCCATACATTTCATACCCTTAATTCTATACCCTAAACTCTTTAAAATTATAACTTTGTTATTATTTTGTAATTATTATATTATAATTATCTATTTATGTCTTTTTGACTTTTCTTTTAGAAAATTCGAAAATCATTTAAAATATTATGTAATTATAATATTTATTATTTTGTTATCTATTTTTTTAACTTTTCTTTTAGAAAATTCGAAAATCATGTAAAAATTTTAAAAATCTTTAAAATCATTTAACTTGAAACCTATAGTACATGCCTAAAAATAATTAATTCAATTTTTTCCAATTAAAATGTTTTAAGTATTAAAACATTATTGCCAAGATACAACATATAAATAGTAACATGAGAAAACAAAGTCAAGTACATGTAATAAAAGAAAACACAAAGTGTTCGACACTTAAAACAACAAATTGTTCGACATAAAGGAAAAAACTTAGTACTTAAGAAGTTTCAGAGATAGACTATCTTGTCATTAGGCCAAGCAACAGTTGTGCCTTGTGCATCTGCGATGAATTGCACTTCTGAATCTGGCCTCCACACTTTAGCATTATCAATCATTGAAACATCAACCCAGACCTTGCAAGCATTTGGTCCTAAGGGTCTGTTATGGACTGTCTCTGCAGGATCAGTTGAACACACTCGGCCCTCTGCAACTGTTTTTTCAGAATTTTTGCAATCCAACAGGAAGCACTTCTTGTTTATCCCTTTGCTGGAACCAGATTTTGAACTTGCATTCTACCACATCAATAACACAATCATAACACAATCATCACACAATCATCAGAAAGTCATCTTTAAAATGAAATACACATCATAGCAACATCAATACTTACCCCAGGCGAGCTTCTCACTGAAGGCACCTCTGCATTTTGATTGATGCGTTTTATCTTATTAAGTGGCCATTGGATTTCTCTATACTGTGCATCAGCCATCAGAAGGAGTTCAGATGTTGGTCTCCACAGATAAGACGCATCCCTCAGAACAAGATCAATCTTCACAATGCAAGCATTCATACCAATAGGAGTGTTGTTTATCATTTGTTTCAGATCAGTAGAACACAAAACACCCTCAGCAATACATTCACCATCATCAGAATTCCAATCAAAAAGTTCGCATCTTTGAAGTGACTCAGCTGATATGGTATCCTAATAGTGATTCAAATATATTAGAAACTAAAATTTTGATTCTAAGTTGTGATAAGAAATTAAATAAACTATTAAGATTACCTTGGAACCAGAAGTTATGTTTGGTAATGACATAATATCATCAGCAACTGGTAATGACCAGAGAGCAGCAGGAAAAATTGAAATAAGCGTAGAAAACTAGAGACACAAGAATTGATTTCTATGTTCTTTACATGTATAAACTTTTCTGAATCTATGCATCACAGAAACAAGACAGTAAATAAGAACTTATATAAACTCGATTCTCTAGCATTATTTACTAGAGTCTTTGACCTCTCAACAACAATCAGACAAAACTGTGTCAATTTCAAATTAGCTTCATACAGAATCTAAACGCAGACAAAAATTATGCAAAAACACAGATTGAAAGTCGAACACCAAAATCACATAAGAAGAAATCGATTCCAATCATACAAACATCAATCCAAAACCCAATTACTTCAGAAACAACTGAAACAGACCAAACCCAACACGAAATAAAAACTAAATCGTTTAGAAAAACGAAAACCCATACATATTGTTTACCTTATGTATCAAATTCGGCGCTCGATATGAGAAGGATTAGAATGAGCGGGATCGATAGTGGAAGAATCAACCAAATTGGGATCTATGGTGTTTCAGATTTCGATCTACGGAATCAAGCTAATTGGGATCTATGGGATCAAGAGAGACGAGAGAATAGAGACGAGATCGAGTAAAGAAAAACCTAATTAGAAAACCTTTTGTTTTCTTTTTTTTACCCATGTTTTTTTTTTTTTTTTTGTCTTTTTCTTCCAATTTTCGAGCCAATGACAAATTTGGTTCCCGGGTTAACCTACAATAACGTTTTAAGTTTACCGATGCTATAATAGAACCAATACTAAGCGCCACTCTGAAATAATTTTTCGCGCTCCGCCTACCATAGCGTTTACCTTTTGGAAAACGCTATCTATTGTTTCTCTATACTCAGTTATAGCGGAAAAATAAAAAACGCTATAATGTTATGCTATTAATACCATTAATTCCTGTAGTGCAAACACACCAAACAAACATATTCACAGCAACAATTTATTAAAACGAAATATCAAACAACCAATTCGTTCAACTCTTAAACAATTTATCAAAACGAAGTATCAGTTTCATTGAGAGAACTAGCCTCTGTGTTCGTATGCAAGCAGGCAGAAGATCCAGCTGATGAGATGTGATTACCTGACAAAATTCAAATCGGTCAAAATTAAAATCAGAGTAAAGAACTATAATACATTTATTGAATGCCTTATACCTTTCAGGTGGATGAGATCAGTTGAGCGAATCTACTGAGATCGGAGAGAGACAGAGGCGGAGAGAGACAGAGGCGGAGAGAGACAAAGGCGGAGAGAGACAGAGGCGGAGAGACCGAGGTAGAGAGAACTGAGACAGAGAGCGACGGAGACACAGAGTGCGACGGAGACAGAGACTGACGGAGCCACAGAGAATGACGGAGACAGAGAGCGATGGATACCGGTAAGAGGGACAGATCTAAACGGATATTTTGCTACACAGAGAATGTCGAAAAATTTTCTTGTTGAGAATTGAAATCTTGACAATGAGAATCGAGATTAGATGGAATGGGTATTGAGATTTCAAGAAAGGAAAAAAAAAAAACTTTGAGATTGAGATAAGAGATCTGAAAAGTTTAGAGAATCTGAAAGCTTTTTGTTTTCTGGGTTTTTTGTTTTTTGGTCTAAGTGTAAAAGACTGTCTTTAATTTTTTGGTCAAATAATCGAGACTTTTTTTAGTTTGTGGGAAAAAACCCATATAGTTTGCCTCCAAAATATACCTTCCCGGCTATAATACTGATTTTTATGTTCCCGCTAAATGAATTTATATACTAGCGTTAATATAATGCTACGAAATACTTGGCATCCGATATTGGTACTTTTAGTAGCAGTTCGTGAATTTGTGCTACAAAGGGCTGCTACCGAAGCTCATTTTTGTTGTAGTGGAGCTTTGTTAAAAAAAGAAGAGAATAAAGGATGAGATGATTTTGATCAGTTTAGAGAGGTAGGTAAATTACATGTGACCTCATTATTCTACTCTTAAGTCAAATGATCATACAAAGCTTGGAAGCGAGGGGTAGGTAAATTACCGATGACCCCATTATTCGCCTACAACTTTGAGAAAAAAAAAAAAAAAAAGAAAAAAAAAAACAAAGCAAAGCTCTAAGGAAGATTAAAAAGAATAAGTCTAGGGGAGAGAAAGAGTACCACATGTGTTTAAAAGATATGTCTTGCTTGTTATGGTATTGTATGGGAATGAGTCTAGAAGGTTCTTGATATTGATCAAATTGATGAGACTCACCAATGAAGGCTTAATAGAGGAAGTAGTGGAATTTGGTTTGAATTTGGGATGCTATGAAAGTCAACGGAGAAGTACATGGTGGTTTGATTTGGATTTATCTGCTAAGCATGTGGATTAAGGTTTGGATATCATAGCATTACTTTGAAAAGAAAATGAGTTCCTGCGTTTTCAAACCTCTTTCACAGATGAAGTTTATGTTTTGCTTGAGGGCAAGCAAAGGCTAAGTCTGGGGGAGTTGATATATCATGGTTTTTAGGTGTTTTTAGCCATGATATAAGTCTTAATTATAGAGTCGTTTTGGTATTTTTAGAGTCTTTTGAGTCTTTTATAGGATTTAGCATGAATGGGAGCTTAATGGAGCTAAATTGGAGGATTTGGAGCTTAATCAAGCATTGAGGCAGTTGGCAGACGAAATTTAGAGAGTGCATCGATCGACACAGTATGTGCATTGATCGATGCTAGGCCAAAGTCAGAATTGGAAGTTTTCCCACAAATTTTGAAGATTTACAAATCTGCCTCAAAGTCTTCCATATTTGCATCATTGGTCCCTGGCCGTGTTTAGGAATATAAATAGGATTTTTATGGTCATTGTTTAGACCTAAGCTTTATTTTTCCCTGTAACTTTTGAGAGCAAAACCCTGAGAGATTTTTAGAGAGCTTTTGGAGAGAAGAATCAAGACTCCTTGAGAGAAGATTCAGAACTCCTTTACTTCTTCTTTAATCTCTTTCTTAATGCTATCTATTTTATTCATGATTTGTGTTCTTGCAATTATGTCTGAGTAGATCTGCTTGTTAAGTTTAGGGTTTCTCATTAGGGATTTCATGGATTGTTAGATCTGTTAATTTAGGATTCATTATCTTTCTTGTTCTTCACCATAGGTTGTTCTTAATGCTAGATCTTTGATTAGTCATCTGGATTTAGATCTTAGGATTATTGATTGATATGAGAATATAATTGATTTTCCTGATAAAACCTTTGGTGAGCAAAATTACTTTTTGCAAAGAGATTTGAATTAGTGATTTTGTGAACTTATCTAACCTGATTTTAAAGCTGATTTATTACCTAGAATTTTGCAAAGGGATTTGGATTTTCTGGTTTTAAATTTAGATAATATTTGCAGTGAGAACAGATTTATTTTATAATTGTGTTTAGAGTTCAAGAACGGTGCTTAATTGTTGAATCCTGCTTGTTTAATTAATTGATCTGATTTTCCATGATTTCCTGAGAATTTCCCTAGGCCTAGCGTTTAATCCTTCTAAATTTTACAACTCTTTTATTTTCTGTTTTATTTTGCAATTTAAGTACAATATTTCTGTTTAGCATAATTAAAAGATTATTAAATCTATTGTGTGAATCTAGAGTCTCTGTGGATTCGATCCCTAAGTACTACAATTGACCCCTTAATTTGAGAGAGTAGCTCTAGGGTAAATTTGAGCATATCATGTTTGATGATGAAAGTCTTGTTTCATAGCTTGCCACTGCGGTGCCGTTTGTGCTAGTTGTTCCTGTAAGTTTCCTAATGATCGGATACAATACTAGCGTGGGACAACAACAGGGTTGTACAAAATTTTGCAACAAAATGGCGTCATGTATACAATTGGTTAAGTATCAACCCTATTAAACTGTTATATATTGGCAATAGCTTTGGGCTGTATATAAGTAATCCATAATCCAATCTTAGTAATGAAGTATACATGCTCGACGATGCACGTAGTAGCTTAAAGCTTCCTAAAACACATTAATTTAATGCAGCAGGTCCTTAATTCAGCGAATTTCCTAATCATTCAGTGACATCAGAACTAAATTAAAGCCTGAGACATTCCACATACGATAAAGGTTTTGTCCAGAAAAAAAAAAAAAAAAAAAAAAAAAAAAAAAAACACGACAAGAAGAAATAATACGATAGCTGCTAGTAGGGCATGACAAAAATAAACATGATCTTTGATGAAATAGAAAATGGTACGTATAGAGGTGTGATACGTTTAGGATGTAAGTTTAGAATAAAGCCAAAGAAAGAGACAAATGTTCTTTATTAGTAGCGACAAAAAGTAACAAGTTGAGAGAATGCTCGGAGTCTTCTTCCCTCCTCTTACAAAAGTATTCTGATTCTCGATACCTACTCTCTTAGAGCATGTGCATTGGTGTAGGACAATTTTTGGTCCCTCAAATATATTAATCTTAGTTTCAGAGTTTCTTAAGTTTGGTATGAGCATTGGTGTCCCTCACAGTTGGTCCCCTGGAAAAAAATAATATTATTTTAAATTTAAAAAATTAATTATTTAAATTAATAAGTAAAACATATTAAAGTTTTAATTTAAATAAAACATATAACATTGACTTTAAAAATGTAAAATCTTACAAGTTTTTTTTTTCAGTATAAAAATGTAAGACTCTTGCGGGTAAGAATATAGTTTCTTTTCTTCTCTTCTCTTGAATTTAATTACTTGATTGAAGATATTGTGTTTGTTGTTTGAGAGAACTTCTTATTATTCAAGAACAAGGTAGTAAGTGAGACAGGATGTTAAAAAGCTTTGGAGAAACTTGTCTTTGAATTGCAGAATCAATCTTAATTGTTTATTAATTTGTTGAAAAGCTAGAATATTTCAGTTTCTAATACATGGATTAGCATATATACATGGTTTCGGTTTCCACTGATTCCTATTGTCATAAGCATAGGTCCACAGCAAAGTAAGAAGTTGAAGACTTACGCAGATACAACCTCCTTGCCAATTGGTAAAAATGTCGAAGACTTACGCAGATACAACCTCCTTGCCAATTCTACAGTATAGCTTCGCCTTCTTTGAATCTTGAGCCCCCTGTATTCACCAGGAACTTCAATCTCAGAGCTCTTAAAAAATACAATATTTGTTCTGAAAAAATATTTCTTTTTGTGTTGTGCTGTAATATGTGATTTTCATATACAAAAGCAACCACAGGTTTCAAGAGCATAATGATATTTACTGTCTAATTTTGATGGTACACTAGCAATAGACAGTTTGACAATATAAACATATAATGAATTAGATAAAATATGTCAGTATTGACATAAACCTGCAAATTACACTCTTTGCTTGTTCGTATAAACCCATGATCAAACCTACTCATTCTTTGAGTCATTTCATCGAACACATGGTTGGCATCAACAATTACGAGCTCTAGACTCATTAAAAAAAAAACTCAATTGTTAATTCCTCCTAGTAATAACAGTGAAGCAGCACGTCTAATCATTTAAATTGGAACTAGGTTTTACAAACACATAATAGGCATAACGATTAACGAACCTTTCGGCCAGCGATTTTGGAAGAGCGACGACCCATACATAGAGGAGTTGAAAGTTCTAATAATTTTGTTGAAAGTTCGAAGCTTTGAAATCTCAGAAGAGAGAGAGACAAGTCACAAAGGGACAACGACTCTGATGAATTCGCCGGTCAAAGGAATCGCCGTCAAGAGAGATAGAGACAAGACAGAGGGAGTCGGAGAGAAGAGAAACAACAAAAACAACGCACACGCTGCCACATGTAACCAAGGACCGAAAAAAAACGTCCCCTTTTAAGGAACGTCCCTTTTATAATTGACAAATTTCTATTTAAATTTAATTTTTTTATTCTGAAGGACGCAGCAAAGGAACGCTGCTGCCCATGCTCTTACCCCTCATGTCCTTTAAGTACTACTACCAAACCCTACTGCTACCTTGTCTCCACACCAAAGAGCCGTTGTGGCTGCTTTACCGTAGGACTGTGACATTATTGATATTAAACTAGAACACCCTGCCCAAAAGGCCTACTACTTCCCTTTGGATCTAATGGATCTTGGTTGCTGGACTCCTAGCCACTTGTTGGGCTTCTCTTCTTCCTTTGGTAATGGTATAGAATAGTAGGATGCTGTATCTCATAGGTATCATTACCCCTCCCTTTGAAATTCACCTTGTCCTCAAGGTTGAAGAGTGGAAATTGCCCTTTGATTGTGCTGACCCATTCCCAAGAACACTCGTAGTCAGGTAGCCCTTTCCACTTGATCAGAACTTCAGCTTGACCGGATTGAGGATTCTTCCGTGTGTCCAACACTGCTTCTGGTTCAGCTTCAAGGACCGCATCTTCTGTCAGTTGTGTTTTACTCCGACAGCCTTCTTCAACTGCGAGATGTGAAAGGTAGGATGTATCTTGGCCTCTGATGGAAGCTTGAGTCGATATGCGATAGCTCCAACTCGTGCTTCCACCTGGTAAAGTCCATAAAAATTGGCCGCTAACTTTTCATTTGCTCTTCTTGCCATAGAACGGCGACGAAAGGGTTGCAGCTTGAGGTAGACCTGATCTCCCACCTGAAACTCAACTTCCCTGCGGTGAGTGTCTGCTTGCTTCTTCATCCTCTGTTGAGCCTTGTGTAAGTGCTCTCTGATCAGTCCCAAAGCCGCCTCTCGTTCTTGCATTTGTCGATCCAAGTCGGCGTTGATTGTGGATCCTGTCTCATACTTGACAAAAGATGGTGGTTCCCTACCATAGAGTACCTGGAATGGCGTCGTCTGCAGAGCGGAATGGAACAAAGTGTTGTAGCACCATTCCGCCCATGGTAAAAACTTCACCCAGGTGCGAGGTTGCTCTGCAGCCAAACAGCGAAGGTAAGTCTCCAAGCTCCTATTGGTGACCTCTGTTTGGCCATCGGATTATGGATGGTATGGTGCTGAGGCAGAGATTCGTACCTGCTAACCGGAACAACTCCTTCTAGAACAGGCTAGTGAAAACCTTGTCTCTATCAGACACGATGGACCGCGGGAACCCGTGTAGCCTGACCACCTCCTGAATGAACATGTTTGCCACGTCGGTGGCCGTGAATGGATGCTTGATAACCAAAAAATGGGCGTATTTAGACAACCTATCCACCACCACGAGCACTGCGTTGTTTCCTTCTAGTTTAGGGAGTCCCTCCACGAAGTCCATGGATATGTCTTCCCAGACTTTTTCTGGAATGGGCAGTGACTGAAGCAAACCTCCCGGAGTCAGCGTGGAATGATTGTAGCACTGGCACACTTGACACGCCGCTACATGACGTCTAATATCTGTCATCATGCCTTCCGAGTAAAACAGTTCTCCGATCCTCTTTGGTGTCTTCAACACGCCACCATGTCCTCCCAACTTGCCGTTGTGAAACTCCCTCATGATCAACCCTGTAATAGCTGACCCTTTAGGTATTGATAAGCTCAAATTTACCCTAGAGCTACTCTCTCAAATTAAGAGGTCAATGCAGTACTTAGGGGTCGAATTCCACAGAGACTCAAGATCAAACACAATGGATTATAGAGTTTTATAATTATGCTAAACAAATTAAATTGAATTAAAATAAAAGCAATGCAAAATATTAAATAAAGCTGTTGTAAATTCAGAGGATCAAAAAGCTAGGCCTAGGGAATTTCTCAGGAAATTATGAAATATTAAATCAAGAAATAAATTAGGATTCAAGCAATTAAGAACAAATCCAGAACTCTAAACAATTCTGTAAATTAAATCAGTTCTCACTGCAAATAATATCTAAATTTAAAACCAGAAAATCCAAATCTCTTTGTAAAATTCTAGGTTAAAAATCAGCAATAAAATCAGGTTTAGATTGTTCACAAAATTATTAAATCAAATCTCTTTGCAAGTAATAATTTTGCTCATCAAAAGGTTTTATCAGGAAAATCAATTATATTCTCATATCAATTTATTTTCCTAGAGTATTAATTCTAGATGGCCAATCAAGGATTAATATGAAGAACAACCTAAGATGAAGATCTAGATAGATAATAAATCCTAAATAATCAGATCTAATAATTCATAAAAACCCTATGAAAAACCCTGAACCTAACAAGCAAACTACTCAGACATAATCAATGAAGAACAAGACATGATTCTGAATAATAAGCAATGGTATTAAGAAAATAAGAAGGGAGTTCAGGAATCTTCTCTCTACAGATGAAATCAGATCTGTCTCTCCCAAAAAGCTCTCAAAATCTCTCAGGGTTGCAGAAAAATAAAAACTTGATAGAATACAACTTGTGGGTTTGGAAAACCTAAAACACGTCAGGGACTTGTATTGCAAATATGGAAAACTTCGGGCAACTTTGTAAAACTTCCAAATTTGGGTCTTGAGTCGGCAGAGAGGGGTGTCGATCGATGCTCTATAGGTGTCGATCGATGCCCATGCTTTGATCCGAGATTTATGCTTCAAAACGATCCAAATTGCTCCATTTTGCTCCTTTCATGCCAAAATCCTAGAAAACCTGTAAAGACTCAAAAACATCCTAGAAAACACATAAAAAGACTCTAAAAGACTCCTTATATCATGGTTAAAAACCACAAAAACTATGATATATCAACTCCCCTAGACTTAGCCTTTGCTTGCCCTCAAGCAAAACATAAGCTTAGACATGTGAAAGAGGTTTGAAAACAGGGAACTCACTCAATTGCAGATTATTCTTATTCATACTCTTCATTTACCTGACTCAAGAACTTACTTCTTATACTCAACCATGATAAGCATCAACATTCCTTACTCAAATCCCACAATCTCTTGGAATCTCTGAAATCTCCATTGTCATCTCATTATATAAATTTAAGCAAGTACAGGTGAGTTCTTACCTTGGGTATATTGATCAGTGGCATATGGACTCTTTTCAGGCCAAGACATTCTTCTTACATCTCCTTTCCTCTCCCTTTTCTCACTTCCATTTTTTTTTTTTTTTTTTTCGAAATCAAAGGTGTAAGCGAATACCGGGGTCATCGGTAATTTACCTACCCCTCGCTTCCAAGCTTTGTGTGATCATTTGACTCAAGAGTAGAATAATGAGGTCACTGGTAATTTACCTACCTCTCTAAACTGATCAAAATCATCTCATCTTTATTCTTTTTTCCTGATCTTTTTTTTTTAAGTACTGAAGGGAAGAGAGAGGGGAGACATACTTTGAAAAATTGCACTGTATTATATGGCCCGAAGAAGAAGTCTAGTCCACTGATTTCCAACCCCAAAGTAAGAGATTAAGTCCGGTTAAAATCCTGATAAAAGTTGAGACAACGTTAGATCAATCAGATATCCATTGACTAAGGGCTTTCAGGATTGTTGATAAGGCTCATAGTCTTTCTAAGCTTCAGTTCTGAGATCAAGCATAAACAAATAATCATTAGAGTCTTAGCCAAATAAGAGAAATCATTAATCAAGATCATAATTCCCAAAGACAAAAAGAAAAAATTATGAAAAATTTGACTCAAACTTTATGGTTTTGACTGACACAACTGAAACTCAAAAACAAAAACAAAAACATAGTTAGTAGATAACCTCCCCCAGACTTAAACAACACTGTCCCCAGTGTTATCAAGTAAGAGGAAAGCTCTTAAATAAAATAAAAATAAATAAAAATCAAAATCAAAAGAAAAAGAAAAAGAAAAACCTACCAGTGGGTTGCCTCCCACTAAGCACTTGTTTTCAGTCATTAGCTTGACTGTGTCGGACCTCAGGCATCCGGTGGAGCAGAACATGGCATTGAAATCCTCTTCATCCAAGGTGGTGTATAAGCTTTAGGTGCATGAGGCTTGCCAAGGATGTGTGGAATTGGACCAGGGCGGGACTTAGGTATGGGAGGGTATCTCTTCTGTCCTGCAAAATCATCAACAGAAGAAACATGCGCTCTATGAAAATCTCGTGGCTTGGTTAACTGCAAAACAGTTTTTATCTCTTTGAAATTTTTGTTGATGATAGGAGGAGGTTTGGGAGAAGGAGATGCATACCTTGGCCTTACCTGAGGGCTCTGGAGTGTGGATTGATGATTCTTCTGTTTGGGAACAGGTTTCTGACTTGGAGCATCAGTTGTGGACAAGTTCAGTCTCGGAGGTGGAGGAGTGTCGACCGATGCTGATGGAGTGTCGATCGACACTGAGCCGATGCTCGTGTTGCAGAAACTTTTTCAACAGAAAAAGTCTGTCCATCAATAGTAGGAACCCTCCTCAGCTTATCCATCTCAAAATTCATACTCAATCCATCCACATTCAGTTTTATGTGTCCTTTCTGCACATCTATGATGGCACCAGCTGTAGCCAAGAAAGATCTTCCTAGAATGAGAGGATCTTTAGGCTCTGTATCATACTTCAGCACCACAAAGTCAGTGGGAATCATGAAGTTTCCAACCTTAACTGGAATATCCTCTAAAACACCTTCAGGAGTTCTTCTGGATCTATCAGCTAGGATTAGAGAAATCTGAGTTGGCTTGAATTTTGTCATCCCAAGTCTCACAGCATCAGAATGTGGCATCAAGTTGATGCTGGAACCAAGATCACAAAGTGAGTGAGAAAACCTTCCTGCTGAGATTGAGCAATTAAGTACAAAGCTTCCAGGATCTGGTAACTTCTCTGCAGTCCTACACTGAATTACTGCACTCACTTCCTTAGAGACAACCACTTCCTGCTTTTTCTCCTTCTTCCTCCGAACAGGCTGGTTCAACAGAAGTGCACTAACATCCTTAGTTAGCAAGGCTCCTTCCTCAGGGCTCAAACCATTTGATACCATTCTTTTCACATAGCGCTTAAGTGGTGGTGAAAGCTTCACTGCATCAATTAAAGGCATCTCAATCATCACCTTATCCATCATAGCCTTGCATCTAGCTTCCTCCATCTCTTGCTTAGACTTTCTTGGCTTGGGAAAAGGAACCTTAGGCTTGTAGACCCTTTCAGCAGCTGGAACCTGAGATTTTGGAACTTCCGCATCTGACTGAGATGGGTGTCGACCGACACCCAGGTGGTGTCGATCGACACCATCATCTGGATCCGACAGATTGGCCGATTTTTCTCCTTGTTCTGCAGAAACAATTTCACCATCATCTTCATCTCTCACTGATATGGCATTGCAAGCATGTCTGGGGTTTGACTCAGTTCTTGCTGGAAGATAATTCTCTTGCCTTTTTACAGACCCAGCAGTCTATGCAACTTGAACCTCCAGCTTCTTAACATGAACATTCAATGCCTCTATCTTCCCATTCAGCTCAGTGTAGACATTGTCAATCTTTCCTTTGAATGTCACTGTCAAATTCTCTTGTCCTTGCAAAAGCTGCTCAAGCATGGCCTCCATTCTACTCTCAGAAGAAGTCTTCGGAGGTGGAGACTGATAAGATGAGTTCCCATATGTCCTTGTATAGCCATTTTTCTGTTGTTGTTGCTGATACTCTGGCTTGGAAGTGTAGCCTGAAGAATTCCCACTGTAAGGCCTATTGCCTTGCTGATTTCCAAACCGCTGTCCCTGATTCCCATACACATAATTCACATCCTCCTCTTGGTGTCCTTGATCAGGTTCTGGCTCATATGTCTTAACCTCAGCAGCAAAATGAATAGATTTCTTACCCATAAGGAGATTATGTACTGAATCCAGCTTAGCATTAACAGAAGCTAACTGGTTTGAATCAAATCCTCCATGCAATCTCTTCCTTTCAGCATCTGCTCCCTTAGTGCTATTGCTAGAAGCCTAATTCTCAATCAACAATTCAGCATCTTCTGGCATTCTTGTCTTGAAGTTTCCATGACTTGCAGCATCCAAAGCTAACTGATACTTCCAGTCACACCCTCTGAAGAAAATACTTAGCAATTGAATCTTTGAGAAACCATGGTGTGGACAGTCCCTTTGGTAAGCCTTGAATCTCACCCAAGCTGCCTTGAAAGCTTCATCTGGTCTTTGCTTGAAAGTGGATAGCTTGACTCTCAGCTTATCTGACATTGCATCATCATAGAAATGGTTGAGGAAAGCCACTTTGACTTGTGGCCAAGATGTCAAAGATCCAGCTGGCAACTGCTTCAACCACTGAGATGCCTCTCCTGCAAGTGAGTATGGAAAGAGCTTGCAGAATATGAAGTCCTCAGTCACTCCATTAGCCTTGATACTGGTCACCAGATCCTCAAAATGTTCAATGTGGTCCAAGGGCTTCTCATTGGGCAAAGCAGAGAAAGGTCTCTGCCCAACTAGTTGAAAGTACGCAGGTTTCAACTCAAAATCGTTCCTCTGGAATGGAGGAGGAACAATAGCAGACCGGTTCTCATACACAAGATCAGCTCGATTATAGTCAGCAATGGTCCGGATCAGGTCTCGGTTCTGCTCCTGTCTTCGAACTGGGTTCTGTACGTGGTTGGCAGCTCCACGCACGTCTGCAGGTGGGTGTCGATCGATGCCACCTGGTTGGTGTCGATCGTCACCAAGGTTTGGATCATCATCAATACCAGCTTGCTGGTTCACGACAGCCTGCTCGTTGACAACAGGCTCAGCAATCACGTTGCCTTCAGCATCAATCTTTTGGCCCTGCTCATTGCGCAAGTGGCCCTCTTTATCCCTCAAAACACCAGCTTCATCACGTATCAGAATGATCGTATTAACCATCTTCAGAGATTTAGCTGCTTTTCTGTTCTCACGCTCAAGTTTTCCCAACTCTTGGTTTGACAAATTCACAGTAGGACCATATTTGTTGCTCCTTGTGTGAGGTCTAGGAGGCATGCACCTGAAACACCAAAGAGAAGAAAAACAAAAACGTGTAAGTAGAAAATAAAAAGAAAAATTTAGACAAAATTAAAAACTCAAATCTAATGGTAGAATCAGAGAGTCCCCGACAACGGCGCCAAAATTTGATAAGCTCAAATTTACCCTAGAGCTACTCACTCAAATTAAGAGGTCAATGCAGTACTTAGGGGTCGAATTCCACAGAGACTCAAGATCAAACACAATGGATTATAGAGTTTTATAATTATGCTAAACAAATTAAATAAAATTAAAATAAAAGCAATGCAAAATATTAAATAAAGCTGTTGTAAATTCAGAGGATTAAAAAGCTAGGCCTAGGGAATTTCTCAGGAAATTATGAAATATTAAATCAAGAAATAAATTAGGATTCAAGCAATTAAGAACAAATCCAGAACTCTAAACAATTCTGTAAATTAAATCAGTTCTCACTGCAAATAATATCTAAATTTAAAACCAGAAAATCCAAATCTCTTTGTAAAATTCTAGGTTAAAAATCAGCAATAAAATCAGGTTTAGATTGTTCACAAAATTATTAAATCAAATCTCTTTGCAAGTAATAATTTTGCTCATCAAAAGGTTTTATCAGGAAAATCAATTATATTCTCATATCAATTTATTTTCCTAGAGTATTAATTCTAGATGGCCAATCAAGGATTAATATGAAGAACAACCTAAGATGAAGATCTAGATAGATAATGAATCCTAAATAATCAGATCTAATAATTCATAAAAACCCTATGAAAAACCCTGAACCTAACAATCAAACTACTCAGACATAATCAATGAAGAACAAGACATGATTCTGAATAATAAGCAATGACATTAAGAAAATAAGAAGGGAGTTCAGGAATCTTCTCTCTACAGATGAAATCAGATCTGTCTCTCCCAAAAAGCTCTCAAAATCTCTCAGGGTTGCAGAAAAATAAAAACTTGATAGAATACAACTTGTGGGTTTGGAAAACCTAAAAACACTATTTATATGTCCTAAAACACGTCAGGGACTTGTATTGCAAATATGGAAAACTTCGGGTAACTTTGTAAAACTTCCAAATTTGGGTCTTGAGTCGGCAGAGAGGGGTGTCGATCGATGCTCTATAGGTGTCGATCGATGCCCATGCTTTGATCCGAGATTTATGCTCCAAAACGATCCAAATTGCTCCATTTCGCTCCTTTCATGCCAAAATCCTAGAAAACCTGTAAAGACTCAAAAACATCCTAGAAACACATCAAAAGACTCTAAAAGACTCCTTATATCATGGTTAAAAACCACAAAAACCATGATATATCAACTCCCCCAGACTTAGCCTTTGCTTGCCCTCAAGCAAAACATAAGCTTAGACATGTGAAAGAGGTTTGAAAACAGGGAACTCACTCAATTGCAGATTATTCTTATTCATACTCTTCATTTACCTGACTCAAGAACTTACTTCTTATACTCAACCATGATAAGCATCAACATTCCTTACTCAAATCCCACAATCTCTTGGAATCTCTGAAATCTCCATTGTCATCTCATTATATAAATTTAAGCAAGTACAGGTGAGTTCTTACCTTGGGTATATTGATCAGTGGCATATGGACTCTTTTCAGGCCAAGACATTCTTCTTACATCTCCTTTCCTCTCCCTTTTCTCACTTCCATTTTGTTTTTTTTTTTTTTTTTTTTTTCGAAATCAAAGGTGTAAACGAATACCGGGGTCATCGGTAATTTACCTACCCCTCGCTTCCAAGCTTTGTGTGATCATTTGACTCAAGAGTAGAATAATGAGGTCACTGGTAATTTACCTACCTCTCTAAACTGATCAAAATCATCTCATCTTTATTCTTTTTTCCTGATCTTTTTTTTTTTTAAGTACTGAAGGGAAGAGAGAGGGGAGACATACTTTGAAAAATTGCACTGTCTTATATGGCCCGAAGAAGAAGTCTACTCCACTGATTTCCAACCCCAAAGTAAGAGATTAAGTCCGGTTAAAATCCTGATAAAAGTTGAGACAACGTTAGATCAATCATATATCCATTGAATAAGGGCTTTCAGGATTGTTGATAAGGCTCATAATCTTTCTAAGCTTCAGTTCTGAGATCAAGCATAAACAAATAATCATTAGAGTCTTAGCCAAATAAGAGAAATCATTAATCAAGATCATAATTCCCAAAGACAAAAAGAAAAAATTTTGAAAAATTTGACTCAAACTTTATGGTTTTGACTGACACAACTGAAACTCAAAAACAAAAACAAAAACATAGTTAGTAGATAACCTCCCCCAGACTTAAACAACACTATCCCCAGTGTTATCAAGTAAGAGGAAAGCTCTTAAATAAAAATAAAATAAATAAAAATCAAAATCAAAAGAAAACGAAAAAGAAAAACCTACCACTGGGTTGCCTCCCACTAAGCACTTGTTTTCAGTCATTAGCTTGACTGTGTCGGACCTCAGGCATCCGGTGGAGCAGAACATGGCATTGAAATCCTCTTCATCCAAGGTGGTGTATAAGCTTTAGGTGCATGAGGCTTGCCAAGGATGTGTGGAATTGGACCAGGGCGGGAGTTAGGTATGGGAGGGTATCTCTTCTGTCCTGCAAAATCATCAACAGAAGAAACATGCGCTCTACGAAAATCTCGTGGCTTGGTTAACTGCAAAACAATTTTATCTCTTTGAAATTTTTGTTGATGATAGGACGAGGTTTGGGAGAAGGAGTTGCATACCTTGGCCTTACCTGAGGGCTCTGGAGTGTGGATTGATGACTCTTCTGTTTGGGAACAGGTTTCTGACTTGGAGCATCAGTTGTGGACAAGTTCAGTCTCGGAGGTGGAGGAGTGTCGACCGATGCTGATGGAGTGTCGATCGACACTGAGCCTGATGCTCGTGTTGCAGAAACTTTTTCAACAGAAAAAGTCTGTCCATCAATAGTAGGAACCCTCCTCAGCTTATCCATCTCAAACTTCATACTCAATCCATCCACATTCAGTTCTATGTGTCCTTTCTGCACATCTATGATGGCACCAACTGTAGCCAAGAAAGATCTTCCTAGAATGAGAGGATCTTTAGGCTCTGTATCATACTTCAGCACCACAAAGTCAGTGGGAATCATGAAGTTTCCAACCTTAACTGGAATATCCTCTAAAACACCTTCAGGAGTTCTTCTGGATCTATCAGCTAGGATTAGAGAAATCTGAGTTGGCTTGAATTTTGTCATCCCAAGTCTCACAGCATCAGAATGTGGCATCAAGTTGATGCTGGAACCAAGATCACAAAGTGAGTGAGAAAACCTTCCTGCTGAGATTGAGCAATTAAGTACAAAGCTTCCAGGATCTGGTAACTTCTCTGCAGTCCTACACTGAATTACTGCACTCACTTCCTTAGAGACAACCACTTCCTGCTTTTTCTCCTTCTTCCTCCGAATAGGCTGGTTCAACAGAAGTGCACTAACATCCTTAGTTAGCAAGGCTCCTTCCTCAGGGCTCAAACCATTTGATACCATTCTTTTCACATAGCGCTTAAGTGGTGGTGAAAGCTTCACTGCATCAATTAAAGGCATCTCAATCATCACCTTATCCATCATAGCCTTGCATCTAGCTTCCTCCATCTCTTGCTTAGACTTTCTTGGCTTGGGAAAAGGAACCTTAGGCTTGTAGACCCTTTCAGCAGCTGGAACCTGAGATTTTGGAACTTCCGCATCTGACTGAGATGGGTGTCGACCGACACCCAGGTGGTGTCGATCGACACCATCATCTGGATCCGACAGATTGGCCGATTTTTCTCCTTGTTCTGCAGAAACAATTTCACCATCATCTTCATCTCTCACTGATATGGCATTGCAAGCATGTCTGGGGTTTGACTCAGTTCTTGCTGGAAGATAATTCTCTTGCCTTTTTACAGACCCAGCAGTCTATGCAACTTGAACCTCCAGCTTCTTAACATGAACATTCAATGCCTCTATCTTCCCATTCAGCTCAGTGTAGACATTGTCAATCTTTCCTTTGAATGTCACTGTCAAATTCTCTTGTCCTTGCAAAAGCTGCTCAAGCATGGCCTCCATTCTACTCTCAGAAGAAGTCTTAGGAGGTGGAGACTGATAAGATGAGTTCCCATATGTCCTTGTATAGCCATTGTTCTGTTGTTGTTGCTGATACTCTGGCTTGGAAGTGTAGCCTGAAGAATTCCCACTGTAAGGCCTATTGCCTTGCTGATTTCCAAACCGCTGTCCCTGATTCCCATACACATAATTCACATCCTCCTCTTGGTGTCCTTGATCAGGTTCTGGCTCATATGTCTTAACCTCAGCAGCAAAATGAATAGATTTCTTACCCATAAGGAGATTATGTACTGAATTCAGCTTAGCATTAACATAAGCTAACTGGTTTGAATCAAATCCTCCATGCAATCTCTTCCTTTCAGCATCTGCTCCCTTAGTGCTATTGCTAGAAGCCAAATTCTCAATCAACAATTCAGAATCTTCTGGCATTCTTGTCTTGAAGTTTCCATGACTTGCAGCATCCAAAGCTAACTGATACTTCCAGTCACACCCTCTGAAGAAAATACTTAGCAATTGAACCTTTGAGAAACCATGGTGTGGACAGTCCCTTTGGTAAGCCTTGAATCTCACAAAAGCTGCCTTGAAAGCTTCATCTGGTCTCTGCTTGAAAGTGGATAGCTTGACTCTCAGCTCATCTGACATTGCATCATCATAGAAATGGTTGAGGAAAGCCACTTTGACTTGTGGCCAAGATGTCAAAGATCCAGCTGGCAACTGCTTCAACCACTGAGATGCCTCTCCTGCAAGTGAGTATGGAAAGAGCTTGCAGAATATGAAGTCCTCAGTCACTCCATTAGCCTTGATACTGGTCACCAGATCCTCAAAATGTTCAATGTGGTCCAAGGGCTTCTCATTGGGCAAAGCAGAGAAAGGTCTCTGCCCAGTTGAAAGTACGCAGGTTTCAACTCCAAATCGTTCCTCTGGAATGGAGGAGGAACAATAGCAGACCGGTTCTCATACACAAGATCAGCTCGATTATAGTCAGCAATGGTCCGGATCAGGTCTCGGTTCTGCTCCTGTCTTCGAACTGGGTTCTGTACGTGGTTGACAGCTCCACGCACGTCTGCAGGTGGGTGTCGATCGATGCCACCTGGTTGGTGTCGATCGAAACCAAGGTTTGGATCATCATCAATACCAGCTTGCTGGTTCACGACAGCCTGCTCGTTGACAACAGGCTCAGCAATCACGTTGCCTTCAGCATCAATCTTTTGGCCCTGCTCATTGCGCAAGTGGCCCTCTTGATCCCTCAAAACACCAGCTTCATCACTTATCAGAATGATCGTATTAACCATCTTCAGAGATTTAGCTGCTTTTCTGTTTTCACGCTCAAGTTTTCCCAACTCTTGGTTTGACTAATTCACAGTAGGACCAGATTTGTTGCTCCTTGTGTGAGGTCTAGGAGGCATGCACCTGAAACACCAAAGAGAAGAAAAACAAAAACGTGTAAGTAGAAAATAAAAAGAAAAATTTAGACAAACTTAAAAACTCAAATCTAATGGTAGAATCAGAGAGTCCCCGGCAACGGCGCCAAAATTTGATAAGCTCAAATTTACCCTAGAGCTACTCACTCAAATTAAGAGGTCAATGCAGTACTTAGGGGTCGAATTCCACAGAGACTCAAGATCAAACACAATGGATTATAGAGTTTTATAATTATGCTAAACAAATTAAATTGAATTAAAATAAAAGCAATGCAAAATATTAAATAAAGCTGTTGTAAATTCAGAGGATCAAAAAGCTAGGCCTAGGGAATTTCTCAGGAAATTATGAAATATTAAATCAAGAAATAAATTAGGATTCAAGCAATTAAGAACAAATCTAGTACTCTAAACAATTCTGTAAATTAAATCAGTTCTCACTGCAAATAATATCTAAATTTAAAACCAGAAAATCCAAATCTCTTTGTAAAATTCTAGGTTAAAGATCAGCAATAAAATCAGGTTTAGATTGTTCACAAAATTATTAAATCAAATCTCTTTGCAAGTAATAATTTTGCTCATCAAAAGGTTTTATCAGGAAAATCAATTATATTCTCATATCAATTTATTTTCCTAGAGTATTAATTCTAGATGGCCAATCAAGGATTAATATGAAGAACAACCTAAGATGAAGATCTAGATAGATAATGAATCCTAAATAATCAGATCTAATAATTCATAAAAACCCTATGAAAAACTCTGAACCTAACAAGCAAACTACTCAGACATAATCAATGAAGAATAAGACATGATTCTGAATAATAAGCAATGGTATTAAGAAAATAAGAAGGGAGTTCAGGAATCTTCTCTCTACAGATGAAATCAGATCTGTCTCTCCCAAAAAGCTCTTAAAATCTCTCAGGGTTGCAGAAAAATAAAAACTTGATAGAATACAACTTGTGGGTTTGGAAAACCTAAAAACACTATTCATATGTCCTAAAACACGTCAGGGACTTGTATTGCAAATATGGAAAACTTCGGGCAACTTTGTAA
The DNA here is from genome assembly GCA_023657505.1 of Camelina hispida. Classification (NCBI taxonomy): domain Eukaryota; kingdom Viridiplantae; phylum Streptophyta; class Magnoliopsida; order Brassicales; family Brassicaceae; genus Camelina; species Camelina hispida. The sequence continues at coordinate 24,650,522 of CP094637.1, forward strand.
AACTTCCAAATTTGGGTCTTGAGTCGGCAGAGAGGGGTGTTGATCGATGCTCTATAGGTGTCGATCGATGCCCATGCTTTGATCCGAGATTTATGCTCCAAAACGATCCAAATTGCTCCGTTTCGCTCCTTTCATGCCAAAATCCTAGAAAACCTGTAAAAACTCAAAAACATCCCAGAAAACACATCAAAAGACTCTAAAAGACTCCTTATATCATGGTTAAAAACCACAAAAACCATGATATATCAGGTATCACGAGCCTCCCCTGTCTCAATAAACGACCCCGAACCAATGTGTAGTCAGGGTGCGTCCCCTCATTGTTCCTTAAACCCCAAATAATGTCTTGGAGCTCACTGTCCTAGTCAACCTCTGAACAGATTTCTTCCAGTTGGATCGCTACCAGAACTGAAAGTGCAAACAGCGAAGGAACCACCTCCTTTCGGGACAGTGCGTCTGCGGCCTTATTCTCCAATCCCGATTTATAGTGGATATCAAATTCGAAACCCAGTATCTTAGTGAGCTACCTCTGATATTCCATATTGATCTCTCGCTGCTCTAGTAAGAACTTGAGACTCTTCTGATCTGTTCTTACTAAGAACTTCCTCCCTAGCAAGTAGTGACGCCACTTTTGTATGGCGAAGACGATAGCCATGAGCTCTCGCTCATAAACTGATTTAAGCCTCTGTCCCTCAGTGAGGGAATAACTGTAGTAGGCGATAGGTCGCTCTTTCTGCATCAGGACTGCACCTAAGCCCACCCCTGAAGCGTTAGATTCCACCACAAACAGTTCTGAGAAGTCAGGCAGAGCCAATACGGGAACCGTTGTCATTGCTGTTTTAAGCATTTGGAAGGCTTCCTCTGCTTTGCGTCCCCACTAAAACTGATCCTTCTTAAGCAAGGTGGTTAAGGGTCTGGCAATCACGCCATAGTTCTGCACAAATTTGCGATAGTAACCTGTAAGCTCCAAAAAACTACGCAATGCCTTGATGTTAGTTGGCACTTCCCACTCCACCATTGCACTGATCTTACTCGGTTCTGCAGCTACTCCTTCAGTCGTGATAGCGTGCCCCAAATACTCGATATGTGCACTACCAAACTGACACTTCTTCTGGTTAGCATATAAGCGGTGTTTATGCAATGTCTGCTGGACTTCCCGGAGATGTTCTTGATGTGCCTCGATGGACTGGCTGTAAAACAAGATGTCATCGAAGAACACCAACACAAACCTTCAGAGGTATGGTCTGAAGATGTCGTTCATCAAAGACTGAAAGGTGGCAGGTGCGTTTGTCAGCCCAAATGGCATTACGAAAAACTCGTAATAACCATCGTGGGATCGGAAGGCAGTTTTCGGTATATCCTCCGACCTTACTGCGAATTTGGTGGTAACCAGAGCATAAATCCAACTACGAGAACACCTTAGCTCCATGTAACTCATCCAACAGTTAATCGATCATGGGTATGGGATAACTATCTGGCACAGTTGCTTTGTTTAGTGCTCGGTAGTCTACACAGAACCTCCAGCTCCCATCTTTTTTCTTCACCAATAAGACTGGACTGGAGAATGGGCTCCCACTCTCTCTGATGATCCATGCGGCGAGCATGATATGATCGTGGCAAGCACGGAGCCAGAAGCTGCAGAGAAACCGGAGATGGTGGGAAGGATCACTCGGTCAAGAGCTAAGGAGATGGCCAAGGAAGCTCATTCACTCATAGTTGACAGGTCATTCAACCTACCAAGGATCCAAGTCTTCAACATATCCACCTAGAAGACTTCACCCGGTAATGAGGACTAGGTAACTTAGGTGTGAAGTTTGTACTCTTTTTCCCATAGCTGAGTTTTGTCCCAATGGGTTTTCTCAGCATGGTTTTTAATGAGGCAAATGGATCACTACGTCGAGTTATCTAGAAATCATTACCAATGGGGAATAACGTACTTCTGTACTAGTACAAGTGACTTCTGCACTACTACAAGTCACTTAGGCGTTTTGCTGTGTTCTTATTTCCTTAAAACGTCTTGCTGTTTTATTTTGAACTGCCTGTTGTTTGGAGTGTCGAGCCTAGGGTTGATTATAAAACCTAAAAGCTACGCCTCTTTGTTCTTTAGCGAAGAAGTTGTATGAACAAGTATTGTCAAACTTTTTCCTCAATTTGAATTCTTGAATGTGTTCTTGATTTCTGGGTTTCTATACACTTTGTGATTCAGAAACTCTTCACTTGTTACAATCCATATCACCACCTAAACAATCTGTCTCCATCAAACCATTGTTCTATCATCCGATCATCGCCATATCCATCTATATTAACGATCTCGCATCATCATCTCCACCGTATTTGCCACTCCCGCACCATCACCATCGAATCTCATCACCATTCATCAGTTTGCAGCCTTCATCAGAGTTCTAGTCCTAGGGAAATCCTATCATGTGGTATCAGAGCCAACTCTGTGCCAAGGCTAAGCGATTCTGAAACCCTAATCTCGTTTTGTTGCTTAAAATTCATTTGTTTAGTTTTAGGGTTTGTTTTTGTTGATTCGTTTATGTCTAGATCGAATAGGGTTTAGTTTTTTGTTGATTCGTTGAGTTTAGGAGTTAGTTTTGTGTTGTTTCGAAATTAGACTGCAATAAGGGGTTAGTTATTTCGATTTTGTTAGCTATAGGGTTTGGTATTGTTCGATTTCTTTTTTTCTTATAGTCTTGCTCGACATTAGGTCTGCAAGTCGTGTTTATCTTGTTTAAAATTTAGAGTCTTAGAGTTTATTTTCGTTTTTTTTGGTCATTCAAAGAACAAGTTACTGCGAGTTTCTTCTTTAATTTGCAGGTACAATGGAGCTTTCTCCAGAGGCTATGGAAGCTTTGAACCAAGCCATGTCCAAGCAAATAGCAGAAGCAAACAAGTTAATGTCTACTCAGTTTCAGCAACAGATGGAGCAGCTCAGTAACAAGTTTGAGAAACAGTTCAAAGACATAGCTCAAGCATCTAGTGCTTCAGAACAGAGTTCTACAGAACCGTCTAGTCCTAATGAGGCCCTTCGTTTAGCTAAAGGAAAGGCTCACGTAGGAACCTCTTCCAAGCATACACGGATTAAAACAGCTAAGTCACCTACTGGGGGAAGAGAGACTCGTTTTAATCAGAGGAGAAGCACTCAGGGTACAGAAAGAGAGCAACGCAGAACTGGCAGGGAACATATACGCCCACGACGAGCTGAACAAATACCTGGGCATCGGATATACATTGAATCATATAGAGAGTATTCCGAAGAAGATGAAGTTTCGGATCACAGTCAAGAGACAATGAGGAGAAACCGAAATAGAGATCATGGTAGTGACTATGATCCTTTGAGGCAGCAGCTGAAGCACCTTAAAATTCAGTATCCTTCTTTTCATGGTACCAATGATCCAAAGACTTATCTAGACTGGGAGAGGAAGATGGAATCTAACTTTCAGGTTCAAGGTACTTATGGGCTGAACAAGGTGAAGATAGCCATATCCGAATTCAATGGCTATGCTTTGTTGTGGTGGGAGCAGTTGGGGCTTACTAGACATCGACAGAGAGAGCCTGCTATCACTACATGGGAACAGTTAGTCACGCAGATGAGAAAGAAGTTTGTGCCTACACATTATCAGAGGGAGATTCTTAACAAGCTTAGGCGTCTCATTCAAGGCACTAAGTCTGTTAGAGACTACTATCAGGAGCTGGAAACACTGATGATCAGGGCTGATCTAAGGGAAAGTGAAGACATGGTTATGTCGAGGTTTCTTGGGGGTTTAAATAGAGAGATTCAAGACAAGGTAGAGTTGCAGGACTGTGAGGATGTGCAAGAAATGGTACATAAGGCAGAGTTGATTGAATCGCAGATCAAGAGAAAGGGAGTGAGGTCTACATTTACGCCTAACATGTCCAAGCCGAGGGAGTTCAGCAAACCCGCCTTCACCAAGGACAGCAAACCCGTGACAGCCATAGTCAAAGAGGAGGTTAAAATCGACTTCAAGCCCAAGAGTAGTACATCTACAAGTCATATTAGGTGTTTCAAATGCCAAGGAATGGGGCATTATTCCAGAGACTGTCCAAACAAGAAGATGTTTCTTCTTCAAGAAGGAGGAGAGATTGTGCCAGTAGACAGTTCAGAGATTGAATCAGAGTTTGAACTCGGTGAAGAAGGTGAACCAGCAGTCATGGGAGAGATGTTGGTGGCACGCAGAGCTTTAAGTGTTCAGGTTCACCCAGATGATAGAGGACAGCGTGAGAACCTATTCCACACACGGTGTATGGTTCAAGACAAGGTCTGCACCTTGAACGTGGATGGTGGAAGCTGTACTACTGCAGCTAGTGAAGAGATGGTACAGAAGCTTAATCTCAAGACTACTTCACATCCAAGACCTTATCAGCTACAGTGGTTGAACAACAAGGGTGCTTTGAGAGTTTCGCAGCAAGTGATGGTGAAACTAGCGATTGGGAAGTATGAGGATGAGCTACTTTGTGATGTTATTCCAATGAAGTCAAGCCATATCCTTTTAGGGAGACCATGGCAGTTCGAAAGAAGAGTGTTTCATGATGGTTACACCAACAAGCAAACGTTTGAGTTCAAGGGACGCAAGGTCACTCTTCTACCGCTTACACCTAGTGAAATCTACAAGGACCAGCTTCACATGAACCGTAAGGATACAGAGAAAATGTCTCACAGCCTGTACATCAATCACAGTGAGTTCAACAAGCTATTTGATCCAGAGATGACCACATTCATGTTTGTGTACAAGGAAACACTCACCAGTACTAAGTCAGCAGGAGAGCTTCCACGCGAGATGATAGAGATTATAGAGGAGTACAAGGATGTGTTTCCAGAAGAGATACCTCCAGGCTTGCCTCCAATACGTGGGATAGAGCATCAGATTGATTTGGTACCAGGTTCAGCTCTACCGAACAGACCAGCTTACAGAACTAATCCAGTAGAAACTAAAGAGCTTCAGAAGCAAGTAGAAGAGCTGATGAGTAAGGGACATATCCGAGAGAGTCTCAGTCTATGTGCAGTACCCGTATTGCTTGTACCAAAGAAAGATGGTTCATGGAGGATGTGTGTTGACTGCAGAGCTATTAACAATATCACAGTGAAGTACAGACACCCAATTCCGAGATTAGATGACATGTTAGATGAGTTATGTGGATCAACAGTCTTCTCAAAGATAGATTTGAAGAGTGGGTATCATCAGATCAGAATGAAGGAAGGAGATGAATGGAAAACAGCTTTCAAGACCAAGCAAGGGCTCTACGAATGGCTAGTCATGCCGTTTGGTCTCACCAATGCTCCTAGCACCTTCATGCGTTTAATGAATCATGCTCTCAGACCTTTTATAGGCATCTTCATGGTTGTGTACTTCGACGACATACTCATCTACAGCAAAGGTCTAGAAGAACACTTAGAACACATCCGCCAAGTTCTAACTGTTCATCGTTCTCAATCCCTCTTTGCTAATTTTGCTAAATGTTCATTCTGTACTAGTGAGGTTGTTTTTCTAGGCTTTGTTGTCAGTGCAGAAGGAGTTAGAGTGGACGATGAGAAGATCAAGGCTATCAAGGAGTGGTCAACACCCAAAAACGTGGCAGAAGTCAGGAGCTTTCATGGACTAGCAGGCTTCTACAGGCGATTTGTGCAAGACTTCAGTACTATTGCAGCGCCACTTACAGAAGTTGTTAAGAAGGATGTAGGATTCAAATGGGAGGAAGCACAAGAGAAGGCGTTTTCAACCTTAAAAGAGAAGCTTATCTCTGCCCCTATTCTCTTACTTCCTTATTTTATGAAAACTTTTGAGATTGAATGTGATGCTTCCGGAGTGGGTATAGGTGCTGTTTTGATGCAGGATAGGAAGCCAGTAGCTTACTTCAGTGAGAAGCTAGGAGGATCGACATTGAACTACCCTACATATGACAAGGAGCAGTACGCCTAAGTTCGGGCTCTTCAAACGTGGCAGCATTACCTCTGGCCCAAGGAGTTCGTTATTCACACTGATCATGAGTCCCTGAAGCATCTCAAAGGACAACAAAAGCTCAACAAGAGACATGCCAGATGGATGGAGTTCATAGAGAATTTTCCCTACACGGTTAAGTACAAGAAAGGTAAAGATAATGTAGTTGCAGATGCATTATCAAGGAGGTACACTCTCATTTCTACTTTGTCTTCTAAGCTAGAAGGTTTTGATGAAATAGTAGGACTTTATGAGACTGACATCGATTTTGCTGAGAGCTATGGCAAATGCCCCATGGCTTGTACACTCCTCTCCCTATCCCTTCTCAACCTTGGACTCATATTTCTATGGATTTTGTTCTTGGCTTACCTCGAACCAGAAATGGTAGAGATTCTATTTTTGTTCTGGTTGACAGGTTTAGAAAGATGGCTCACTTCATTGCAAGTCACAAGACGGATGATGCTGTTATTGTAGCTAACTTGTTTTTCAGGGAAGTAGTACGCCTACATGGAATGCCTCATGTAATTGTCTCAGACCGAGATACCAAGTTTCTAGGACACTTCTGGAGGACGTTATGGGCTAAACTAGGAACCAAACTTTCATTCTCAACCACATGTCACCCGCAAACAGATGGACAAACCGAAGTGGTGAACAGGACGCTCTCTACACTCCTCAGGACCTTAGTGAGAAGCAATCTCAAATCATGGGAAGAATGTCACCCACATGTAGAGTTCGCATACAACCACGCTAAGCATTCTGCTACCCTATTTTCTCCTTTTGAAATTGTTTATGGTTTCAATCCACAATCACCTCTAGACTTGATCCCTTTACCTCTAAGTGTGAAGTGTAGCTTTGATGGCAAAGAAAAGGCTGAAAAGGTGAGGAGGATACATGCTAAAGCTAAGGAGAACATAGAGAAAAAGACCAAGCAATACGAGAAGCATGCGAACAAGGGCAGGAAGGAGCTCTTTTTTGAAGAAGGAGACTTAGTGTGGATTCACTTACGCAAGGATAGGTTCCCAGAAGAGAGGAAGAGCAAGCTTCTACCACGAGCTGATGGTCCATGTGAAGTCATCAAGAGGATCAATGACAATGCATACCAGATTGATCTTCAAGGTAAGTATACCATATCATCAACATGCAACGTTTATGACTTGCCCCTTACTATGCAGATTCCGATTTGAGGACAAATCCTTTGGAAGAGGGGGAGGATGATATGATCGTGGCAAGCACGGAGCCAGAAGCTGCAGAGAAACCGGAGATGGTGGGAAGGATCACTCGGTCAAGAGCTAAGGAGATGGCCAAGGAAGCTCATTCACTCATAGTTGATGGGTCATTCAACCTACCAAGGATCCAAGTCTTCAACATATCCACCTTGAAGACTTCACCCAGTAATGAGGACTATGTAACTTAGGTGTGAAGTTTGTACTCTTTTTCCCATAGCTGAGTTTTGTCCCAATGGGTTTTCTCAGCATGGTTTTTAATGAGGCAAATGGATCACTACGTCGAGTTATCTAGAAATCATTACCAATGGGGAATAACGTACTTCTGTACTAGTACAAGTGACTTCTGCACTACTACAAGTCACTTAGACGTTTTGCTGTGTTCTTATTTCCTTAAAACGTCTTGCTGTTTTATTTTGAACTGCCTGTTGTTTGGAGTGTCGAGCCTAGGGTTGATTATAAAACCTAAAAGCTACGCCTCTTTGTTCTTTAGCGAAGAAGTTGTATGAACAAGTATTGTCAAACTTTTTCCTCAATTTGAATTCTTGAATGCGTTCTTGATTTCTGGGTTTCTATACACTTTGTGATTCAGAAACTCTTCACTTGTTACAATCCATATCACCACCTAAACAATCTATCTCCATCAAACCATTGTTCTATCATCCGATCATCGCCATATCCATCTATATTAACGATCTCGCATCATCATCTCCACCGTATTTGCCACTCCCGCACCATCACCATCGAATCTCATCATCATTCATCAGTCTGTAGCCTTCATCAGAGTTCTAGTTCTAGGGAAATCCTATCAGAGCATGACAGTGACCTGCCTCTCTATCTCCTCTTTCTGCGCCTGGGGATATATAAACGGTCTCACACTCACTCGTTCAGCTCTGGATTTCAATATGATTGAGTGCTCTTTCCCGCGGGTTGGAGGTAAACCCTGAGGTTCAGCGAATACCTGAGCAAACTCTGCCAACAGAGACTCAAGTTCTGCAGAGATTCCCGCTTCTCCCGCTTGTAACTCTGCATGAAAATTCCCATAATCCACCCACACGCCTTCTCCTTCTTGCCTCACTGCTTTCCACAAAGCCTTAAGTGAGACAGCTCCGTTTCTGAGGCTGTGGTCTCCATACAGGGTCACCCACTTCGTCCCTACTAAGAATCCCAACCTTTGCTCCTTCAAATGCACTTTCGTATCTCCGAGTTTTTCAAGCCATTGCATCCCCAATATGACGTTAGCTTCGCCAAGTTCCAATGGTAAGAAATCGGTGACCAACCTATAACCGGGAAGGTTCAGAGTTACCTTCTGGCAAACACCCTCACCTCTGACCAACACTCCGTTTCCCATCCGCACATCGTATCCCGTCGTCTCCTTGGTGGCTATCCCCAAACGTTGAGCTAATGAGCGGGACAAAAAATTATGAGTGGCGCCGCTGTCAATCATGATGACCACGTCTTCCCCGAGGACTGTTCCCTTGATCTTGATGGTACGAGGGGAGGATATCCCAACTGCAGAGTGAATCGAGATTGAAGCGAACTCCGGTGCAACCACCTCGTCTGTACACTCTTCTTTTTGCTCGATCTCGTGGTTCTCCTCTTCCTCAGGAGCAACCACCAGAACTTGCAGCCCCTTGAGTCGACAGCGATGTCCCGCATGATAACGTTCGTCACACTGGAAGCACAACCCTTTGGCGCATCGACCGTTCGCTTCAACGTCAGACAGCCGTCAATAACTAGAACGACAATTCTCTCCTGTCGTGGGTTGTGGATTTAGGGTTCTTTCTTTTGTGGAACGAAACTACGTCGTTTTCGGCTCACTAGAACCCAAAGTCTTTTGAGTGGACGAAACTGCCCCTGTACTCGTCGAATTGGTCCCTCGTGTCTGATATTTGTCCCCTGTGGCTCGTAACAGAGTACTTGCCGTGATTTCCCATCCTGACGGCGCCGGAGAGTCTTCTTGTCCCTCCCAGTCCTCCACCATTCGAGACAAGCTCATCATTTTTTTAAGTGTTCTTGGTTCAAACATCTTCACTCCATTTCGAACCTTAGGCTTCAACCCTATCATGAACGCCATCTCCAACACTCTTTCTGACACCTCCGGAGCATTCAAAGCTAAGGCGATGAAGTCCTTATAGTACTTCCTGGCTGTGTCCTCTTGACGGAGTAACAACAACCGTTCACCTACGGTTAAATCATGAGTCGTGGCGAAGTTCTCCAGTACTCTATTCTTGAGTTGCTCCCAGTTGAGAAAGGGATTTTGATATAGGAACCCAGATGAGGGAACCCAAGTGGATAGATGGAAATAGGCAAATGGTTGTTAACACTGTTCTGCCTATTCTGTGGATGATAGATGGAGCGCAGTGAAGAGATGGTGAATAGACAAATGGTTGAAAACACTGTTCTGTCTATTTGGTAGCAGTGGAAGATGAAAGGATAGATGGGTGGTTTGAGGGACGCCACACAGATCTGTGAAAGGATCTATGATAAGTCAAATCTCAGTCTTCAACGATTCACACACAAGAAGAAGGAGAAAAAGGGTGGTTGCTTCTATCTCAGAAGATAACCTAAGAAAACTCTCATTTTATTTCATTAAAGCTTGAAAGGTTACAATGCTGAGAAGGGACCTTATATAATGATCCAGCAGCGGGGGACCTTCTAGGGTCGAAATTTATTACAAATAAAAGGACTAAACTTGCAAAAACAACAGACTCGAGGACTTAAATAAATAATAAAAAAAGACTCATAAAGACCCAACGGTCGATTCCTGCAAAACAAGAAAGAACCAACATTTATTATTTGAATTCAAACACTCACCTTGAAATAGCTCTCATGCACGCTCCAGTCCTTTATTGATTGCTTCGGAAATGATGAAAAGAACGGGTTTTTTAATTCCTTCTAGAACTGGCAAAAATGATGCTTGTGGAGTCTTCTCTTTGGAATCTTCTAGATCAATGAGAGTAATCAGGCTTGCAATGGACTTGTTGAATTGTTCCCTTAAGGTCCTTGCTCCCAGCCTTGTCATAGGTTTGTGTATCATTGTTGGCAGAACGGGTTCTTCAGGAATTGGCAGAACGGGTTCTTCAGGAAATGATAGAACGGGTTCTTCCGGAAGTTTACTATTGATGTCCTCATCATTCCCTCCCTCTTGAGAAAGTTCTGTCTATATAACTATTTCATCTGCATGGAAAGGAGATAAATCTGCAACATTAAAGGTAGGAGAAATGTTCAACTCACCTAGTAGCTCAATCTTGTAGGCATTGTCATTGATTTTCTCTAAGACCCGAAATGGTCCATCTCCTCTTGGTGACAGCTTGGACTTCCTCTCCTTGGGAAATCTCTCTTTTCTCATGTGTAACCAGACCCAATCTCCAGGTTCAAACGTCAGCTCCTTGCGGTGCTTATCTGCATGCTCTTTGTTCTTTGCGCTCTTCTTCTCAAGATTCTCTTTAACCTTTTGGTGGAGTTTCTTCACAAAATCAGCTTTGGTGACTCCTTCTGCACTAGAATAAACAGCTTGGGGCAGAGGTGTGATGTCTAATGTGGTTAGAGGATTAAAACCATAGACAACTTCAAATGGAGAGAATTTGGTACCAGAATGCTTAGCATGATTATAAGCAAATTCAATATAGGGTAAACAAGATAGCCAGTTTCGGAGATTCTTACCCACCGTAGCTCTCAAAAGAGTGGAGAGAGTACGATTAACTACCTCAGTTTGGCCATCAGTTTGAGGATGACAAGTGGTGGAGAAGAGTAGCTTAGTTCCTAGCTTTTTCCACAAAGTCTTCCAAAAGTGGCTGAGAAATTTGGTGTCTCGATCTGAAACAATGGTCCTTGGGATTCCAAGTAAACGCACAACTTCTTTGAAAAAGAGCTCAGCAGTTTGAGTAGCATCATTTGTCTTGTTACATGGAATGAAATGCGCCATTTTAGAGAACCGGTCCACCACAACAAAGATAGAATCTCGGTTGTTGATCTTAGGTAGCCCTAAAACAAAATCCATAGAAATATCTACCCGTGGTAGGTTAGGAATAGGCAAAGGCATATATAAACCATAAGGATGTGACCTGGATTTTGCTTTCAAGCAAGTGATGCACTTTGCACAGAACCTTTCCACATCTCTTTTCAAATGCGGCCAAAAGAAATGTTCCATAAGAACACTTAGAGTTTTATCACGCCCAAAATGTCCCATAAGTCCTCCTCCATGTGCTTCTCCTATTAGCAGCTCTCTCATGGATCCTTTAGGAATGCACAGTCTTTTGTCCTTAAAGAGAAATCCATCATGTTGGTAGTATGACCCATAAGCGGCTTTGCTTGTTTCCTTAAAGGCTTCTTTGAAATCTGGATCCTCCTCATATAGACCTTTGATATGATCAAATCCCATGACTTTAGCCTCCATTGTAGTGATCAAAGCATGTCTCCGTGATAAAGCATCAGCTACAATGTTCTCTTTGCCTTTCTTGTACTTAATCACATATGGAAATGTCTCCACAAATTCAAGCCACCTTGCATGTCACTTCTTATGTGTAGTTTGTCCTCTTAGGTGCTTGAGTGTCTCATGATCTGTATGAATAACAAACTCTTTGGATAACAAATAATGTTGCCAAGTTTCTAGAGATCTTACCAAATCGTAGAGTTCTTTATCATATGTTGGATAATTAAGTGCAGCTCCACTGAGTTTCTCACTGAAGTATGCTACTGGTTTTCCTCCTTGAGTTAGAACAGCCACTATTCCTGTACCAGAAGCATCACATTCAATTTCAAACATTTTATCAAAGTTAGGAAGTACCAAAACAGGCGCATTTGTTAGGCTGTCTTTGAGCAGTTTGAATGCATCCTCTTGTGCTTGACCCCATTTGAATTCCACATTCTTTTTAATCACTGATGTCAAGGGTGCAGCAATGGTACTGAAATTCTTCACAAATCTCCTATAGAAGCTAGCCAGCCCATGGAAGCTCCTAACATGTCCAATGGTTGTTGGAGTTGGCCAGTCTTGTATAGCTTTGATCTTTTCCTCATCGACCTTTAGTCCCTGAGAACTCACAACAAATCCTAGAAACACAACTTGATCAGTGCAAAACGTGCATTTCTTAAGGTTAGCATAGAGATGTTCAGCCTTCAGCGCTTTTATCACCATTTCAAGATGCTTTACGTGATCTGCAAGACTTGTGCTATAAATCAAGATATCATCAAAATAAACAACCACAAACTTACAGATGTACTCCCTTAGGACCTGGTTCATTAACCTCATGAAGGTGCTTGGGGCATTGGTGAGTCCAAATGGCATGACTAACCACTCATATAATCCTTGTTTTGTCTTGAAAGCCGTTTTCCATTCATCACCTTCTTTCATTCTGACTTGATGATAACCACTCCTTAGATCAATTTTAGAAAAGATAGTAGCTCCATTAAGCTCATCTAGCATGTCATCAAGCCTTGGAATAGGATGTCTATATTTGACAGTGATGTTGTTGATTGCTCTGCAGTCTACACACATTCTCCAAGTTCCATCTTTCTTAGGCACTAGAAAGATGGAACTTGGAGAATGTGTGTAGACATCCTATTGTGAGCTTTGTCTCATAAATCCCAACATGGTATCAGAGCAGGCTCTGTTCTTGGTGATTCAAACTCGTTCTCAAGTTGTTTTTCTTAGGAGTTAGCTTAGTTAAAGCTTTAGATTTCGCTTAAGTGTTAATTTGCTTAGCTTAGTCTTTTAAAAGCTTTAATTTTGCTTTTGTTGTTAGATCCTTTCTCCTTCATCTCAATGTTGAGAAAGCTTTGTTTCTGGTCATATGGTGTCCAAATTCGAGCTTGAGGGAGAGAGAGATGTTGTTTTTAGCATGTATGGCCCACTTGGTCAAATAGATTCAAAGTGGTCCAAGATGCATTCTTTTAACCAATGGACAAAAGGTTGTTCTCTTTTATTTGAATTTTGAACATGGAAAGCATCTGCTTTTTCGTGATTCTTGAAGGCATTAGACTCTTGGAGAACACTTGTTTAAGTGATTCTACCATGAGAAGTGTCTTAAACCGTTGGATAAATTGATTGTCCAATGGTCCATAATGTTTCAGCCACTAAAGCACCAAAAGAGATTGTCTTCTTGGATGTTCTTGGCTGTCAAAGCTTGTTTCAACTCAAGAAAACAGAGCAAAACTCTGTCCATAAGAACTCTTGAGCAAATTCTCTATTCTACTCTCCATTATCCCTTATCCGCCCATATTCTCTTTAATTCTCTAATTCTTGGTTACTTATTCTATAAATTCTCTTTTATTTTCAGTATTATTCTCTATTCTCTAATCTCTCACCATCTCTTGTTTAGAATCTGTCTTGATCTCAAACAGGTTCATGGTTTAAAGGTGGTGAAGTGGTTGGCGCATCACAATGCTTGGAAGTTAGAACCGATGGCCATCAAGTTGGTGGAAGGCGATGAATCAGCTCCAAAGTTTGTGTGGTTGTGTCAACGGCCAAATGGAGGCACTAGGAGCTTACGGGGGAGCTAGAACCATTCGCAACCAGAAGTGATGCCCTCTTAGGCGAATCTAGCCAAGTCAAAACTCAAGGCAACACCAAGAGGGAGTCCGGCCGGCGAACTCAAGGAATTGGTCAAGAGGAATGGTCTATGGTAGAGCCTGGTGTGGAATGATGAATCAATCCCACGTTTGATGAGTGTCAAAGTTTGGAGGTGCACAAGACTTTAAGGTCGTTGGTGTGCCAAGGTTTCAAATCCATGTTGACAAAGACGCGTCTCAAAGATCGACTCGGACGAAAGCCTTCCACTGCGATTCAGCTTCCGCGTTCTTCACAAAAGTTGTAGACCATAGAGTCTTCTTGCCAGTGGAAGTGAAATCAGACCAATCCGAGCAGTCGTTCAAAAGTTATGTCCGATTCAGTGGGCATATATCAGTCTGACGCGGCTTAGAAGTTCAACATGGTACCAACATGGAAGCGGTCTCAAGAAGAGAGTTCAAACCGCATCCATGATCAACTCTCTCCTTCCTATCCATCAAAACACCAAAGAAAAAGGCTGTGCTCTAAACCCTACTCTATTTAAATTTCTAAATTCATTACCTTAGTTCCATAGCTAGCCTTTACACTTTCATATGATTTTTCTTAAAATTTACTTTGATATTCCTCATAATTTATATTTGTTTAAGTAGAATATGAGAGCCTCAAAGAGATTGTCTTTGATATTACTCATAACATAGACTTATTCAAAATAGATTATGAGAGCCTCAAATAAATTTGAAAAATTGCCACATTTTCTTTAAAATTTTCTTTGATATTCCTCATAGCAAACACTTATTCTTTTCTTCTTTATCACTTGTTTAAGGGGTAAAGGAGACTATGAGAGCCTCAAGGAAATTCGGAGATTGGAGATCATAAGGAGTGCTAAAGGCAAGATGGGCTAAGGAGTAGTAGCGGTTCAACTTTGGTCCTTACAAACCAAGATCATTGCGACATCAAGGACCGTGAAGGCTACACTCTTTTTACTTAACAAAGTTTTCTCCCAAGTGGTTTTCTTTGTTAAGGTTTTTAATGAGGTAGTCGACACGTGTCCACGCTTGATCTTTGGTCCATATGGTGTCCCGGCGATCAAACGTGCGGGGGAGTATTAGTATATGAGGAGGAGAAGAGATAGTGAGGCCGGTGAGGCCGAGCTGTGCAAGAAGGAGCGAGACGGCCGGTAAGGCCGCGAGTGGCCAAGAGCACAAGAAGGGTGGCCATGGAGGCCATAAATGGTGTGGGAACGGCCAGTAAGGCCGTGAACACAATGAGAGTGGCCAGTAAGGCCATGTGGGCCGTGAGCACAATGAGAGTGGTTAGCAAGGCCATAAGTGCAATGTGAGAAGAATTGTGAAGTAAAGGCCTTATAAGTAGAAGAGGCCCAAGAAGAAGTTAAATGTCTCACAAAGGGAAAAGAAGGGAAGGAAGGAAGCATGTGGGACCTTGGTTGGTGAAGCATAGCAAGACAACCAAGGAAGGAGCTGTCCCTTTCACTAAGCTCCCACTTGATCCCAATGGCCATATGTCCCTTTCATATCTCATTTGTGTCTAACGGTCATATGCTCTTGTTTTCCTATATATTAAGCATTGTAATCTCTCATTTGTAACACAATACAATCAATAGAAACCGATTTCATCTCTACACTTGTTCTTGTTCATATTAGCAATGTAGAGTGTTTAGGTGATTAGCGGTTAGGGGCTGCCCTTAAGGCAGCCTAATTCTCTTCTCAAACCCACCTAAACTCTTCTTTATTTACTGCTTTACTTAGCCTAGATTACTGATTCTAATCCTCCTTCTCCTAAGCACACAAACTCTAAGTGTTGTGATACTAGAAGGGGATAGTCTCAAACTAGTGCTTCTCCTAGGTAGGATCCGCTTACTCTCTAGTATTTGGGTTCTATCTAGCTTGTTTATGGTGAGTTCATCACAAGTTGATGTCCTCTCCTCCTCCTTGAGAATGGGTTAGTTTGTTGTGGGTAAAGGGGGATTCATTCACCAAGTGTTTGTCTACCCTCTCTTGTGAGCTTTGTCTCATAAATCCCAACAACACGGTAGGCTGGTCTGTTAGGCAATGGTGCTCCCAGAACTAGATCAATCTGATGTTCGATTCCTCTTATAGGCGGTAGTCCAGGTGGTATCTCCTCAGGAAAGACCTCTTTAAACCTTCCTAGTAACTCAAGCACTTCTGGTGGTAAATCTTTCTGCTCTTGTCCTGAAAACAAACCTTCCTTAAAGATCATTAGTAGCACCTTGTCTTGTGAATTAATTGATTTTAAAACAGTAGAAGGTGTTATGTAAAGATTGGTTTTGTTTGACTTAGCTCCCTTTGACATTGTTTGTTGCATTTCATGCACTTCTTGAGGGGTGTGTGGAGCTAGAGTGTGCTTCTTGTTGTTGTGTGAGAAGGTGTAGTAGTTTGTTCGGCCATTGTGTAAAGTCTCCTTATCAAATTGCCATGGCCGTCCTAGAAGAAGGTGTCCAGCTTGCATAGGAACCACATCACAAACAACTTGATCTGAATATTTGCCTATGGTGAATGGTATGGTGACTTGCTCGGAGATCCTTAGTTCAGCCTCATCATTGAGCCACTTAAGTCGATATGGATGGGGATGCTTTGTCTTTTGAAGACCTAGCTTATCAACCAAATACTTGCTGGCTACATTAGTACATGAACCACCATCAATGATTAAGCTACATACCTTGGAGTTTATGGAGCAGCGAGAGTGGAAGATATTTTCTCTTTGAATTGTTTCAGGATCAAAAAGAGTGCTAAGAGCCCTCCTTATGACTAAAAGCTCTCCCATCTCTGGATAGTCCACAATATCCTCCTCAGATTCAACACGTTCTTCTTCCTCATCTTGTGATTCATACTCTCCATTGGCTTTAAGGATCATTACTCGCTGGTTTGGGCACTCCCTTGCATAGTGTCCTTTTCCCGGACATTTAAAACAAGTAATATCACGAGCTCTTTGGTTAGTAGGCTTACCTTGCTCTGGTTTGGTTACTTTTGATGCCTCAGGTGCAGCTCTTTTAAATCTCTGGTCCACATCAAGAGATTTTCCCTTGTCTAAAGGTTTTTGAGGTGGTGGTGTCCATGGAGTCTTACTGCGGTTAGTAGAAGCTGCCTTCCTTTTGATGTGTTGTTCAGCTTGGACTGCTAAGTGCAACAACTCTTCAAGATCATGATATGTTTGTCTTTCCACCTTTCTAGAAATCCGATCATGAAGACCATCTAGAAACTGCGCCATCAAGTTCTCCTCAGACTCTTCTACCTCCAATCTGTTTTTAAGAGATTCAAACTCTTCAAAGTATTCCTCAACAGACTTGCTTCCTTGTGTGAGCTTGCGGAACTTCTTT
The DNA here is from genome assembly GCA_023657505.1 of Camelina hispida. Lineage (NCBI taxonomy): Eukaryota > Viridiplantae > Streptophyta > Magnoliopsida > Brassicales > Brassicaceae > Camelina > Camelina hispida. Next base: position 24,667,565 of record CP094637.1, read on the forward strand.
TGTAGCTCCCGGTGGTAATAAGCAGGGACATATCTCTTTCTTAGCTGAAACCTCATATCATCCCAAGTAGTGATTGGTGTATGTCTATGCCTCCTCCTCTCAGATACATCTCTGTCCCACCAAGCTAAGGCATTATCTGTAAGTTGAGCAGCAGCTAGGGATACCTTTCTCTGTTCAGAATAGTTGTAATAGCCAAAGATATGCTCCATACGCCTTTCCTAGTCAATGTAAGCTTCAGGATTAACCTTTCCAGCAAATGTTGGCGGATTGAGCTTAAGATCAAAGCCTCCTTCTCTTATGTTGCCTTCATCTCGTCCTCTACCTTGTTGGTAGTGTCTCCTTGGCCTGTGGTGTTCATTAAGATCTTGATACTCTTCCTCTGAATCAGACTGATCTCCATTATCAACCTCATGGTTTCCTCTTGGCAAGTTACGAACTGGTGCTCTTGGTGCAGGTGGGGGTTGTTCAATTCGTGTCATGCGATCACCAAGCGTTTGGAGTTGGGTTTGAATAGCTGCAAGTATCTCAGCCATGTTCACATCTCCTCCTTGTTCTCCCATAGTTCAAAACGTTCCTGTAAAAGTAAGAAAAAGAGATCAAGTGCACAGGAAGTCGAAAGGTCCAAAAACTGACAGATCTAGTAAACAGATCTGAAAAGATCTGAACGAATTTTTTTTTTTTTTTTTTTTTTTTTTTTTAAGAAGACGAACAGTCAAATATAGCAAAACTCACGAAAATAACATATCTAAAAGTACAAAAATCAACTGAAACAAACTCAAACTGAAACAGACACAAACTGAAGCAAACTAAGGGAAACAAACTGAAACAAAAAGGATAGATAAAACCTGATTTGGAGCGATTAGCTCTGATACCAGATGATATAGGAACCCAGATGAGGGAACCCAAGTGGATAGATGGAAATAGGCAAATGGTTGTTAACACTGTTCTGCCTATTCAGTGGATGATAGATGGAGCGTAGTGAAGAGATGGTGAATAGACAAATGGTTGAAAACACTGTTCTGTCTATTCGGTAGCAGTGGAAGATGAAAGGATAGATGGGTGGTTTGAGGGCCGCCACACAGATCTGTGAAAGGATCTATGATAAGTCAAATCTCAGTCTTCAAGGATTCACACACAAGAAGAAGGAGAAAAAGGGTGGTTGCTTCTATCTCAGAAGATAACCTAAGAAAACTCTCATTTTATTTCATTAAAGCTTGAAAGGTTACAATGCTGAGAAGGGACCTTATATAATGATCCAGCAGCGGGGGACCTTCTAGGGTCGAAATTTATTACAAATAAAAGGACTAAACTTGCAAAAACAACAGACTCGATTTTAGGACTTAAATAAATAAAAAAAAAAGACTCATAAAGACCCAACGGTCGATTCCTGCAAAACAAGAAAGAACCAACATTTATTATTTGAATTCAAACACTCACCTTGAAATAGCTCTCATGCACGCTCCAGCCCTTAATTGATTGCTTCGGAAATGATGAAAAGAACGGGTTCTTTAATTCCTTGTAGAACTGGCAAAAATGATGCTTGTGGAGTCTTCTCTTTGGAATCTTCTAGATCAATGAGAGTAATCAGGCTTGCAATGGACTTGTTGAATTTTTCCCTTAAGGTCCTTGCTCCCAGCCGTGTCATAGGTTTGTGTATCATTGTTGGCAGAACAGGTTCTTCAGGAATTGGCAGAACGGGTTCTTCAGGAAATGATAGAACGGGTTCTTTGGGAAATGGCAGAACGGATTCTTCCGGATGTTTACTATTGATGTCCTCATCAGATTTCGATCCTTTTCCCAGCGATACCACGAGAGTGCATCTCCTGAGAAACACACTCGCACCGCTCGAAGCTTCTCTTCCTCGGTGAAATCCTGCAACTCGAAGTATTGTTCCACCCGCAGGACCCAGCTTTCTGCCTCTTCTCCATCGAAAAGAGGAAGTTTGATCCTCTGCAAAAGCGGCTTTCTTTCCTCCATCTGAGTGTTCCTCTTTTGCGTTTCTCCCGACTCAGGTGTAGGACTCTGCAGGTAATGATGTAGTGACTCATCTCCTCCTTGTTTCTCCACGCCTGAGATCTGAGTGTCATCTTCGTTACCCTTGGTTGGTCCCCACGCACGCTGGTCTTCTGCTATCAGTTTACGCTCCAAACGTTCTAGCACGTCCAACTTGGCCATCTGTTTCTCCAAAACGTCAAGCTTCCCCAATTGTTTCTTCATGGCGCTGACGTCGGACTCCAAACTGGACAGTTGTTGAACTTCGTTCTGGATGTTCTCCATGACCTTCTCTAACTCTTCCACTTTCTTTAGCCCCATCTTGAAGAGTAGTTCCCAAGATAGACGGCTCTGATACCAATTTGATACGTTTAGGATGTAAGTTTAGAATAAAGCCAAAGAAAGAGACAAATGTTCTTTATTAGTAGCGACAAAGAGTAACAAGTTGAGAGAATGCTCAGAGTCTCTCCCCTCCCCTTACAAAAGTATTCTGATTCTCGATACCTACTCTCTTACCCCTCCTGCCCTTTAAGTACTACTACCAAACCCTACTGCTACCTTGTCTCCACACCAAAGAGCCGTTGTGGCTACTTTACCGTATGACAGTGACATTATTGATATTAAACTAGAACACCCTGCCCAAAAGGCCTACTACTTCCCTTTGGACCTACTGGATCTTGGTTGATGGACTCCTAGCCACTTGATGGGCTTCTCTTCTTCTCTTATTCTTAACTACTGAAATAATTAACGAGAGGATGCTCAACGAGACTCAAGAGTCATAACAGAACTACCTTTTTCTTGCAGACTAGCTAGTGGAGAAGCCTACTAAGTGTTCCACATGCATGGAAGCAATATACTCATCGTCGTGTGTTCGATGAAGTAGAGGTTGTATATACATCCAGAAGCATATAATTTAAGCTAAACCCACGATGAAGCTAAACCCACATGCATGGAAGCAACCAGATTCAATCTTTATGATATAAAGATAAGTACCATATTCACCCAAGTAACTGTTTGAAAAGAAAAAAAAATCCCAATCAGTCGATCACTTGAATTGTATAAGAACATAAATCGAGATTCCTGAGGAGTTGCCACAAACTAGATTTACATGTGTTGCAGCCAATTTCGCAATCCCTTGTAAACTCATTAGTACCAGAAAGATCAGGCATTTATGAGTGCATGAAATATCACCCAGGCGTATGATCCAAGCATCCTCGATTGTGGAAAATTTCAACATATCCAATCCAACGAAGGTGATCCAACTATTACTTGTGATTGAAGCAAATCCCGATTAGTGATTCATCTCCGATCTAGACTGTTGGGGGTAGATCCCCACCCCAAACAAGAGGCCTGTCCTAGGAAAAGCCCACAGTAAACCTCCAAAGGAAGGAGGGGTATTACGGTCTTTTAAATAGACGAACCGACACGATTCCCTATAAATACAGGCGTACGGCCTTCAGAAGAGGGGATCCCGGAAAAAGCAAGAGGAGCCACATAGCAAGTACAAGGATTGATCCCATCGAGCAAGGGTCGACGAGCTTGACTCTCTTCCTTTAGTTTCGTCCATCTTTGTAACTTGTCTAAGCGTGTTGTAACACGTCGATTGTGCCTCGAAACTGATTTAATAAAAGAGAACTTCGACCTCCATTTACCGAACTAAAACATATTAATTGTGACTAATTTGGACATCAACAATTTGGCGCGCCAGGAAGGGGGAGCCAAGTCGAATTTCTCTGACAAGTATTGAAGAACGGACCTACGCCGACTAGACGAGATGACAATAACCGACAAGGAAGGAAGCAAAGAAGCTGGTTCATCGGGAAGAACGACTACCCCAGCAATGGATCAAGCGGAGCAGACAGTTCTCCCCACACCGGATGCTCCGAGAAAGGTCGTAACAGTGGAAAGCCCAGGGACTTTCGTCATAGCAACGAACTTGACGACCCCTACGACCACAGAGCCAACGCAGGCTCCTACACAACTCACTTTGCTCAATAACCAGCCCGTCTCCAGTATCGACGAGATGTTCCGCGGAATCTTAACACATCTTGACCAACAAGAGGAACGAACTAACAGCCGGTTGGATGCGCTCACCGCAGCACATGTTAACTCACAAGATGAAATCAATCATCTCAACAACATCCGGCACAACCCAATGAACTTTCTCTCAGCATGAGCAACGCCAGGGTCGTATGCGTAAACCAGCGGATTAGAACACAATCCCGCCTCTTGCCTTAATGAGCAAAATAACGAAGTGACAGATCGGACAAATGAAGGAAATGGCAGCGATTCTCCAGAAAGCGACGAATAAAGCACCCGACGTCGAATTAATGCTCAAAGCAACGCAGCAAATTCCATTCTCTAGAAGACTCGCTACAACAACGGTTAAGAGGGCAGTCAAGCCAAGGTTGGGTCACTATGACGGAACGGTTGACCCACGAGATTTCTTACTCGCCTTCGGCGTGGCCCTCGGCCCTTTACAGTTTGGCCCGACAGAGTACGACGCTGGAGCTTATCAAGTCTTTGCTGAGCATCTAACGGGAACCGCCTTGAGCTGGTTCTCACGACTTCCGTCTGGATCAATTGACAGTATCAAGGAATTGATAACTGAGTTCTTAAAGCAATTCTCTGTTCTGATGGAGGATAAGAATTCCCATTCCGACTTGTACGTCCTAACTCAGTATCGCGACGAATCGCTTCGGTCCTTTATTGGACGATTTAAAGAGGTCATCGTCAACATTTCAATTCCAGACACTGCTGCTATCGTTGCTCTTAGAAACGCACTTTGGTATGAATCTAGGTCAAAGAAGAGTTATCTTTAACACACGTGGAGACCATAGCCGATGCATTACTCCGAGCTGCAAAGCACATCGGGCTCGAGGAAGAGAAAGTTATCAACGCAAAGAAGCACTCTACGGAAGCAAGTATGATACCCAAACAGCCCGCAGCCGTGGTCCCAAAAGTCGAACACATCGAACTTTTGCGATCGGCGAAAACAAGTACATCCGGAAGGAGGGAGATGAGAGTAGTGTGACTCCGTATTGCGACTACCATCAGAGCACCACCCATACAACCGAAGAATGTCACTGTAGTGACCCTCACCAAGGGGTAAATTTTTGACGTGATGTCAAGTCCAAAAGACCGAGGAAAAGAAGACAGCAAGAAGAGCTGAAAGTTTGAAGAAGGGAAGTCCGAGAAAATTTTAACGGACCAAGAATTGTCCGAGTCATCCGAGAAGTACCGCCCGTACCGTCCGAGACGCATCGTCCGGCAAACGCCGAGAAATGCCGAGAGTACCAAGCACCCGAGAGAAAGTGTCGAGTACCCGACTCGAAGAAGTTACCGAGTATTTGAGAAAGCTGTCGAGTATCCGAAAAGTGTCGAGAGCCGAGTTTGCCGATAGCGCCGAGAGTGCCGAAGAGTGTTGCCGAGAGTGCCGTGAGCATTGAGGGGAGTTGTCGAGATTGCCCAAAAGAGTTGCCGAGGACCGACGGGTAGTCGACCGAGCATGTCGAGACCCTTTCACCACTAAAAATCTTTTAAGTCTAAGATTTTAGTGGATGATTTTTTTTAATCATGGAAGCTTAGTGGAGCTTAGTGGGAGATAATGGAAGAATTAAATAATTCTTAAAGAATTAGTGGAGATAATGGGATGATTATTTTAATCCTAAACGCTTAGTGGAGAATTAGTGGAGGATTAAAAAAATGTGAGAGAGTGCATGTGATTCTCATTGGTTGCCTCCACCGCCCAAAACTCTCTATAAATAGCTTGGCTTTCTCCTCATTTTCGCAAGAGTAAAGAAGGGGTAAGTTGAGAAAATTGAGAGAGAAAGCAAGCGAGAGAGAAGAAAGAAGAAGAGAAAAAGGGTGGGTGTTGCGAGGAAGAGAGAGACGCAAGACTAAGACTATCGACCAAGACCATCAACGTTAGATCGACAAGGAAATTGATTCTAACCACGGGAAAGATCCGAGTAGCCGCGAGAAGAGCTTCATCAAAGAAGGTCATTCGTCGACGGTTTACTGTGCGTTCAGGCACATTTTGCATCGGCTTAGATGGAGAGTTAAAATATCCATCTAGTGCGCGACTTTGCATGTTCCATGTAGATGCATTTACGTGAAGTTCTTTTATGTTTTTGATGTTCATATATTTTACCATGTTTTCCTTTAGTTTATTCACATCTTTTGCATCTTTTTCTATCCATTTTCACTCTTATTGTGTAGCTTTAGGACCAATCTTGCATTAGAGTGTAGTTGCATTGCATTTGCATCTTTTCATGCATAAACAGGTGATTTTGGAGCTTGAGGAGCATGGAAGCAAAGGAGAAGAGATGTGAAGCTGTCATAAGGAGGAAACAAGGAAGTTAAGGCTGAAGAACCAAGGTCCGGAGTCCAGCTCGACCAAGCACTCGACCGAGTGGGAGATGGACTCGACCGAGTGGAGTTGCACCAGGGAAGCCAGCTCGACCCCTAGCTCGACCGAGCACTGGTCGAGTTGACCAGTCCGTTGACTGCTTTGACTTTTTCTATTTTAGGGCTTCCACCTTCCCCACTATAAAAGCCCTTGTACTGCAGCCACCAAAAGAGACTCTTTTTCCTAGATTTTTATTCCTACTTTTCAGAAACCTAGTTTTTACCTTTTTAGGAATATTATTCCCTTTGCCTTTTATTTATTTTTGGATCTTGTTCTAAAGAAAAGAGAAATCCTCTCATACTTGTTGGTTGAATAACTTTCTAAGTATTGAGAATCTGAGTTTGATTTCTTCTTTAAAGTTGTAGATCCTTATCTTATCTATCTAATCATGCAAGTTTCAATAATTTCTGGGTTTATGATTTGTTTGATCATGTCTTGTTGTGAGTAGTCTTCTTAGGATCTTGAGGATGGGTTAGGATAGATTGATCTTGTGGTGTATCTGATTTGATCAAGCTTGTTTGTTGTAGATCTCTTCTGGGCTAGATGTTCTTAATGCTGATCCTATATCTGAGAGGGTATGATCTGTTCTTAAGCTTTTTAGCATCACACCAATGTTTAGAAAGCATAGATAAGGCTAGATCTAGAGCTTACCATTAGGCTTGCTAAGAGATTAGAGGTCTTGTTTGGTTTGAGATGTATTGCTTAATGCCTGCTTGTGTAGATTCTTTTCATTGTGAGAGCAAGTCTAGGATTGCATAGGTTTGATTGTCTCTTGACCATGAGAGTGGGAGAGACTTGTCTTAGATTAATATGTCTAGAGATTAGCTCATAGCATTGCTTGAGATTTGTTGATCAAGTTAGATTACCACAATGATTAGTTTATCCCATGAATCCATCCTCAGGAACCTTCTTTGTTTATTGAATTTCTAGTTTAAATATCATCGTTTGCTTGTTGTTTGATCTGATTCAGTATTGCTCTGTTTTTCTTGTCTTGCTCTGTTTTCACGTTTTTACCCAACTCGACCACCCACTCGACCTACACTCGGTCGAGTGCTGATCGAGCTGTTCCCCAGATTTCTTGTTTATGCTTTGTGTTTGTCTTGTTTCATTCTTGTTTAATTCCTGTTTCATTTCCATTTGCATTCACTTAACTTCTAGTTCATTACTTGTCTTGCATAGGTTCTATTCTAGTATTTACAGTTCCTGTTTCTGTTTCTAGATCATAATCATATTGTCTTGTTTGCATTTAGTTCCTAGTTCTTGTAGTTTACTTTCTGCTTTTCATCATTATCATCATAGGATTGTTAGTGACAGACAATCATCATCATATTTGGCTTAACTTAGGATCATATGCACATCTTGATTGTTCACAAGCACTCAGACTGGATTGACACCTCTTATACTGCAACTGCATAAGGGGAATTGAAACACCCATCATCATTCCATTGCATACACTCGTTCACTTCCATTCATATCTCACCACACAAATAAATCATGTTTCAATTTGGCGCCGTTGCCTGTTTGAGTTAGTATTTGTGACATTTAGGATCCATATTAGTCTAAGATTAAGTTCCTTTTTGCATTTGTGAAGTTTCTGCACTTGAATCTTGTGTTTGGGGTTGAAGTTCCATTTCAGGTACCACTCGACCAGTCACTCGACCACCACTCGACCGTGTGGGGATCGAGCACTTGCTCGAGCCAGACCCCGGATCTCTGTTCGTCTCTTTTTCCAGTTGCCCTACCTTCCTTCTAGAGCCTGTGCTCAGTCGCTTGCTCGGGAAAAATCATTTGTGAAAGTTGATGCACACAAGGTCCAAAGGAAAGGACAATCTTCAAAGGTATAGTGACAGCATCAACAAGTTAACAAAAGGTGTGGGATCCAAGAAGAAGAGGGTTGTTCAGCAACAACAGGAGGTTCCAGTAGCCATGGATCATCAGGATCAAGTTCAGAGACCAAGACATATTGGTGCTGGAGATGCACCTAACACTCACAACCAAAGAGCTGGCATAGTACCACCAACAGTTGCCAACAACAACTTTGAGATCAAGAGTGGTTTGATTTCAATGATTCAAGCCAATAAGTTTCATGGATTGCCTATGGAGGACCCCCTTGATCATCTTGATGAGTTTGACAGAATCTGTGGCCTCACAAAGATAAATGGAGTCAGTGAGGATGGTTTCAAACTGAGGTTGTTCCCTTTCTCTCTTGGGGACAAGGCTCATTTGTGGGAGAAGACACTGCCTACTGGTGCTATCACTACTTGGGACCAATGTAAGAAGGCTTTCTTGGCCAAATTCTTCTCCAATGCTAGGACTGCTAGATTGAGAAATGAGATCTCTGGATTTGCTCAAAGGAACAATGAGAGCTTTTGTGAAGCTTGGGAAAGGTTCAAGGGCTACCAAACTCAGTGCCCTCATCATGGATTCAGTATGGAGTCATTGTTGAGCACACTCTACAGAGGAGTCCTTCCAAAGTTCAGAATGCTCCTTGACACAGCCTCCAATGGAAACTTCCTCAACAAACATGTAGATGAAGGCTGGAAGTTAGTGGAGAATCTTGCTCAATCAGATGGCAACTATAATGAAGACTATGATAGGACTATAAGGAGTTCCTCAACTGATCAAGATGATAAATACAAGAAAGATTTGAAGATGGTCAATGAGAAACTTGACAAGATACTCCTAAGCCAGTCTAAATCTATTCACTTCATTGGTGAAGAGGAAGCTCCAGTTCAAGGAGGGGAGACTGAGTTTGCAGAGTTGTGCTACATGCAGAACCAAGGTGGATTCAAAGGCTACAATCAAGGTGGTTTCAAGAACAACAACCTCTCTTATAGGAGCACCAATGTGGCTAATCCACAAGATCAAGTATACCCTCCCCAACAGCCTCAACAGCCTCAAGGGTTCCAAAACTATATCCCCAAACAACAGCAGCAGGTGTTCCAGCCCCAGTTGTGTCCCCCACCAGGGTTTCAGACTAACCAAGGCCAAGAAAAAGACCTTAGAGCTATGATACAGCAGCTGTTGATTGGTCAAACACAAGGGAAGATAGAGGAAGCCAAGCAGTTTGCAGAGTTAAACCAAAGGCTTACATCCCAGTACAATGACCTGAACATGAAGTTTGAAGGTCTTAACTCTAGAGTCAAGTATATGGAGAGCAACATAGCCTCTTCTTCAGCTCCAAAACCCAACCAACTCCCTGGAAAAGCTGTTCAAAATCCAAAGGAGTTCACAGCCAAGGCCATCTTAATTCAAGAGGAAGAGGTCACTGAGGACAGTGAAGTCCAAGTTTGGGGGAATTCATCAGTTACTGAAGCCCCAAGTGACATCTGTGCAAGTAAACAGGAACTCGCAGGAGAACTCGACCAGGAGCTCGACCACACACTCGATCGAGTGCATGCTCGAGTGGTCGATCGAGCTGAGCAATTGGAAGCTGTCAAGCCTGCTAAGTACATTCCTCCTGCTTACAAGCCTCCTCTACCATTCCCTGGGCGTTTCAAAGCACAGAAGATCAAAGAGTTAAGGGAAATAATTGAGAAAAAGGCATTGTTGGCTAAGCAACAAGAGGAAGAAAGGATTTTGAAGGAAGAAGCTTTGGTTGAGAAAGAGGAACAAGTGTCAGCCATTCAAGAGATCATAATAGCTTACCAAGAAGAGGAGAGAGGACCTGCCTTGCAACAGTATGAGCCTTATCCTCTCTACAAAAACTTTTTGCTTGATTTGTCTAGTAAGAGGCCTGAAGCTCAAGATGAGAAGGATCTTGAGAACCTTGGAGGAGTGATCATTCCAGTAAAGCTCAGTGATCCAGGACCTTTCTATCTACCTTGCACAATCAGCTATCTTCACTACAACCAGTGTCTTTGTGATTTGGGAGCTTCAACAAGTGTCATGCCTTACTCCATAGCCCAAAAGCTTGGAAGGACTGATTTCAAATCTACCAACCTCCATGTGCTTTTAGCTGATGGGACAAATAGAGAGGTAGTAGGCAGGTTGGAGAATGTCCCACTTAAGATAGGGAAGGCAAGGATTCACACTGACTTTGTGGTGATAGAGATGGATAAAGAGCCTGAAGATCCAATCTTGCTAGGGAGGCCATTCTTAGCTACTGTTGGAGCAGTCATTGATGTCAAGGAAGGTCTTGTGACCTTGAATATTGCTGAAGATGTGGTCATGAAGTTCAACATCTATAACCCAACCAACCTGCCTACCATTGATGATCAACCCTTCACTATCAAGGAGAAAGTTGATCATGAGGTGTTCAAGGAAGAGGGAGACCCTAAAGCTGAGCCTCCACTCCAAGAGGATACTGTTGAGAAGCTTAAGAGGTCAGTTCAGGAGTTGACTAGTATGGTTAAGGATCTTCAAGTCAAGCTGAACAAAAGGTCTTTGAGGAAGGCAAGGCCAAGGCTCAAGTTTAAGAAGAAATATGGGTTGAGTGTTAAGAGTGAGGTGATTGAGGATCAACTTCACAGTGACCAGGAGGTTCCAGGGAGGATTTCATCACCTCCTTGGTATTTGAACCAAAGTTAAGAAGGGAACCAAAGTCAAGCTTAGTGACTTTAAACAAGCTCACTAGGGAGGAAGTCCCTAAGGTATCCCTTGTACATATGGTTTAATTTTCTTAGTAGTTTGATGTGTTTTGTTTTATGATTTTGTTGGACAGGCTTTTAAGTGGTGATATAGTTGGGTAAGGAGAGATGTGGCCAAAGAGAAGAAGGTTCGCAGGCCCACTCGACCACAAAACAAGAGGTACTCGGCCGAGCTGGATACTAATTGAGGCCCATTCGATTCCCATTCTTCTAGAATGATCGAGTGGAGGGAAGAACAAGGAGAAAATTTTCAAAAACTGTTTGGTCAAGGAGCTCGACCACGTGCTGGTCGAGTGGTGGGGTCGAGTGGCAGCCAAAAAGCAAGTCAAAGATTCCCAATTCAAATTTGAAATGTAAGGACGCTCCAACCTTGTTTTCTTGTCTCCTAGGCTTCTTTAAATAGCCCTTGCTCGATCCTATACTTCTCACACTTGCTCATTTGCTCGAAACTTTTAAATTATAGCTTTAAATCTCTCTCAAAGTTCATCTTTTGCTCTAGCTTTGTTCTTTCAAGTTTTTGGGTCACTAACCTATTAACTTTGAGCTTTGAGTTTATTTCCCTTCAGTTTCTTTTTGAAAATGTCTTCTAAGATCACCAAGAAGTCCCACAAATCCGCTGCAAGCTCCCAGGAACGTCGTGATGCTGATCTTGAACCAAGAGGGGAAGCTAGGAGAGCCACTCGAAGGTCCACTCGATCGACCACTCGACCGAGTGCCGGGTCGAGCAGTCGGTCGAGCCAGGTGCCGAGTCTCAGGAAGAAGCCAATTGTGGAGGATCCTGAGAGGACTGAGAGTGAGGAGGAAAGGGAGCCCACTATTGATGAGATGATAAGGGGATACAGAAACAAAGGGAAGAGGCCAGCAGTTGAAGAGGAGCAAGAAGAAAGTGAGAGTGAAAGTGAAGAAATGAGTGAAGAAGAAGAATTAAGGGATGATGGAGAGGCTGAATCTTGTGGGCTGTCAAAGAAGCAGCTGTATGATGCCTTTATGAGAATGGAGTTCCTAGGAACAAGATATCCTCACAAGGAGACCATGGAGAAGCTGGGTATTGATGAAGATGTGGCATGCCTTTTTGAGAAGAGCAACCTCACCAAGTTCATGGAGCTTTGCTTGGAAGGCTATAGAGAGGAAAGCTGTGAGTTCCTAGCCACTGTCAAGCTGCACCAACAACTGAGAAAGACTGCTGAGCATGGAGCTGGTCACATCTCCTTCACCATCAAAGGGAGGAAGCATGAACTTACTTTGAAGAAGCTAGCTGAGGTGTTTAGATTTGAGGTTGGGAGCCATAGGAGTTTGATGGTTCCAAGAGAGGAGTTATATGCTGTATGGGAGACCATTGGGGACAACAAATATTACTCATCCTCCAACTCCAAGAGTTCAAGGATTAGGAGCCCAGTCTTGAGGTATTACCATAAGGCTCTTGCCAATACCTTCTTTGCAAGAAAGGAGACTGGAAACATCAATGAGGGGGAGCTGAAGATGATTGATTTGGCCCTTAATGGAGTTCTTCTTCAAGCAAGGAATGGAACCATCATCCTTGGTAGCACTGTTGAGACAGATCTTGGAATGGTGTTGATAGACCACATGATACAGTTGAGGAGTTGGGTAGGAAAGCTTGAGAATAAGGGTTCAAGAGGAGCACTCACCATTGGAGGCATCATCACTCCAATCCTTCAAGCTGCCAACATCCAACTAAGAGGAGAAAAAGCCTTACCAAGATGGATTGACTCAAGCTACCTTGCCTCCACCCTCATCCTAGCCAAGGAGATGCACCAAGGCAACCATATCTTCAACTTTGAGCTTCCAACACTTGGGAAAAAGCAAATCATTTTGCCTAACCAAGAGCTCACTACCATTCAAGAAGGAGTCAACATTGATTTTTGGCCAGCTGAGGAGCATTGGTTTGATGGAGTGATTCAACAAGAGTTGAGGAAGCTGGGAATGCACAAGTAGCTGATGGAGAGGAGCAGTTCTACTTTGAAGATTATGAGCCTAACCCAAGAGATAGTAGAGGAGTGAGGGAGAATGCCAAGAGGTTGACTCTTTTGCAAAAATGGGGCAAGTGGCAAGGAAAGAGATTTGATAAGCTCAAGAAGAAGGTGACCAACATGGCCAAGTCTATCAAAGGCTTGAAGAAGGAGATTGCTGAGCTGAAGAGTGGAAACTCATCTCCTAGCCAACATTCAAGCCCTTTGAGAAGAAGCAGCTCAACTAGAGCACTTTCAAGGGTTGCAAATCCTGTGGAACCAGCTAGGGCCTCCATGTACGAGCCAAATCAGAGGAAGAGGAGCTCAAGTACCCGAGAACAACACTTTCCAAGGCACTCGACCGGGTCACTCGAGCAACCACTCGACCGAGCACCTCCACTGCACTCGGTCGAGCACCAGCCCAGAGCACCCTATGGCTTCCCACCTCCAGCTGCTTATCCAGGTTTTCAACATTACCCACCCTTCCCACCCCAATACTTTATGGATCCAGCACTCTATCAGCAGTACCAGCAGTACCAGACTCAAGATTGGGAGGCTCGCAACCCAGCTCGACCCCCCCACTCGAACCAGCACTCGACCGAGTCAGGCTCGATTGGCATAGTCGAGCTGCCCCAAAGTCCATCTCCAAGCCACCAGCCTGATCCCAGCTACTCCTATGATAGCATGCAAATGGATGTGGACAACTTCTTCCACAATCCCTAAGGTACCATCATCACCTTCCCTTGTTTATACCATAGCATTTCATATTGTGTTTTGTGTTGTGTTTTGTTTTTGTTTATAGTCTTGAATCTTCTCACAACTTTTACACACAGGGACTGTGTGATTTAAGTTTGGGGGAGGGTTCTAGATAGCATTTGATGTTGTGTTTTGTTTTCTTATTTCAAATTTTTATCATCATCATGTTAGCATTTACATTAGCATCTAAGGCATAGAAAAACCATAAAAATTTGAAAATTTTTGAAAAAAATCTTTATAAAAAAAGAGTGTTCATGTAGTTTGCATTGCATATTAGGATCTTGTTTAGCATATTTCATGTAGAATTGTATAATATTTGCATTAGGGATCTATGATGAGTATTTCCTTGTTAGCTTGTTTAATTCACTAGACTAGGATCAATGCCCAAGTTATTAGTACTTTGATGCTAGTTGAGTAGTAGGAAGCATAAGATTGAACCAAGCATTGAATTCTTGCATTGTTGCTGATCTAAATTGAAGCATGCTGTGATTTGATTCCATTTCCTATTTATAAGAACCTAATATTGACTGTTAATTATCAATGTATGCATTGTTTTAAACTCATGGATACCATATACATATTTGGATCATCTTTCTCCTTTTTGCCACTCTTGTTGATCCAAGTAGCTGATTTCACTTTTAGATCAGTTTCCCCTACCCCTTAACCAAACCTTCTTTCAAGCCTTGTTTATTCTTGTGTGTGTGAGGCCTATTTTTGGGATTGAGCTTGGTAGAAAGTGTTAGGTTTGAACTGACAAGAGTAAGATCTTGTGTAGTTCTAGTTTGCATTTTTCAAACTAGATAGGACTAGGTGGTTCACTTGTTGGGTTTGGGACTTGGCTGTTATAAAAAGAAAAGAAAGAAAAGAGAAAGAAAAAGGGTAGAGTCTTTAGGAGAGAAATGTGTTTAAGCAAAAAGCTAAAAGTCTAGTGAAAGGATGGGAAGTAAAGTTGTTATCTAAGATGGTTCTAGTTAAAGAAAAGAAAAGAAAGCAAAGAGCAGTTTAGCAAAAAGCTTAAGTGTCTTAAGAATAAGAAGAAAAGAGAACCATAGCATTAAGAAAGAATTCCCCATTCCACTAGAAAGATCAAATAAGAAACCTCTCCTAAGACTTGAAAACCAAAAGAGAAAAGGGTTAAAGAGAAAAGAAGAAGTTAAAGGGTAGCACTAGGATCATTTGGGTTTAGATTGTTAGGATAAACACTTTGGGTGCCTTTGGGTAGACGAGGTTTTATTCTTGTATGTGTCTAGGTGTTCTTACCTTTAGCATTCTTCTAAAGCTCAATCCATTTTTATGAGAGAACCTTGATTTAGACAAACCCCACTCTAAAAAGAGACCATCATTGTCTCAAAACCCTTTATTACCAAGCCAAATGAGTTTAAGCATTGCATAGAATTGATTCATGTTCTTGATTAATGAATGTTAAAGGAAATGGTTGATTTGAATGCATGTGGATATCTAAGGTTCAAGTCAATAAAGGTTGTGAAATGTTTGTCTAAAGTCTTTATTTCCAGCTCATTCAACTTGCATCATAGTACTAGTAACTTGGACATTGATTCTAGATGGTCTATTTGCAAGCTTTAGGAGCTGAGATCCCATTTTTAAACCTCACTTACCTTCTTATGTCTTGTTTATTTGCTTGAGGGCAAGCAAAGACTAAGTTTGGGGGTGTTGATGTTCATATATTTTACCATGTTTTCCCTTAGTTTATTCACATCTTTTGCATCTTTTTCTATCCATTTTCACTCTTATTGTGTAGCTTTAGGACCAATCTTGCATTAGAGTGTAGTTGCATTGCATTTGCATCTTTTCATGCATAAACAGGTGATTTTGGAGCTTGAGGAGCATGGAAGCAAAGGAGAAGAGATGTGAAGCTGTCATAAGGAGGAAACAAGGAAGTTAAGGCTGAAGAACCAAGGTCCGGAGTCCAGCTCGACCAAGCACTCGACCGAGTGGGAGATGGACTCGACCGAGTGGAGTTGCACCAGGGAAGCCAGCTCGACCGCCAGCTCGACCCCTAGCTCGACCGAGCACTGGTCGAGTTGACCAGTCCGTTGACTGCTTTGACTTTTTCTATTTTAGGGCTTCCACCTTCCCCACTATAAAAGCCCTTGTACTGCAGCCACCAAAAGAGACTCTTTTTCCTAGATTTTTATTCCTACTTTTCAGAAACCTAGTTTTTACCTTTTTAGGAATATTATTCCCTTTGCCTTTTATTTATTTTTGGATCTTGTTCTAAAGAAAGAGAAATCCTCTCATACTTGTTGGTTGAATAACTTTCTAAGTATTGAGAATCTGAGTTTGATTTCTTCTTTAAAGTTGTAGATCCTTATCTTATCTATCTAATCATGCAAGTTTCAATAATTTCTGGGTTTATGATTTGTTTGATCATGTCTTGTTGTGAGTAGTCTTCTTAGGATCTTGAGGATGGGTTAGGATAGATTGATCTTGTGGTGTATCTGATTTGATCAAGCTTGTTTGTTGTAGATCTCTTCTGGGCTAGATGTTCTTAATGCTGATCCTATATCTGAGAGGGTAGGATCTGTTCTTAAGCTTTTTAGCATCACACCAATGTTTAGAAAGCATAGATAAGGCTAGATCTAGAGCTTACCATTAGGCTTGCTAAGAGATTAGAGGTCTTGTTTGGTTTGAGATGTATTGCTTAATGCCTGCTTGTGTAGATTCTTTTCATTGTGAGAGCAAGTCTAGGATTGCATAGGTTTGATTGTCTCTTGATCATGAGAGTGGGAGAGACTTGTCTTAGATTAATATGTCTAGAGATTAGCTCATAGCATTGCTTGAGATTTGTTGATCAAGTTAGATTACCACAATGATTAGTTTATCCCATGAATCCATCCTCAGGAACCTTCTTTGTTTATTGAATTTCTAGTTTAAATATCATCGTTTGCTTGTTGTTTGATCTGATTCAGTATTGCTCTGTTTTTCTTGTCTTGCTCTGTTTTCACGTTTTTACCCAACTCGACCACCCACTCGACCTACACTCGGTCGAGTGCTGATCGAGCTGTTCCCCAGATTTCTTGTTTATGCTTTGTGTTTGTCTTGTTTCATTCTTGTTTAATTCCTGTTTCATTTCCATTTGCATTCACTTAACTTCTAGTTCATTACTTGTCTTGCATAGGTTCTATTCTAGTATTTACAGTTCCTGTTTCTGTTTCTAGATCATAATCATATTGTCTTGTTTGCATTTAGTTCCTAGTTCTTGTAGTTTACTTTCTGCTTTTCATCATTATCATCATAGGATTGTTAGTGACAGACAATCATCATCATATTTGGCTTAACTTAGGATCATATGCACATCTTGATTGTTCACAAGCACTCAGACTGGATTGACACCTCTTATACTGCAACTGCATAAGGGGAATTGAAACACCCATCATCATTCCATTGCATACACTCATTCACTTCCATTCATATCTCACCACACAAATAAATCATGTTTCAGTTTTCTTGTTTAAATGCATGCATGGTGAGGTTGTGCCAGTGGCTAGATCGAAATGATCTAGTAACAGAAGGCAAAAATTTGGTTGAGTTATTGGTAAGGATATGGGTTTAAAAACCATATAAACTCAGGAAAGATCTTCGGTGAGATCTTAAAACGTTTTAGGCCGCGAGAAATTCCGGCTAAGTGTTGTAAGATTTGGTAGTGTGATCCATCCCATACCGTGCCACATGCAGCCGCGACATGCAACCCATGGTCGTGCGTGTGCAGGGTTGGTCACGAAGAGCTCGGAGGTTACTAGGCTCGCTACCTTTGCCGAGGCTGTCTACACGACGGTGTAGTTATGAATGATATCCAACCGCTTGCCTTTGTGGTTGCGAGTTGGAGAAATCATGAGGGGTTCGGGAAGAAGGATGCATGCCGGGCCCAAAATAAATTAAAACTTGCTTAAAACTGTTGTTTTATTTCAAGTTTGTGGTTGCATGTAGTTGCATGTCGTTGTTTGTGGTTGAATGTTTAGCGATTGTTGTTAGAAGGATTCGCGAGCTTGTTTGGCTTCCGCATGTTATCTCTGGTGGTTGAGATGGTGTTACTTGCTTGCTTATCGCTTACTTGCTTAAGGATAGCTTATGCCTGCAAATGGTTTACCCATGCTTGCATGTTGCTTAGTCATGTTCGCATGTTGTTGTAATTGCGTTCATATTGACTGTTTGGGAATTGGGGTTGGGATTCATTTCTCTGCAGGAACCCTGAGCTCAATAAGTAATCTTAGATTATTTATCATAATATTGTTGTTCTGCAGGTGACCCTAGAGGGAACTAGAGGGCGTGGTGAACGATAGGGCTCCGGAGTAGTTTTCTTTTTGGTGTCTATTGTAAAATTCAAAGTATGTCGTTTGCGAACTAAACTTTGGCTCTATGTCTAGTGAACCTTTATGTGTAATCGGTTGATGTAACCCCTTTAAAGTTTTAATGCTTTCGGATTTTCTTTTTAATCGAGCGATGTCGTACTGATATAGACTTAGTCCGAGTCGGCTCAACACACGGCATGTCTGTAAGGTTGCAAAGCCATAAGGACGTGACGTGTGCTCGGGAACCTCGCCGAGGGCCTGGCCGAAGGGCTTGATTCGTTCTTGCACTTGGCCGGACCTTTGTCGAACGTTCCCATAGTAGCATCTTCGGCTGGGCCATGGCCGGGGAGGCCATAACACGGTTCGGGGGCGTTACAACGGTGGTATCAGAGCATGGTTATGATGCTGTATACGACTCGCGTTTTCAAACGATTTATCGAGTCAAATGGTTGCAATAGACACTTAGGGTAATCCGGATCGTTCATCACTTAGGGTTAGATGGGATTAAGTAAACCCTTTGTTGATCGTGGATGCAGATGTCTCGTCAAGGATCCGAAAGGTCCAGGTCGACGTACCGTTCGCCGGGCACGGGGAGGGGTTCAAGTCAACAGTTTGGTCCGGAGGAATGGGGTTCGCAACTTGATGATGCGCAAGGGGAAGAGTCGTTCCCAGACATGTATGGGCCGGGCATGTTTATGCCGGATTGGAATGTACCTGGCGCGACGTCTAGTTACACACCACTAAGTTCGAATCATTATAGTACACCGGAGAGTATGTATCCGCCTGGGTTTTTGCCGTTTGGACCGTATGCCACCTATCCAACTCAGAACATGCCGAGGGGAGGCCAGACGCCTGGAGAAGGACCGAGTGAGCAGCAGGTGCCGGAGTCCCAGCAGACACTTAAGATGGTCCAAGACCTCTTGAACCATATTATCCAGCAACAGCAACAAGACCAAGCAAACCGTGTAGCAGAAGATCCATCCGATCAGTTTCTCAAACGAGTGATGTTGTTACGGAATTTAGGATTTCGTAAGTTCAAAGCAGACCCGAATGTGGTGCTAGCAGACGCATGGATAAAAGACCTGGAGAATAATTTTGAGATGACCAAGTGTCCAGAAGAGTTTAAGAGACCGGTAGCAGTTTCTTTCTTGGAAGAAGACGCTAAGGCATGGTGGGACATCGTGGTTTCTCGTTACCGTTACCAGACCATAACGTGGGGAATCTTTAAGCGGGAGTTTGAGTTAAAGTACTTCCCGCCAGAGTCACGTGACCGACTGGAGAGTCAGTTTTTGCAGTTAGAACAAGGTGAAACGACTGTTCGAGCGTACGGAAGGATATTTACAAGACTTCGAAGGTACTTGTACCAAGGAAATGATGATGAGCTAGCTATGGCCCGGAGATTCTTTAATGGACTCAGGCCAGAGATTAGCGGAAGGTTGCATGCTGTGACGTACCGTAGTGTCGCGGAAGTGGAGGAAAGAGCGGTAAGGGTTGAGGAAGCTATTAAGACGGAGAAGGAGATCGCCGCTCGAGAGAAAAAGAAGGAACCAGTCCAGCAGACTAAGATTGTGAACACCGGTAAGGTGAAACAAGTCGTAGGACGAAATTGGGGCGCAGGCCGTGGGAAGGTTAAGATGAATGTTAGCCAAGGAGGGCGCAATATGAGCAACATGGATCCGAGGGGATGTTATGTATGCGGGCAAGTTGGGCATTTCGCTCGAGCCTGTCTGACTGTCGAGGAGACGAAGAGCAGCAATTTGTCAACCGTCACATGTTTCTTCTATGGCGAGTTAGGACATTATGCGAACTCATGTCCATCAAGACCGGCCAAACCGAACGCCCAAACTGCGAACCGTGCCCAGGCAGTGAGCCAAGTGAAGGAACCTCCAGCGAAGAAGCAAGCAACCCCAGCAAATGTTTTTGCTTTAGGAGTAGAGCCACCCAAACCTCAACAGGCCGCGAAGGGCCCTATAACAGGTTTGATTGGGTTCTAACTCCCTTTTGGTTGTCATGACTGTTTTGTGTTGCTTGTGAGGTTGTGTGATTAATTTAGCATTGCATTTTGTTATATTTGCTTTGCGTTTAGGAACATTACTTGTTGGTGGTAACCCCACACATGTACTGTTCGATTCAGGAGCATCCAATAGTTTTGTGACTCCCGAAGTGGTTGACAAGTTTGGAGACTTGTGTGAGGAGGAAGAGGTGAACATTAATGTCTACACTGCTGGTAATCAGCCGCCGTTGAAGACAACAAGATGGGTCAGGGAAGTGTCGATAGTCTTGCATGATACGAACCTCCCAGTAAATCCTTTGGTGATGCCATTGGATAGGTTCGATGCTATTTTGGGAATGGATTGGTTATCGGAACACCAAGCCCATATAGACTGCAGTAGGAGCAGGGTTATATTTGAAAATGGAGGGAGGACACCTCTAGTTTTCAACGGGATCAGCCCGAGTAAAACGGCATACTTCGCATCGGCAGCAAGGATTGGAAGAGCGAGTGAGGAGGATGAAGTCTATTTGGTCACTCTAATCGCCATGGGAGGAGATGACAGGGAAGGCATGGGAGTTGAGGATATTGCCATAGTCAAGGAGTTTGGAGACGTGTTTAGGCCTTTGGAAGGATTACCTCCACCTAGGAGCCATCCATTTACCATAAATTTGGAGCCCGGAGCTACCCCAATTGCTAAGGCACCGTATCGCATGGCCAGCCGAGTTGGCCGAACTCAAGCCTCAGCTAGAGGACTTGTTAGAGAAAGGTTTTATAAGGCCAAGTTCGTCGCCATGGGGAGCCCCAGTGCTGTTTGTCAAGAAGAAGGACGGAAGCATGCGGTTATGTATTGATTACCGAGGTATCAATAACATAACTATAAAGGACAAGTATCCATTGCCAAGGATTGATGAGCTGTTAGACCAGTTGCGGGAAGCAAGTTGGTTTTTAAAGATTGAGTTAGCCTCTAGCTATCATCAAATCTCGATGGCGGAACAAGATGTGATGAAGACGGCGTTTCAAACGAGATATAGCCAGTATGAGTTCGTGGTGATGCCGTTTAGACTTACTAATGCACCAGCGGCATTCATGCGGTTAATGAATGAGGTTTTCCATGACTATCTGGATCGATTTGTGATCATCTTTATCGATGACATTCTGATATACTCCAAGAGTGCGGAGGAGCACGCAGAGCACTTAAAGAAAGTCTTGGAGAGATTAAGGGAAATGAAGCTATTCGCAAAGTTTAGCAAGTGAAATTTCTGGCAGAGGGAGATTGGATTTCTAGGACACCGAGTGTCGGAGCAAGGTGTGTCCGCAGACCCAGAAAAGATAGCCGCAATACAAGATTGGCCGAAGCCAACAACCGCATCGGAAGTTAGGAGTTTCTTAGGCCTTGCGGGCTATTACCAGAAATTCGTAAAGGGGTTTTCGTCAATCGCGAAGCCGTTGACGCGACTTACCGGGAAAGGAGTACCTTTCATATAGAATAAGGAAGTAGAAGAGGCTTTCAGAAAGTTAAAGGGAGCGCTGACAACCGCGCCGGTGTTAGCCCTGCCCGAGCCAAACCAACCATATTCTGTGTTTACAGACGCATCAAGAGTTGGAGTTGGATGTGTGTTGATGCAAGGGGATAGGGTGATTGCCTATGCCTCTAGACAACTAAGGAAGCATGAGGAGAACTACCCCACACATGACCTGGAGATGGCAGCTGTGGTGTTTGCATTGAGGATTTGGAGATCGTATATGTATGGAGAAGCTGTTCAGGTATTTACAGACCACCAAAGTCTTAAGTACTTGTTCACGCAACCGGACCTTAATTTGCGCCAGAGGAGATGGATGGAGTTCGTAGCCGATTACGACCTAAAAATCCAGTATCACCCAGGCAAAGCGAACGTAGTAGCGGATGCGCTAAGCCGGAGAAAAACACAAATTGATGTCGAGAAGGACATGGAGTCGTTAACTGAGGAATTGAAGAAGGTAAGGCTTTTAGCCTTGGAAGGAGAATCTAGTGAGCCGTTGGGTTTACAGGCTGTAACTCAAGCGAGCCTACTACATCGAATTCGTGAAGAACAGCCTAAAGACGAGAACCTGAAGAAGATCATCGAAGAGTTGAAAGGTTTAGAAGGATCGAATGCTAGTGGATATCATCTGGCGGATGATGACACTTTACTTCTTAATGGGAGAGTAACCGTACCTGACCGGAGCGGATTACGCGAGGAAATATTAGGAGCCGCCCATAGCTCAGCGTTTAGTATACACCCAGAAAGTACCAAGATGTACAAGGATGTGCGTAGGTACTATCATTTGCCTGGATTGAAGAGAGCAGTGGCGAAGTGGGTAAGTCAATGTGACTCATGTTAGAGGATCAAGGTAGAGCATCAAGTGCCAGCAGGATTGCTTCGCAACTTGCCCATACCAACTTGGAAATGGGACTCTATCTCAATGGACTTCATAACCGGACTTCCATTAAGGAAGGGGCGAGTCAATGATGCAGTATTGGTAGTGGTTGATCTTTTAACCAAGGTGGCCCATTTGGTTACAGTAAGGAGTACGGACAAAGCACCAGTATTAGCTGAGAAGTACATAGACAAAATTTCGAAGCTTCATGGAGTGCCAGCGAATATTGTTTCCGATCGTGATCCAAAGTTCGCATCAATATTTTGGCAAGATTTGCATAGGGCATTGGGAACAGATGTGCACATGAGCACCTCGTTTCACCCGGAGACGGATGGATAGACGGAGAGAACTATTCGAACCATAGAGGACATGATACGACTACTTGCACTGGAATGGTCATCAGATTGGGAGAAGAATTTACCATTGGTTGAGTTTGCATATAACAATAGTTATCACTCGAGTACCGGCATGTCGCAATTTGAAGCCATGTACGGAAGGCCGTGCAGAACGCCTTTGTGTTGGACGGAAGTTGGAGAACGGACAAGTTTCAATCACAAGTTGATTGATGAGACGACGAAGAAAATCAAGTTCATCTGTGAGAATATGAAGAAAGCACAGGATCGCCAGAAGAAGTACGCTGATCGCAAGAGGCGAGAAGTGGAGTTTCAAGTTGGTGACATGGTGTATTTGAAGGTTGCACCGCAAAATGGAAAGGATCGTTTTGGCAAAGTGGGGAAGCTTGCGGTAAGGTTTATTGGACCGTACCGGATTGAGAGAAGAGTTGGCGAGGTAGCCTATCGGTTATCAATGCCTGAGGTTATGCAATTGCATAAAGTCTTCCACGTTTCACAACTACGGAAGCATGTGCCAGATCCTAGAATGATTGTGCCCGAACCTCTCGAGGAATTGGAGCCAATTCTCACATACCCCGAAGGACCGTTTGGAATAGGGCAGAGGAGGACTCGGAAGTTGAAAAATAGAAGTATTCCTCAAATCCAAGTATTCTGGGGAAAGCAGAACCGTAAGGTCACCACATGGGAAGATGAGGACAGGATCCGTGCCAAGTATCCTCAGTTGTTTGTCGAAGAAGATGAAGCAGGACCCTCAGAACCCTATGGAATTCGGGACGAATTCTATTAAGGGGGGGAGAATGTAGTGACCCTCACCCTGGGGTAAATTTTTGACGTGATGTCAAGTCCAAAAGACCGAGGAAAAGAAGACATCAAGAAGAGCTGAAAGTTTGATGAAGGGAAGTCCGAGAAAATTTTAACGGACCAAGAATTGTCCGAGTCGTCCGAGACGTACCGCCCGTACTGTCCGAGACGCATCGTCCGGCAAACGCCGAAAAATGCCGAGAGTACCAAGCACCCGAGAGAAAGTGTCGAGTACCCAAGGAAGTTATCGAGTACTCGAAGAAGTTACCGACTATTTAAGAAAGCTGTCGAGTATCCGAAAAGTGTCGAGAGCCGAGTTTGCCGATAGCGCCGAGAGCGCCGAAGAGTGTTGCCGAGAGTGCCGTGAGCATTGAGGGGAGTTGTCGAGATTGCCGGAAAGAGTTGCCGAGGACCGACGGGTAGTCGACCGAGCATGTCGAGACCCTTTTACCACTAAAAATCATTTAAGTCTAAGATTTTAGTGGATGATTTTTTTAATCATGGAAGCTTAGTGGAGCTTAGTGGGAGATAATGGAAGAATTAAATAATTCTTAAAGAATTAGTGGAGATAATGGGATAATTATTTTAATCCTAAACGCTTAGTGGAGAATTAGTGGAGGATTATAAAAATGTGAGAGAGCTTAAGTGGGAATCATGGTGGCTTCTCATTTTGCTTCCAAGTGTGGGTGTCACTCTAATGAAGAGAGTGCATGTGATTCTCATTGGTTGCCTCCACCGCCCAAAACTCTCTATAAATAGCTTGGCTTTCTCCTCATTTTCGCAAGAGCAAAGAAGGGGTAAGTTAAGAAAATTGAGAGAGAAAGCAAGCGAGAGAGAAGAAAGAAGAAGAGAAAAAGGGTGGGTGTTGCGAGGAGGAGAGAGACGCAAGACTAAGACTATCGACCAAGACCATCAACATTAGATTGACAAGGAAATCGATTCTAACCACGGGAAAGATCCGAGTAGCCGCGAGAAGAGCTTCATCAAAGAAGGTCATTCGTCGACGGTTTATTGTGAGTTCAGGCACATTTTGCATCGGCTTAGATGGAGAGTTAAAATATCCATCTAGTGCGCGACTTTGCATGTTCCATGTAGATGCATTTACGTGAAGTTCTTTTATGTTTTCTTGTTTAAATGCATGCATGGTGAGGTTGTGCCAGTGGCTAGATCAAAATGATCTAGTAACAGAAGGCGAAAATTTAGTTGAGTTATTGGTAAGGATATGGGTTTAAAAACCATATAAACTCAAGAAAGATCTTCGGTGAGATCTTAAAACGTTTTAGGCCGCGAGAAATTCCGGCTAAGTGTTGTAAGATTTGGTAGTGCGATCCATCCCATTCCGTGCCACATGCAGCCGCGACATGCAACCCATGGTCGTGCGTGTGCAGGGTTGGTCACGAAGAGCTTGGAGGTTACTAGGCTCGCTACCTTGAACGAGGCTGTCTACACGACGGTGTAGTTATGAATGATATCCAACTGCTTGCCTTTGTGGTTGCGAGTTGGAGAAATCATGAGGGGTTCGGGAAGAAGGATGCATGCCGGGCCCAAAATAAATTAAAACTTGCTTAAAACTGTTGTTTTATTTCAAGTTTGTGGTTGCATGTAGTTGCATGTCGTTGTTTGTTGTTGAATGTTTAGCGATTGTTGTTAGAAGGATTCGCGAGCTTATTTGGCTTCCGCATGTTATCTCTGGTGGTTGAGATGGTGTTACTTGCTTGCTTATCGCTTACTTGCTTAAGGATAGCTTATGCCTGCATATGGTTTACCCATGCTTGCATGTTGCTTAGTCATGTTCGCATGTTGTTGTAATTGCGTTCATATTGACTGTTTGGGAATTGGGGTTGGGATTCATTTCTCTGCAGGAACCCTGAGCTCACTAAGTAATCTTAGATTACTTATGATAATATTGTTGTTCTGCAGGTGACCCTAGAGGGAACTAGAGGGCGTGGTGAACGATAGGGCTCCGGAGTAGTTTTCTTTTTGGTGTCTATTGTAAAATTCAAAGTATGTCGTTTGCGAACTAAACTTTGGCTCTATGCCTTGTGAACCTTTATGTGTAATCGGTTGAAGTAACCCCTTTAAAGTTTTAATGCTTTCGGATTTTCTTTTTAATCGAGCGATTTCGTACTGATATAGACTTAGTCTGAGTCGGCTCAACACACGGCATGTCTATAAGGTTGCAAAGCCGTAAGGACGTGACGTGTGGTCGGGAACCTTGCCTAGGGCCTGGCCGAAGGGCTTGATTCGTTCTTGCACTTGGCCGGACCTTTGTCGAACGTTCCCATAGTAGCGTCTTCGGCTGGGCCATGGCCGGGGAGGCCATAGCACGGTTCAGGGGCGTTACAGTCACTACCTCCAGAGAGTCTTGATGGAACGATACAAGAATGGAACAATAGTCGTCGAACCTGACAGAAGCAAGACAGCCCAACCTGGACGAAGCGATGCCAAGCGCGCTAAAAATATTGCTCGAAAATTTGTCAAAAGTTCCAAGATACTCGCCGACCAAAGCGAAGACGAGATGGAGATTCAAAATGACAACAGTCATGAAAAGCGACCAAGCACAGATCGCAAGCCACATCAAGACACTTATCATTAGTGTGTTAAGTTCCCGACCTCAAAAGGAGTATACACGCTGCGCGGCAACCAGCAAACCGCAAGGGCCTGCTTCCTGATCGAGCACAAGATTCGCACCGAAAAGAAATTATAGCAATCAAAGCAACGAGTCGGCGACGAGAGCATGTCGCCAACGGACGGAAGGCCGACCCCTGTCCAACAAGGCATTGCCGTGGTCGAAGAAGTGAGTCTCGACGAGAACGATAAGAAACGATGCGTGAATATCGGCACGGAGATAACGTCAGCCATGCGTAACGAGTTAATACTCTTCTTCAAAACAAACATGTCAACGTTTGCATGGAGCGTGACTGATATGAAGGGAATTGATCCAAGCGTCACGACTCACAAACTCAATGCCGACCCAACGCATAAGCCGGTCAAACACAAGCGGTGCAAGTTAGGTCCCGAACAGTCACAAGCAGTGAACGATGAAGTTGAAAAACTCCTTGGCGCCGGATCGATCATGGAAGTGAAATATCCTGAGTGGTTAGCTAACCCGGTAGTCGTCAAAAAGAAGAACGGAAAGTGGCGAGTTTGTGTAGATTTTACCGATCTTAATAAGGCCTGCCCGAAGGATAGTTTCCCATTACCAAGGATTGATCAACTCGTCGAGGCAACCGCAGGCAACAAGCTGTTAACCTTTATGGATGCCTTCTCCGGTTACAACCAGATTCTAATGCACAAGGACGACCAGGAAAAAACGTCGTTTATCATGGATAGGGGAACCTACTGCTATAAGGTCATGCCCTTCGGTCTGAAAAATGCGGGAGCAACATATCAGCGGCTAGTCAATAAGATGTTCGCCGAGCAACTCGGCCGGACTATGGAAGTCTATATCGACGACATGCTCGTCAAATCACAACGTGCGAAGGATCATATCACCCATCTGCGACAGTGCTTCGATACCCTGAACAAGTATGGAATGAAGCTAAACCCGGCCAAATGCACATTTGCAGTTAAGTCCGGCAAATTCCTCGGGTCCCTGGTAACTAGGCGAGGCATCGAGGCGAACCCAAACCAAATTGAAGCAATCATCGATTGACCATTGCCAAAAAATGCCAGAGAGGTGCAACGATTAACTGGACGAATCACTGCTTTGAACCGTTTTCTATCCAGATCAACCGACAAGTGTCTACCATTCTACCAACTTCTCAAAACCAAGGGCCAATTCGAATGGCCTGAAGCCTGTCACAGTGCGTTCAGCGAGTTAAAAAGTTATTTATCGACATCACCGATCTTAGCAAAGCCGGAGCTCGGCGAAATCTTATTTCTTTATATAATGGTCTCTTAGTCGGCCGTTAGTGGTGTACTCATTAAAGATGATCGAGGAGAGCAACGACCTATCTTTTACAATATCAAATCAGTCGACGACGTAGAAACCCACTACCCAACGGTCGAGAAGGTTGCCCTGGCAGTCGTCACATCAGCAAGAAAGCTCCGACCGTATTTCCAGTCACACACCGTTGCTGTCTTGTCCAATCAACCCTTACGGTCTATACTGCACAGCCCGAACCAGTCCTGTCGGCTAACAAAGTGGGCAATCAAACTCAGCGAGTATGACATCGAGTATCGAACTCGTCCAGCCGCTAAGTCCCAAGTACTAGCTGAGTTTTTAATTGAACTGCCATTAGGAGAAGCCAAACCAACACCCACTGACCCTTCAGACGACCGATGGACCCTGCACATGGACGGTGTATCGTCTCATCTAGGGTCGGGGATAGGAATTCGACGAACTTCGCCGACAGGGGAAATTTTGGAACAATCCTTCCGTCTTCGATTCTAAGCAACCAACAACGTCGCCGGGCTTAGACTTGCCAACGGTATGCAAATCAAGCGGATAAGAGCTTTCTGCGACTCTAAACTCGTCGCCAACCAGTTTAGCGGCGAGTACGATACAAAAAGTGAACCCATGGCCGCCTACCTTGATGTCGTCAGGATTTTGTCCAAGCGCTTTGACGAGTTTGAGCTCATCAAAATCCCCAGAGGAGATAATGCTTCGGCCGATGCTTTAGCAGCACTCGCCTCAACGTCGGACCCTGACCTTCGATGAATCATCCTGGTTGAAAGCATTGGCACACCAAGCATAGGTGAAACGCACGCCGAGACATGCCTCGCTCTTCACCAGCCCTACGAAATCCGGACCACCTATCGAACGATGTGGTCACGCCGACAATGCGAACTTCCATCAGAGAATAACGCGACGGATTGGCGAGTTGAAATCCGTGCATACCTCGCCGATGGTGATGTGCCAACAGACAAATGGGCAAGACGACGACTGAAGGCCAAAGCCGCTCGCTACACCCTGATGAAAGACCATTTACTTCGATGGACGGTGTCTGTAGCCCTTTTGCTATGCATACACATAAACGACACCGAGCGTGTCATGATGGAGACTCACGAAGGAGCCGGAGGTAACCACTCGGGTGGCCAAGCCTTAGCACTACGAATCAAGAAGCATGGTCATTACTGGCCGACGATGTTATCCGACTGCGAGACGTTCGTCGCCAAGTGAGAAAAATGCCAGCGACACGCCCCCATTATTCATCAGCCGACCGAACTCTTGCCGGCTGGAGTAGCTCCTTACCCTTTCATGCGCTGGGCGATGGACATCGTTGGCCCGCTACCAACCTCTAGACAAAAGCAATATATACTAATCCTCACTGATTATTTCACCAAATGGGTCGAAGCCGACTCTTACGCCAACATCAAAGCCAGGGATGTCCAACTCTTCGTCTGGAAGTATATAATTTGTCGCCATGGTCTCCCATATGAAATAGTCACTGACAATGGGTCGCAGTTCATCTCCCTACAATTCGAAATTTTTTGTGCGAGATGGCGAATTAAACTCAATAGCAATATGCTCATGGATAGACTCGACGAGTTGGAAGAAGAACGAGACAAGGCACTTCTGCGAATCGAGAACTATCAGCTCGTCGCGGCCAAATACTACAACAAGAAAGTCCACAATCGTCATTTCGACGAAGGGAATCTCGTCCTCCGTAAGGTCTTTGAAAACACTGCCGAGCCAGACGCTAGGAAGGCCCATACCTAGTATCCAAGGTCGTTCATCCCGGCGTGTAGGAACTCTTGACAATGGGCGGCGAACCTGTGCCGAGGTCTTGGAATTCGATGCATCTAAAGCGCTACTACTACTAAAAACAAAACAAAAACACCAAAAAAAAACACTAAACGAGCTCGGCTATATCCAGCTCGTTCTTTCGATAGTTTGAATAACCGTGTAATGTGAACTACGAGCAGCTTGATCCCTCCTGATTGGAGGGTATGTAGGCAGTCCCGTTTTACGGGACACAGCTGCCAATAATATAAAATTTCTTTCTCATAAGAATGAGTCGTCTATACTCGCATACTATTAATCATTATCTTGGCCCGGTAATGACTCGACGTTCTGACGTATTATTTAAGCCGAGTCGCAACTCGCACAAAAGGGTAAGCCAACTATTACGAGTTTCCCCTGGTTATTCAAAGCCGACTCGCAACTCGCAAAACAATGGATAAGCCGACTGTTAAGAGTCGCACCTCATTCAAAAAATCGAGTCTCAACTCGTACCAAAAAAAAAACGAAACTTTATTCAAAAAAAGGGGGAAATACAGCTTTATTGTTTTTCACAAACAATATACGACCTAATCAATCAATCCCTAAATCGGCGTCAGATGGTTCGTCGAACTCTAGTCCGCCGATAATCGTCTGCCAATAACGGCATGACTCCTTCAAATCCTTCAGTACGCTCATTGAAGCATTCGCACCTCCCGCAACCATCTCCTCAAGATACGTACAGATTCCTTCGGCGCGGTTACTTTCACAAAAATAGTGCCTCGTGCTCTCCAGTTGTGTGATGTACCGACGTAGTATGTCGATACGAGTTCTACAAGCATCAATATCCACGTGACCCTCAAACGGCCTTCGACTAACGACTTCCAGATCGCCTGGTTCAAGGCCGGGTATTGTCACTTCTACGAATGACGCTCTTCCAGCAACTCGTCCCATCGCCACCTCGGGACAAAAAGCCCTTCATCGATAAAAACCTCGAGGCACTCTACCAGTCCATCCACACGGCAGAAGGAAAAGTAACGTTCGAATGAACGACGAGTGGCGATGATATAGGCCCTTAGCCGCTGAACGCGTGCGTGATAGTAGTTAAGTTCCGCATAAATTGACGTATCAGGTCCCATGGCAAGTCGTCCCCAAGCTCTTCGCGATCGCGCCGACCTTGTAGTCACCGGAGTCAAAACAACTCCTCTTCCCTACAAAACAGCAAACCTCACCAAGACAACAAAAATGAAATGCACAAGGAAGGTTATTTATAGAGCAAAAGCACGAGTCCCAACAGGCACAAGTTTCAAAAAAAAAAAAAAAAAGAACATAAAGCTTTGACCAATAAGTGACGTTTCAAAAATCACAGACATTAAATGAGATCCCAAATAAATACCCAAAAGGAGAAAATAGTTTGCAAGGGAGCCGACCACTAAACACGGCGCGTAAAGAGTACGAGGGAGCCGACCCCAATACACGGCAAAAGATAGGATAATACGAGGGAGCCGACCCCTCAACACGGCAACTAGAACGATAACGCAATTACGAGACTAAACCAGTAATTGGAGACTCATGTCTGGGGGTCGAAGGACGTGGTAGCTCATCAGTGGGACGGTCGGTGATTTGCTCTTTGGTTCCATCAGTAGGACGGTCGTCGACCTGCTCCTGTTCGTTCTGTTCCTCACCCCCATCCCCTTCAATTTCCCCACTCTCAGACCCGTCTTCTTCCCTCTCGTCGTTACAACCCTCGGTATCCCCACTAATGGGAGAGGCGACCCATGCCGGAACCGGAGGATGAGGTGTGGCAAAAAACTTGGACACACTGAAGTCAGCATCGGTAATGTCCGGAAGGTCAAAATCCTCAACCTCGCCCTTCAGTTGATCCATCACGGCAACGACCCTGTCCTTAACGCCTTCCTCAAGCACATAAATTTGACCCTCGGCGACGAGCGTCTCGAGCATCTGGACATTCCCAACGGCTTGATTGTATTCGAGGAACTTCTCCCTCGATGCTTCGACCACATCGGCGTACCCCTTATGTTTGGCTAGCAACTTCTGCACACGAACGGCCATTTCATGAAAAGCCATAATCCTCTCCTGATACCCGAAGTCCTCTCGCCGATCTCTGAGCCTCTTCGTCTTCGATTTGAGAGTTAGTTCCATCCTATTACAAGCAGCATTCGGCGCCTCAAGTTTCGCCTTAAGATCATCCCGCTCCGCGATCCACTTGCGCCGTTGGCTCTTGAACTTCGTGATACCTCTTCGCTGATCTTTTGATTGGATCGCACAGCTTCCCCTAGCTGAGCCTCGAGGCGTTCAATCCTCTCGGCAAAAGTCGACGCTCCTCACCGATCGTCCTCCAGATCGTGAATGCGACGCTCGTAACGCGAGGTTAGGCGATTGGTTCGGGCTATCAGCTATTTCAAAAAAAATCAAAGGGGAGGGGTGAGAACAAAAAAAAAAAAAAAAAAAAACGGAGAAAAGGGTTAAAGACCGAATCGGTCAAATAAACGAACCTCAAAAGAGGCATGAGCAACATCAGCAATCGCATTCGCTTCCCTTGTCTTCTCGACGGGAGCTATGCGACCAGGCCCAAAGTGAATCTTCCGAAAAAGCTCAGAGCAAGCCAAAGAATCGTTCGGGAAAGGACGAGCCACAAAAGTGTGGGAAAAACTCCAGCTGAAATCAAACATCTTCTATCTCTTCGACGAGTCGGCTCGCTCTTGGTCAGCGCTGTCCTTCCTCTTCTGAGGACCTCTTGTAACCTCAGTATCACGGCCAGAAGTCTCGTCCACCCTCCTTTTCGGAAGTGTCTCAGCAGATTCAGTGTGGCGATTTGAGGGAAGAGGCTCGGAAAGCTGTTTCGATGGAGCATCAAACGACTGATGTGATCGAGAAGAAATCTTCTTGGTCGAACCAGCACCAGAGGAAGAAACAGCACGACGAGCACCTGGTTGGGGAGTCGAACGAGGAATAGATGACGGTTCTGAAGCTCGGCGGTAACGAGCAGATGCATTGGGAATACTCAAATTCAACTTGCCCATCGTTCCGGCTAAAATAAGGGACGACGAAAACAAATGTCAAATCAAAAAAAAAAAAGAATGAGATGAATCACACAAGGATTACCTTTCTTTCTCCGAGGACCTGGTGCTTTTCTCGGACGATCTTTCTCTGATTCGGTGCCCGGCCAAACATAAGGACAGAAGACCTTGATCGCGTCGATCTCAGCTTGGAAAGAAGAAGGATAGGGGAGCAAACACCTCGGAATAACAACTAACCAAAAAAAAAAAAAAACAAAAGAGGGGAGGGTAAGCAAAACCAAAAATATAAGCAAAATACAAAAGTAATCAAGCATGAACGGTCGGTTATCGGGTGAAGGGTTCCACCCAGAAAACCAAGGAATGGACGGATCCTCAAGAACCCCGGGTCCACTTTTAGGAAAAAGTACGAGCCTTTCCAGTTATACGTTTTTCCTTTGGCACCTCCGACGAGAGTCATCTTCTTTGACGAAGCCAAGTAATAAAGCCCAGGAGTCTTTGTCCGATTCGACGGGTTCAGACATGTTAGCTCCTCCAAATGATCACAAGTAAGCTTGACGTTTGCAGCTTCGGCCATAATCGATAGACCGATGGCATTTCAAAAAGTTGCCGGGGCAAATTGAGAAATGGCCGCCTTACGTCGAGCGAAATACGTCATTAAAAAGAAAGGGAGAGGAAAAGTGAGCCAGCACTCGGTAAAATTTTTTTCCGAAAGACATATAAACCCTGGAGGGGCGTCCCAGGGACGTTGTCCTGGAGTCGGGATCAAAATGTCAGGTTCGACGGCCAACTTCCCGATGCGAACCGCTGCAGCGGCACCATCTTTTTTCAGCGTCGATTGACGTAAATGAGAGAAATATTTGCGGTCGGCAGAGGGACGTCACTCGTATCAGAAAAAGATGGATCGTCGGCTAATGGCTTGTCGATTAGAGAGGGGATCCTACAGGGAAGTCCCGATGAGCTGGAAACGGCCGTTTCAGAAAAAAGACGACGATGGGTCTCTTCATACCGAGCGACGTCAGAACCCACCGTCGACGAGTCGGAAGAACTCCGAGAATGAGCCATACGACGAGCAGACCTAATAGAACCGTCGGATTCAGAAGAAGTGGCTTGCCGAAGATGACTCTCGGCGGAAGGGTCGGAAGACATAGATTGAGAAGAATTCATAACAAAAAGTGCGAAACGCTAACAAGCAAAATAAACGACAAGACAGTAAGAATGGAGAGTACCTGAACGATGAGAAGCACCAGAACTTGATAAAGGGATAATGAGAGAAGAGGGGTGGTATTTATAGGAGAGGAAAGAAGGATCTAGAAACGCAATCATTACAGCACGCGCTCAATGACGATACAACTTCCGGATTTCACGCGCGCCAAAGCGCCGCATACGGTGATTTCGACCCCAAACATCGCAACCTGTGTTCTCACGCGCGACCTTTCGTTTCCTCAATCCTTGTCCGAAGATTCACCGCTTCAGCAATCAAAGAGGCGACCCCTTCATCTTCTCTTGAACGTTCTTCGCCTAAAGACTACGAACTAAAGGCGAAGGGGGGGGGGGACTACTTTTGGGGGTAGATCCCCACCCCAAACAAAAGGCCTGGCCCAGGAAAAGCCCACAATAAACCTTCAAAGGAAGGAGGGATATTACGGTCTTTTAAATAGACGAACCAACACGATATTCTATAAATACAAGCGTACGGCCTTCAGAAAAGGGGATCGCGGAAAAAGCAAGAGGAGCCACATAGCAAGTACAAGGATTGATCCCATCGAGCAAGGGTCGACGAGCTTGACTCTCGTCCTTTTGTTTCGTCCATCTTTGTAACTCGTCTAAGCGTGTTGTAACCCGTCTTTTGTGCCTCGGCACCGATTTAATAAAAGAGAACTTCGACCTCCTTTTACCGAACTAAAATATATTAATTGTGACTGATTTGGACATCAACATAGACTTAGAAATCTAGAGAGGGGGGAAAACAAATTAAAAAGACTCTATAAGAGAAAACCCTAGCGGAAGGAAATATAAGAAACCAAGAAACTCTCACCTGAGTCGAAGCCTTTCATAATTAATTAACGAGATAAATAAAATTATTTGCTCGTTACTGTCGACTATGGTTGAGGCTCCATTAAGCCTATCAAACTCACAATAGCATCCTGTATACGTTTGAAAGCGATCCGCCGTCCGACTCGCAAAAACCCATGATTTTCAAAGGCAATTCCGCCAATCTTGCATCAATATCTGCAGGAGGATTTGGTGCGTTTCTTGTATGTAAAAGAAGAACAATTTGCATCGTAGCATCTTCTATCTCAGTTTCCAAGTTCCTCTTAGTTTGATCCCAATGCGCGAGGGATGAAGAGAACGTGATCTCTGCCATTCTGATTTTCTTTTCTTTTTTCTTTCGTATCGTATGTTGTTTGTTGCATGTTAAAATAGCTCCATGTTAAAATAAAAGGCTAACAGACAATTTAATATATGAAAGAAAAAGGTGACAAAAACATATATAAATATGGAGAAAGAAAATATCATACTTGTGAAAGTTAACACATCTGGCTTCTCCAAATTCGCATGTACCATCAAGCTTTTTTTGTCTATTTTATACTTAACTAATCCACCAAGTAGCTACTATATTATTGTATCAAAACTGAAAGATCTAAAATCACAAAGGGCATCATTAGGGTTGGAGATATGGATTCTCAAATTGATAGTTGAATTGGGAAGAACTGAAACTGCAACCTTAAGACTTTATTTGTTCTGAATGAAATATTAAATCAGAGAAGACTATAGAGAAAACCAAAGAATCAGTGAAATCAGAGAGATTAGAAGGAATACAGAGATGGATGAACTCGACACATACCAAACTGAGCAAAGAAAGAGAATCAAAGCAAATATCACTACAAGAAAACATCACGTTTTCTTACAAAATTTCCTATGAAAAGTTTGGTAGGAAAAATTTCTTACCAAAAACATACCTGATTTTGACGAAACGCAATTTTCGTAGGAAGAACGAAGATAATTTCCTACAAAAATAATATGAGAAAATCGTAGGAAATTTTTTACGAAAATCCTACAAATAATTTGGTTGAAGGAAAAATTTTGTAGGAAAACTGAAAGTATATAGAAGGAAAAGATGTTGAATGAATTTAGTAGGAATGTTTATTTCAAATTTCTTACAAATAATTTGGTTGAAGGAAAATTCGTAGGAAACCAGAAGGAATATAAAAGGAGAAGACGTAGAATGAATATGGTAGGAAAAATTATTTTGAAATTCCTACAAAAGAAACGTGGTAATAAATTAAAAATAAAAATAAAAAAGCTTTGTAGTAATAATTTGGTAGGAAAATTGATAAAAACCCTATATCTAAAAACTCTACGCTCCAGCCTCCATCTCATTACTTTCTCAACTTCTTCTTCTTTTCTTTATTTTCCTGGGTCAAAATTTTCTCCTCATTTTTAATCTTCTTCTCTTTCTCCTTTGTTCTTCTTAGAAAATCCAACATTTTGCTCAACGTTTTCTAATCGGAGTGACTCCAATCTCGCTGATAAGCAATTGATCTCTTCCTCTACCTCTTAGATCTCTACCTTCTTCTTCATTGGAAAAGAAACCAAGACATCACCAACAGTTGAATCGATCCATACATGCATCACCATCATTATAGACCACGATTCATCACCAGATCTGAAGTTTTGGAGGAGAGTTCAGCGTTTCACTCAATTGGTGCTCACACCGGAGGAGGTCACACCGGAGGAGGTAGTCACACCGGAGGAGATGGTCACACCGGAGGAAATGGTCACACCGGAGGAAGTGGTCACACCGGAGGAGGTGGTCACACCGGAGTAGTTGCTTCACCGCGTCGTCTCAAGCAAACCTATTATTTTTTTTTTTTTTTAGTATTTAGTTTGTAAATATTTTTTTTATTAAGTTTGTAATTTAGTTTAAAAAAGAATTGTATTTCTGATTAAATTAATAATTTGATTATATATATATGATTTGGATTAATAATTAATGATTTTAAAATTTTGATTAAATTCGAAATTAATATAATTATAAAAAAATACATTTGTTAATTTTATTTTTTATTAAGTTTGTAGGAAAATTGTATGATCAGTTTGGTAGGAAAATAGAAGGAATGAATTTCCTACTAATATTCTGGTAGGAAAATAGTCAAAAAGTCTCCTTCCACTTTCCTTCGAAATTCCCACTAACAATATTTCGTAGGAATTTCGTAGGAAATTTCCTTCGAAAATCTCACCAATATTGATTTCCTTCGGGCTATTTCCTCTATTTTTTTTTGTCGGAAAACGGTAAAAAATATGTGTTTCCTACCATTTTCCTACAATATTTGGGGTAGGAAAACATGATGTTTTCTTGTAGTGTATGAAAGGTAACACAAGAACTAAGAATATATATTTGCACATTTCATAACGTAGATTTCATATGTAATCAATTTAGCCATTATCTAATCCAACAGAAAGCAATATAAAACAGACGACTATAACCACATATGCGCATAACCTGGTGATGCCAAGCGTAGGCAATGATGTTTCCATGTTTTGATGAAGTTAGGTAAACCAAAAATAGCTAATTCAAGATTTAATAAGGAAAGACAATGATAGTTTACGTAACTCCTAACTCACAATAAGTTCATGTCACTCACAAGAAATCGAGCAAAAAAAAATCAGCCTAGTCAGTCATACTAGTACTTTTTAGAATCAGCCTAATCAGCCTAGTCAGTCATACTAGTCATGTTTTGAGAATCTCCCTACTTTTTAAAGCTAAGGAGTCAAAATCTAATCGAGAAAACGCTACATAACCAACAAGCCAAACGTAAGCTGCATGCATACACCAAACTCACCAATTGTCAGCCCTGAAAAATTCCAGCTTAATCTTAATGGTAAGTTTACAAGAATATAATTCCAAACTCAATTTCAAAACGCTACATAACCTAATGGGTAAGCTGCAAATAGAGTTACTACTAGTAGTGGTCGATGCAAATGTCTGTTGAAAAAAATCAAACTAGATTAGAAGATATAAGCTGATGCCATAGAGACATAAGCCGATACATATCGTTGTAATAACATCCATAGAGATAGAGGCATAAGCCGATTCCAAACCAAGCAACGAGTCATATTATAAAGAATGAACACCTTCAAAATCCACAAGTCATATTTAAAAGAACAATCTAGCAAAAGCAAAAGGAGAGTAAAACCGAAACATTAAGCCTTCTCTGGTTCAGGAACTGCAGTTGCGTTCTTCATCTTCTTCCATCGGTCCTCCGCATATTTAGTGATACGATAGCTAATCTCTTCGGTATAGGCCTCAAGATTTTTAATCCCATCACTCGACACGAGCTTTGATCCGACGACGTAAGCATCTTCCTCGATAGATTTCGCAACGGTGGACGCTTCCTCAGGGTTAAGCGTTCCGTATCTCTTGGAGAGGCACGAGTCTGTGGATAATATATTGATAAGCATATTCAAGAGGTAATCGCGGCTTAATTGAGTCGGTGGCCAAACGGAGATCGTGGTGGTTCCTCCATGTTTCTTGTCTAGTTCTGCTTCGACTTTTGAGGATGTTGCTTCAGAACTGCGTTTTTTAGAGCTTTTTGAGTCAGGCTGCGGCGTTAAGACGGTGGTGTAGATTGTATCGGCAGTTTCTGCTATTCTTTCCGGTGTAATTAGGGCTACAATGAAAATATCAGTTTTTCGCGTCGGTTTACAAGTGAAGAATCGTTTGATTGATTGGTTGGTTGGGTATAAATAAATTTTTTAAACCCCTACAACTAATCATATATCTTACTGTATTATTTAAGGAGAAGTCACTTTTGACATTGTTTATTGTTTTGTAACTAATTATGGCCTACTAGTACTAGTTTTCAGAATCGTTTTTGGTTTTTGAATTTCAAAATCCTATTTTGTTATCCAATTATGCACAAAAATATCCCCTTTATAATAAAACGGAAGTAGACAACATTGTTTTGGTAGACTTTTTAATTTTAATAAATGGTTACAAATAGGTTATACATATATTATAAATTAATCTATATATTAATTGTAACAAATAAAATCTTAATTGTAATAGAAAATCTTAAACGGGTTATTCCAAATTGATAGTTCATGGATGTTCCAAACTTTATTTTGGAAGATCACGTATATGTTTCCAAAGAAAAATACTTGGGTTCACTCCTAGGGTGAACCTTCTTGTTCACTTCTTCCTTATCAACCAATCATAATCTTCTATACATTATCTTGTTTAAAAAACTAAATGAAAATTAAATTAAAAAGTAATACATATTAAGGAAACAAATTCTGTATAATTTTATTTAAGGAAAGTTTAATATTTGCTTGGTTTAGATTTTACAATTAGAATGAAATGATGTATCAGGTTTGGGTTTACAAATAAGGTGATTAGTGTTTAGATTTTACAATTCAAACAAAATTATATGTCGGTTTGGGTTTACAAATGAAGTGGTTAGGGTTTAGATTTTACAATTAAAACAAAATTATATGTCGGTTTGGGTTTACAAATGTAGTGGTTAGGGTTTAGATTTTAAAATTAAAACAAAATTATATATATGTTGGTTTGGGTTTACAAATGAGATGGTTAGGGTTTAGATTTTACAATTAGAACGAAATTATATGTCGGTTTGGGTTTACAAATGAGATGGTTAGGGTTTAGATTTTACAATTAGAACGAAATTATATGTCGGTTTGGGTTTACAACTGAGATGGTTAGGGTTTAGATTTTACAATTAGAATGAAATTATATATCGGTTTGAGTTTATAAATAAGCGGTTTAAGTTTTTAATTTTATAATAATGTATACAGATTTTGTTTCCTTATTTTATAAGAAGATGAATAAATATGTTCTTAAATATATTATGACATGTGAAATTCTCATTGGCTAAAATAAGAAGAAGTGGACAAAAGGGTTCACCCTAGGAGTGAACCCAAGAATTGTCCGGTTCCAAATATCTAGAATCACAATATTACCTATTTATTTTCCACATATTTTATTGATAAACCACATCAATAAAAAAGTTATTAAAGGATAAAAATATACTCCCAATAATAAAAAGTAGTCAAATCTCGCTAATTTGGCAAGATTAATCGTGATCTTCGGGATCGTATTCAGAAATTAAAAATTAAAATTAATGCTAGATTAGGACCGTGCTAGAGCACGGGTTGAAATTCCTTTTATTTATATTATAATTTTAGAATAAAATATAATTTATATGATTGATTTTTCAAGTTTTTAAGGTCATAATCTAGCATTAATCGTGATCTTCGGAATCGTATTTTATTCTAAAATTATAATCCCCTTTATTATAATTTGTAAAAATCCCCTATATAATAAAACGGAAGTACACAACATTGTTTTGGTAGACTTTATAATTTTAATAAATGGTTACAAATAGGTTATACATATATTATAAATTAATCTATATATTAATTGTAACAAATAAAATCTTAACTGTAACAGAAAATCTTAAACGGGTTATTCCAAATTGATAGTTCATGGATATTCCAAACTTTATTTCGGAAGATCAGGTATATGGTTCCAAATATCTAGAATCACAATATTACCTATTTATTTTCCACATATTTTATTGATAAACCACATCAATAAAATAGTTATTAAAGGATAAAAATATACTCCCAATCATAAAAAGTAGTCAAATCTTGCTAATTTAGTAAGATTAATCGTGATCTTCGGAATCGTATTCAGAAATTAAAAATTAAAATTAATGCTAGATTAGGACCGTGCTAGAGCACGGGTTGAAATTCCTTTTATTTATATTATAATTTTAGAATAAAATATAATTTATATGATTGATTTTTAAAGTTTTTAAGGTCCTAATCTAGCATTAACCGTGATCTTCAGAATCGTCTTTTATTCTAAAATTATAATATAAATAAAAGGAATTTCAACCCGTGCTCTAGCACGAGTCCTAATCTAGTAATAATAAGAAAATTGTATATTAAAAAATATCACAATGAATTAATATGATATCTTAACGGAAGAAATTATTTAATCGATTATTAATCTTAAAAAGAAAGAGATTGTAAATACTCTCCTTTTGTATAAATAAATATATTATTTTCTTGTCAAACCAAATTATTTTTACAAGTATACAACCGTTACCTTAACTTTATTTTACGAAATAAATTGTTAGAAATACCCTTTTTAAAATACTCTTTTTAAAAATATCAAATATCCTATTTTTTTTGAACATTTTTATTTTTACTCTCTTTTACACAATTACAATATGTTAAATTAATTTTTAGAATTTTTTTTTAGCTTTGAGTTCTTTATTGTACATTTACGATATAGTTTTAAAGATAAGGTTTAGTATTTTGGGTTTAGTATTTAAAATTTAGTTATTTTGTTATTTTGTATAATAAAAGAGGTATTTCTAAAAAGGACAATACATGAGTTCACCCAACCTCTTTATTCATCTCGTTGAAAAATAAAGAAACAAAATATATATACATCATTGTAAAATATGTATACATCTATGTTGCTTGGTTTCACTTTGGATGTCTTGGACGAGTGAGAGGTGATTGGAGTTGGAGATATAGGATGGAGATCAAAGGAGAATGATGCTCGGCATAAGTATCGATCGACACCAATGTGAGTACGGTGCGAGGACTCTACTAGTGTTGATCGACACCATGTGGAGGTGTCAAACAACACTAATTAAGGTTTTTGGAGATGTCGAGCAAGTGGCGATCGACACCACTCTGTCAGCAGGCGGCTGAGGCTTTGTTCCTTGTTCCTGGTTTGTGTAGCATCCAAAAACCGAAATCTCGGTTTAGGGGATGCATCGGTCTATGCACTATGTGCATCGGTCGATGCAAGGTCGATTCTGTGCAGACGAATTTTAGTTAAACGTTGCGTTTTAGGGTTATGAAAACCCTGGAATTGCTTATAAAAGCGGAAACTCGAGGGTTTGGCCGAGTTTGGCCATTTTTTGAGAGAAAAGAAAAGAAAGAAAGAGTTCTAAGTGTTCTTGGTGAGATTTTGGGAGTTTGGGGCGGTTCCTGTAGAGATCTGTAGCTGGGATCGTTGTAGGAGCTTTCTAGGAGCGTTTTTTTGCTTGTTTGAGGTTTAGAATCTTCTTGGCAAAGGTGACTGCATGACCATGGCTTATCTAAGCTTGAGATTTCTCTGATCTGCTTGTTTATGTGTTGTTTAGCTTGTTAGAACGTTTTTTAAGGCTTTGTGAAGCTTTCTTCTGGCTTGGGATCGAGTTTGATGGTTGTAGGAACGGAGATCCGGCGAGAAGCTTTGGGGAAAACGTTGCTCCGCACGTGCGTCAGTCGATGCACTTTTGCATCGGTCAATGCACTTTTTGCGTCGGTCGATGCAATGCGAGGACAATGCGTTTTGACCTAGGAGCATCGGTCGATGCCATGTGGAGGCGTCGGTCAATGCAATTAGAGATTTTGTGCAATATCAAGCATGCGTCGGTCGATGCAGTGTTAGTGTCGGTCGATGCAGGTTAGTCTTGCATCGGTCAATGCAACCCCTGTTGGTGTCGGTCGATGCATGGTTGGTGTCGGTCGATGCAGTTCGTGGTTTGTTTGTTGATTGTTGTTTGATGGTTAGAGTATCTCAATTGCTTGTGTGTACAGCCCAGTAGATGGGAGGATTGCCTCACTGAGTGTTTATCAAATACTCATGCATCTCAATTTGTGTTTGTGGTGAAGGTAAAGGCAAAGTGTGATCGTGGAATCAAGGCAATGAAGAGGAAGATGTTCTAGGGACTCGATTGGATGTTGTCTGGCTTGCTAGGTCGTTAGATTTGAGTCATTAGAATATGGTTAGGATGCTGGTTCTATGATCCGTGTTGCTTGGATTGTTTGGTTTATGGTTTTCGAATTAATACCGTTTATTGAATATTGGTTATTTATTGGTATTATTTATTTCCACTGTTTTGGTGTGGTTGTGGTTAGGTGGCTAGTGGGTATGGGACCAATAGCTTAGATTATTATTATTATTATATTTCTATTTATTATTTATTAAAAAAACGGGTCGGGTCGTTTCAATTCGGTATTAGAGTCCTTACGGTTCTAGGTTTGGGTTCACTAGGCTTTGTGCTGTAGATGTTTGGGATTTGCATGCTTTGATTGATTATGTGAGTTAGTCAATTGTGTGTGGCATGGAGTCCTAGATCATCCTCTTCGAGCCTACTGTGTGATTCCACGGTGAGTTTCTATTTTTGTGTTCTATATAATTTTTTGCTTAGCCTTCTGTTCATGGTAGTGCAGATGGCTAGAGTTGATGCTGTTGCTGGTCGTGGACGCGGTCTTGGTAGGGGCAGAGGCCCAGCAGTTAGTGATACTATCGACCAGAGTGTGACAGCTGAGGGTGTTGGCGAGTCGCAGGACCTTTAGGAGGGATCCATGAGTGTGGCCGGTGGGGGCGGTGTTGGTCCTCGAGTTGCCAAAGATGCTAGGGTTCTGGGTGTGGGAGTCCCAGCAGGTGGAGTCCCTGGAGGAGGCGTTGATCTTGCGGGCTTGTTAGCACAGTTGTTGGAGCGGTTTCCAGCAGTGGCACCGGCTCAGGTTAAAGTAGTACCACCAGTGATGGCAGAGGAGCAGCAGCCAGTGGCTGCGGATGTGAGAGCTCATGCTCTTTATGTGTCTAGACTGAGGGAGACGCATAACCTTGGTACTGCGTGGTTTTTGGGTGGTACGGATCCTACTGCTGTAGATGTGTGGAGGACGAGTGTGGAACATAATTTCAAGACTCTCAGATGTCTTGAGGAGTTTTTGGTGGACATAGGGGTCCACAACCTGATTGGTGATGCTCAGGTGTGGTGGAGATCAGTGGCTGCTAGGAGAGTGCAGAGGAAGATGACTTGGGCTGACTTCGTGGAGGAGTTCAACTGCAAGTACTTTCCTATGGAGGCATTAGACCGGTTGGAGGTGCAGTTCCTTCAATTATCTAAGGGGACTCGGTCAGTACGGGAGCTGGACTTAGAGTTTAGTCGACTTCTGTCTTATGGAGGTCGGGCGATGGAGTCTGAGGACGCTCAGATCAGGAGGTTTATGAGGGCCCTTCGTGATGATTTGAGGGTCCATTACAGAGGGCGGAGTTATGCTACGCGTGCAGAGCTGGTTGAGACTGCAGCAGAGATTAAGGAGGATTTGAGGCAGGAGATCCTGAGGGAGGCTCACGCGAGCATGTTTTCTATTCATCTAGGAGCGACTAAGATGTACTGTGACCTCAAGAGGTACTATCATTGGGTCGGGATGAAGAAGGATGTAGCTAGTTGGGTCGCGAAGTGTGATATGCGTCAGTGAGGGAAGGCTGAGCATCAGGTTCCAAGCGGGTTGCTGAAGAGTTTGCCCATTCCAGAGTGGAAGTGAGATATGATCACGATGGAATTCGTGGTAGGATTGCCAGTGTCTCGGACCTCTGATGCTATTTGGGTCATTGTGGACCGGTTGACTAAGTCGGCACATTTTCTGGCCATCAAGAAGACTGATAGAGCAGCGGTCTTGGCTAAGAAATATGTGAAGGAGATTGTCATGGTATTGTGTCTGATAGGGATTCTAAGTTTACTTCGGTGTTCTGGAGGACATTTCAGGCAGAGATGGGCAATAAGGTGCATATGAGTACAGCTTATCATCCCTAGAAAGATGGACAGTCGGAGAGGATGATCCAGACGCTGGAGGATTTGCTGAGGATGTGTGAGGTGGATTGGGGTGGCCATTGGGCAGATCCCCTGAACCTGGTAGAGTTTGCTTACAACAACAGTTATCAGCTGAGGATTAAGATGGCTCCTTATGAGGCTTTGTATGGGAGGCCATGTCATACACCGTTATGCTGGACTCAGGTGGGGGAGAGGAGCATGTTCGGGGCAAATTTTGTTCTGGAGACCTCAGAGAAGATTCGGGTTCCGAAGCTGAACATGAAGAAAGCTCAAGATCGGCAGAGGAGTTATGCCGACAAGAGGAGATCTTGAGTTTCAGGTAGGAGACAGAGTGTACCTCAAGATGGCCATGTTGCGGGGTCCAAACATGTCATTGACAGAGACTAAGTTAAGTCTGAGGTATATGGGTCCGTTCAGAGTGATTGAACGGGTGGGACCGGTAGCATATAGGCTGGAGTTGCCTGAGGTTATGCTTGTGTTCCAGAAGGTTTTCCATGTGTCTATATTGCAGAAGTTTCTCTGTGAGGATGATCGGTTGTTGGCTACGATTCTAGAGGATCTTCAGCCTAACATGACTTTGGAGGAGAGACCTGTGAGGGTTCTCGGGAGAAGGATCAAGGAACTTCGGAAGAAGAAGATTTCTTTGATGAGAGTCCTTTGGGATTGTGATGGTGTTGAGGAGCAGACTTGGGAGCCAGAGGCGAGAATGAATGCAAGGTTTAAGAAGTGGTGTGAGAAGCAGGCCACAACTTGAGCTTGTCTAGCCTGGTCACAACCGTAGTCCGTGGCTGGAACGGGAATGGAGTATTCCAGCCCATCTCTCTTGTTTACTTGGTCGCTTAGGGATGGTTGGTTGTGCGACTAAGTAACAAGATGAGGTGGTGTTCGGAGTATGAAATTTCCGTGAGGCGGTGGTTTGAGAGAAAGTTTCCTGAAATAGAAGTTTCTAAAAGTGGAAAGTTCTAAAAATGGAAAGTTTCATGGGAGTTAGAATTTGTCCATTTTTAGTGGTTGTGAGCCTGGGAGGGGCTTGTGTGGCCTTCGTGGCGGACT
The DNA here is from genome assembly GCA_023657505.1 of Camelina hispida. Classification (NCBI taxonomy): domain Eukaryota; kingdom Viridiplantae; phylum Streptophyta; class Magnoliopsida; order Brassicales; family Brassicaceae; genus Camelina; species Camelina hispida. The sequence continues at coordinate 24,712,547 of CP094637.1, forward strand.
TTTGAGTCAGTGTGTGCCTGTGTGTGGCTGTCTTTTAAGACATTGTGTGGCCTTTGTGACGGGCTATTTAGCCAATTGTGTGGCCTTTGTGGCGGGCTGTTTAGCCAATGTGCCTGTTTAGGCGGTCCTTCGGAATGTGTGGTCTTCGTGATGGGACGTGTGTCCTATTGAGGCAATCCTTCGGGATGAGTGGTCTTTTTTACGGTCCTTCGGGATGTATGGTCTTCTTGACGGTCTTTTGGAACTAGTGGTCTTCGTGACGGTCCTCCACGACGAGTGGTTTTTGTGACGGTCCTTCGGGACAAGTGATATCTTGTGTTTTTGTTGGGTTTTAAGCCTTGTTTTTGCATAGTTTTGTTGCATAATCATGTCATTCTAGGTTGTTTTAGGAGCATTTGCATCTAGTTGTTATCTTTCAGGTTCTTGGAGTGATCCCTACACATTTGGAACATTTGGGTCAGTTTTATTGCAAAGAGGGGTAGTTGCCGAGGAGATGAAGGCGCGAAGGCACACGCGGCCATCCCACGCGACCAAGAGCTCCCCGATCGAAGCCACGCGGCCACACCACCCGGCCAAAGCTCAACCGATGGAGTTCAGATGACCAAGGTGCGAAGACACGCGCGGGCACAAAACGCGGCCAAACCATGGCCGATGGAGTTTAGATGATCAAGGCGCGAACGGACACGCGGCCACACCACCCGGCCAAAGTTCAACTGATGGAAACTAAGTGCTGAAGGCGCGAAGACACACGCGGCCAGGCGACACGGCCAAACCTAGACCGATCGAGCACACGCGGTCGCACCACTCAGCCAAACCATGGCCGATGGAGTTCACACTAAGCATGTTTTATTGTTGACCCGGGTTTGTGATGTTCATATATTTTACCATGTTTTCCCTTAGTTTATTCACATCTTTTGCATCTTTTTCTATCCATTTTCACCATTATTGTGTAGCTTTAGGACTAATCATGCATTAGAGTATAGTTGCATTGCATTTGCATCTTTTCATGCATAAACAGGTGATTTTGGAGCTTGAGGAGCATGGAAGTAAAGGAGAAGAGATGTGAAGCTGTCATAAGGAGGAAACAAGGAAGTTAAGGCTGAAGAACCAAAGTCCGGAGTCCAGCTCGACCAAGCACTCGACCGAGTGGGAGATGGACTCGACCGAGTGGAGTTGCACCAGGAGAGCCAGCTCGATCGGTCACTCGACCGAGCACTGGTCGAGTTGACCGATCCGTGGACCACTTTGACTTTTCCCAATTTTAGGGCTTCCACCTTCCCCACTATATAAAGACTTGTACTGCAGCCACCAAAAATATCTAGATTCTATTCCAGCTTTTGAGAACCTAGTTTTTACCTTTTTAGGAATTTTATTCCTTTTGCTTTTTATTTTCCTTTTTAATTTTTAGATTTTGTTCTTAAGAAAAAGAAGATTTCTTCAAACTTGTTTGTTGAATAACTTTCTGGGTTTTAAGAATTTGAGTTTGATTTCTTCTTTAAAGTTGTAGATCTCATTCTTATCTATCTAATCATGCAAGTTTCAATGATTTCTGGGTTTATGATTTGTTTGATCATGTCTTGCTTTGAGTAGTTACCTTAGGATCTTGAGGATGGGTTAGGATAGATTGATCTTGTGGGGTATCTGATTTGATCAAGCTTGATTGTTGTAGATCTCTTCTAGGCTAGATGTTCTTAATGCTGATCCTATATCTGAGAGGGTAGGATCTGATCTCAAGCTTTTTAGCATCACACCAATGTTTAAGAAGCATAGATAAGGCTAGATCTAGAGCTTACCATTAGGCTTGCTAAGAGATTAGAGGTCTTGTTTGGTTTGAGATGTATTGCTTAATGCCTGCTTGTGTAGATTCTTTTCATTGTGAGAGCAAGTCTAGGATTGCATAGGTTTGATTGTCTCTTGACCATGAGAGTGGGAGAGACTTGTCTTAGATTAATATGTCTAGAGATTAGCTCATAGCATTGCTTGAGATTTGTTGATCAAGTTAGATTACCACAATGATTAGTTTATCCCATGAATCCATCCTCAGGAACCTTCTTTGTTTATTGAATTTCTAGTTTAAATATCATCGTTTGCTTGTTGTTTGATTTGATTCAGTATTGCTCTGTTTTTCTTGTCTTGCTCTGTTTTCACGTTTTTACCCAACTCGACCTACACTCGGTCGAGTGCTGATCAAGCTGCTCCCCAGATTCCTTGTTTATGCTTTATGTTTGTCTTGTTTCATTCCTGTTTCATTTCCATTTGCATTCACTTAGCATCTAGTTCATTACTTATCTTGCATTAGTTCTATTTTAGTATTTATAGTTCCTGTTTATGTTCTTGCATCATTGCTTTTATAATCATCTTGTCCTATTTACATTTAGTTCCTAGTTCTTTTAGTTTACTTTCTGCTTTTCATCATTATCATCATAGGATTGTTAGTGACAGACAATCATCATCATATTTGGCTTAACTTAGAATCATATGCACATCTTGATTGTTCACAAGCACTCAGACTGGATTGACACCTCTTATACTGCAACTGCATAAGGGGAATTGAAACACCCATCATCATTCCATTGCACACACCATACACACATCCACCATTCATTACACACACACACAAAACCATGTTTCAATTTGGCGCCGTTGCCGGTTTGAGTTAGTATTTGTGACATTTAGGATCCATATTAGTCTAAGATTAAGTTCCTTTTTGCATTTGTGAAGTTTCTGCACTTGAATCTTGTGTTTGGGGTTGAAGTTCCATTTCAGGTACCACTCGACCAGTCACTCGACCACCACTCGACCGAGTAGTGCTCGAGCACTTGATCGAGCCAGACCCCGGATCTCTGTTCGTCTCTTTTTCCAGTTGTCATACCTTCCTTCTAGAGCCTGTGCTCAGTCGCTTGCTCGGGAAAAATCGCTTGTGAAAGTTGATGCACACAAGGTCCAAAGGAAAGGATACTCTTGTTAAGCATAGTGACAGCATCAACAAGTTGACCAAGGGTGTGGGATCCAAGAAGAAGAGGGTTGTTCAGCAACAACAGGAGGTTCCAGTAGCCATGGATCAGGAGGATCAAGTTCAGAGACCAAGACATATTGGTGCTGGAGATGCACCTAACACTCACAACCAAAGAGCTGGCATAGTACCACCAACAGTTGCCAACAATAACTTTGAGATCAAGAGTGGTTTGATTTCAATGATTCAGACCAATAAGTTTCATGGATTGCCTATGGAAGACCCCCTTGATCATCTTGATGAGTTTGACAGAATCTGTGGCCTCACAAAGATAAATGGAGTCAGTGAAGATGGTTTCAAGCTGAGGTTGTTCCCTTTCTCTCTTGGGGACAAGGCTCATTTATGGGAGAAGACTCTGCCCACTGGTGCTATCACTACTTGGGACCAATGTAAGAAGGCTTTCTTGGCCAAATTCTTCTCCAATGCTAGGACTGCTAGATTGAGAAATGAGATCTCTGGATTTGCTCAAAGGAACAATGAGAGCTTTTGTGAAGCTTGGGAAAGGTTCAAGGGCTACCAAACTCAGTGCCCTCATCATGGATTCAGTATGGAGTCATTGTTGAGCACACTCTACAGAGGAGTCCTTCCAAAGTTCAGAATGCTCCTTGACACAGCCTCCAATGGAAACTTCCTCAACAAACATGTAGATGAAGGCTGGGAGTTAGTGGAGAATCTTGCTCAATCAGATGGCAATTATAATGAAGACTATGATAGGACTATAAGGAGTTCCTCAACTGATCAGGAGGACAAATACAAGAAAGATTTGAAGATGGTCAATGAGAAACTTGACAAGATACTCCTAAGCCAGTCCAAGTCTATTCACTTCATTGGTGAAGAGGAAGCTCCAGTTCAAGGAGGGGAGACTGAGTTTGCTGAGTTGTGCTACATGCAGAACCAAGGTGGATTCAAGGGCTACAATCAAGGTGGTTTCAAGAACAACAACCTATCTTATAGGAGCACCAATGTGGCTAATCCACAAGATCAAGTCTACCCTCCCCAACAGCCTCAACAGCCTCAAGGGTTCCAAAACTATATCCCCAAACAGCAGCAGCAGGTGTTCCAGCCCCAGTTGTGTCCCCCACCAGGGTTTCAGACTAACCAAGGCCAAGAACAAGACCTTAGAGCTATGATACAACAGCTGTTGATTGGTCAAACACAAGGGAAGATAGAGGAAGCCAAGCAGTTTGCAGAGTTAAACCAAAGGCTTACATCCCAGTACAATGACCTGAACATGAAGTTTGAAGGTCTTAACTCTAGAGTCAAGTATATGGAGAGCAATATAGCCTCTTCTTCAGCTCCAAAACCCAACCAACTCCCTGGAAAAGCTGTTCAAAATCCAAAGGAGTTCACAGCCAAGGCCATTCTAATTCAAGAGGAAGAAGTCACTGAGGACAGTGAAGTCCAAGTTTGGGGGAATTCATCAGTTACTGAAGCCCCAAGTGACATCTGTGCAAAGCATCAGGAACCCGCAGGAGAACTCGACCAGGAGCTCGACCACACACTCGATCGAGTGCATGTTCGAGCAGTCGATCGAGCTGAGCAATTGGAAGCTGTCAAGCCTGCTAAGTACATTCCTCCTGCTTACAAGCCTCCTCTACCATTCCCTGGGCGTTTCAAAGCACAGAAGATCAAAGAGTTAAGGGAAATAATTGAGAAAAAGGCATTGTTGGCTAAGCAACAAGAGGAAGAAAGGGTTTTGAAGGAAGAAGCTTTGGTTGAGAAAGAGGAACAAGTGTCAGCCATTCAAGAGATCATAATAGCTTACCAAGAAGAGGAGAGAGGACCTGCCTTGGAACAGTATGAGCCTTATCCTCTCTACAAAAACTTTTGCTTGATTTGTCTAGTAAGAGGGCTGAAGCTCAAGATGAGAAGGATCTTGAGAACCTTGGAGGAGTGATCATTCCAGTAAAGCTCAGTGATCCAGGACCTTTCTATCTACCTTGCACAATCAGCTATCTTCACTACAACCAGTGCCTTTGTGATTTGGGAGCTTCAACAAGTGTCATGCCTTACTCCATAGCCCAAAAGCTTGGAAGGACTGATTTCAAATCTACCAACCTCCATGTGCTTTTAGCTGATGGGACAAATAGAGAGGTAGTAGGCAGATTGGAGAATGTCCCACTTAAGATAGGGAAGGCAAGGATTCACACTGACTTTGTGGTGATAGAGATGGATAAGGAGCCTGAAGATCCAATCTTGCTAGGGAGGCCATTCTTAGCTACTGTTGGAGCAGTCATTGATGTCAAGGAAGGTCTTGTGACCTTGAATATTGCTGAAGATGTGGTCATGAAGTTCAACATCTATAACCCAACCAACCTGCCTACCATTGATGATCAACCCTTCACTATCAAGGAGAAAGTTGATCATGAGGTGTTCAAGGATGAGGGAGACCCTAAAGCTGAGCCTCCACTACAAGAGGATACTGTTGAGAAGCTTAAGAGGTCAGTTCAGGAGTTGACTAGTATGGTTAAGGATCTTCAAGTCAAGCTGAACAAAGGTCTTTGAGGAAGGCAAGGCCAAGGCTCAAGTTTAAGAAGAAATATGGGTTGAGTGTTAAGAGTGAGGTGATTGAGGATCAACTTCACAGTGACCAGGAGGTTCCAGGGAGGATTTCATCACCTCCTTGGTATTTGAACCAAAGTTAAGAAGGGAACCAAAGTCAAGCTTAGTGACTTTAAACAAGCTCACTAGGGAGGAAGTCCCTAAGGTATCCCTTGTACATATGGTTTAATTTTCTTAGTAGTTTGATGTGTTTTGTTTTATGATTTTGTTGGACAGGCTTTTAAGTGGTGATATAGTTGGGTAAGGAGAGATGTGGCCAAAGAGAAGAAGGTTAGCAGGCCCACTCGACCACAAAACAAGAAGTACTCGGCCGAGCTGGATACTAATTGAGGCCCATTCGATTCCCATTCTTCTAGAATGATCGAGTGGAGGGAAGAACAAGGAGAAAATTTTCAAAATTTCAAATTTGGTCAAGGAGCTCGGCCACGTGCTGGTCGAGTGGTGGGGTCGAGTGGCAGCCAAAAAGCAAGTCAAAGATTCCCAATTCAAATTTGAAATGTAAGGACGCTCCAACCTTGTTTTCTTGTCTCCTAGGCTTCTTTAAATAGCCCTTGCTCGATCCTAAACTTCTCACACTTGCTCATTTGCTCAAAACTTTTAAATTATAGCTTTAAATCTCTCTCAAAGTTCATCTCTTGCTCTAGCTTTGTTCTTTCAAGTTTTTAGGTCACTAACCTATTAACTTTGAGCTTTGAGTCTATTTCCCTTCAGTTTCTTTTTGAAAATGTCTTCTAAGATCACCAAGAAGTCCCACAAATCCGCTGCAAGCTCCCAGGAACGTCGTGATGCTGATCTTGAACCAAGAGGGGAAGCTAGGAGAGCCACACGAAGGTCCACTCGATCGACCGAGTGCCGGGTCGAGCAGTCGGTCGAGCCAGGTGCCGAGTCTCAGGAAGAAGCCAATTGTGGAGGATCCTGAGAGGACTGAGAGTGAGGAGGAAAGGGAGCCCACTATTGATGAGATGATAAGGGGATACAGAAACAAAGGGAAGAGGCCAGCAGTTGAAGTGGAGCAAGAAGAAGAAGAAGAGAGTGAAAGTGAGGAGATGAGTGAAGAAGAAGAATTAAGGGATGATGGAGAGGCTGAATCTTGTGGGCTGTCAAAGAAGCAGATGTATGATGCTTTTATGAGAATGGAGTTCCTAGGAACAAGATATCCTCACAAGGAGACCATGGAGAAGCTGGGTATTGATGAAGATGTGGCATGCCTTTTTGAGAAGAGCAACCTCACCAAGTTCATGGAGCTTTGCTTGGAAGGCTATAGAGAGGAAAGCTGTGAGTTCCTAGCCACTGTCAAGCTGCACCAACAACTGAGAAAGACTGCTGAGCATGGAGCTGGTCACATCTCCTTCACCATTAAAGGGAGGAAGCATGAACTTACTTTGAAGAAGCTAGCTGAGGTGTTTGGATTTGAGGTTGGGAGCCATAGGAGTTTGATGGTTCCAAGAGAGGAGTTGTATGCTGTATGGGAGACCATTGGGGACAACAAATATTACTCATCCTCCAACTCCAAGAGTTCAAGGATTAGGAGCCCAGTCTTGAGGTATTACCATAAGGCTCTTGCCAATACCTTCTTTGCAAGAAAGGAGACTGGAAACATCAATGAGGGGGAGCTGAAGATGATTGATTTGGCCCTTAATGGAGTTCTTCTTCAAGCAAGGAATAGAACCATCATCCTTGGCAGCACTGTTGAGACAGATCTTGGAATGGTTTTGATAGACCACATGATACAGTTGAGGAGTTGGGTAGGAAAGCTTGAGAACAAGGGTTCAAGAGGAGCACTCACCATTGGAGGCATCATCACTCCAATCCTTCAAGCTGCCAACATCCAACTAAGAGGAGAAAAAGCCTTACCAAGATGGATTGACTCAAGCTACCTTGCCTCCACCCTCATCCTAGCCAAGGAGATGCACCAAGGCAACCATATATTCAACTTTGAGCTTCCAACACTTGGGAAGAAGCAAGTCATTTTGCCTAACCAAGAGCTGACCACCATTCAAGAAGGAGCCAACATTGATTTTTGGCCAGCTGAGGAGCATTGGTTTGATGGAGTGATTCAACAAAGAGTTGAGGAAGCTGAGAGTGCACATGTAGCTGATGGAGAGGAGCAGTTCTACTTTGAAGATTATGAGCCCAATCCAAGGGATAGTAGAGGAGTAAGGGAGAATGCAAAGAGAATGACTCTCTTGCAAAGATGGAACAAGTGGAATGGGAAGAGGTTTGATAAGCTAAAGAAGAAGGTGACCAACATGGCTAAGTCTATAAAAGGCTTGAAGAAGGAGATTGCTGAGCTAAAGAGTGGAAACTCATCTCCTAGCCAACATTCAAGCCCTTTGAGGAGGAGTAGCTCTACTAGAGCACTTTCAAGGGTTGTGGATCCTGTGGAACCAGCCAGGGCATCAATGTACGAGCCAAATCAGAGGAAAAGGAGCTCAAGTACCCGAGAACGTCAAGTTTCGAGGCACTCGACCGGGTCACTCGAGCACCCACTCGACCGAGCACCCACGATGCACTCGGCCGAGCACTTTCCCAGACCACCTTATGGCTTCCCACCTCCAGCTGCTTATCCAGGTTTTCAACATTACCCACCCTTCCCACCCCAATACTTTATGGATCCCACACTCTACCAGCAGTACCAGCAGTACCAGAATCAAGATTTGGAGGCTCGCAACCCAGCTCGACCCCCCCACTCGAACCAACACTCGACCGAGTCAGGCTCGATTGGCATAGTCGAGCTACCCCAAAGCCCATCTCCAAGCCACCAGCCTGATCCCAGCTACTCCTATGATAGCATGCAAATGGATGTAAACAACTTCTTCCACAATCCCTAAGGTACCATCATCACTTTCCCTTGTTTATACCATAGCATTTCATATTGTGTTTTGTGTTGTGTTTTGTTTTTGTTTATAGTCTTGAATCTTCTCACAACTTTTACACACAGGGACTGTGTGATTTAAGTTTGGGGGAGGGTTCTAGATAGCATTTGATGTTGTGTTTTGTTTTCTTATTTCAAATTTTTATCATCATCATGTTAGCATTTGCATTAGCATCTAAGGCATAGAAAAACCATAAAAATTTGAAAAATTTTGAAAAAAAATCTTTATAAAAAAAAGAGTGTTCATGTAGTTTGCATTGCATTTTAGAATCCTGTTTAGCATGTTTCATGTAGAATTGTATAATGTTTGCATTAGGGATCTATGATGAGTATTTCCTTGTTAGCTTGCTTAAATCACTAGACTAGGATCAATGCCCAAGTTATTAGTACTTTGATGCTAGATGAGTAGTAGGAAGCATAAGATTGAACCAAGCATTGAATTCTTGCATTGTTGCTGGTCTAAGTTGAAGCATGTTGTGATTTGATTCTATTTCCTATTTATAAGAACCTAATATTGACTGTTAATTATCATTGTATGCATTGCTTTAAACTCATGGATACCATATACATATTTGGATCATCTTTCTCCTTTTTACCACTCTTGTTGATCCAAGTAGCTGATTTCACTTTTAGATCAGTTTCCCCTACCCCTTAACCAAACCTTTCTTTCAAGCCTTGTTTATTCTTGTGTGAGTGAGGCCTTTTTGGGATTGAGCTTGGTAGAAAGTGTTAGGTTTGAACTGACAAGAGTAAGACCTTGTGTAGTTCTAGTTTGCATTTTTCAAACTAGATAGGACTAGGTGGTTCACTTGTTGGGTTTGGGACTTTGCTGTTATGAAAAGAAAAGAAAGAAAAGAGAAAGAAAAAGGGTAGAGTCTTTAGGAGAGAAATGTGTTTAAGCAAAAAGCTAAAAGTCTAGTGAAAGGATGGGAAGTAAAGTTGTTATCTAAAATGGTTCTAGTTAAAGGAAAAAGAAAAGAAAGCAAAGAGCAGTTTAGCAAAAAGCTTAAATGTCTTAAGAATAAGAAGAAAAGAGAACCATAGCAATCATTAAGAATCCCCCATCCCACTAGAAAGATCAAATAAGAAACCTCTCCTAAGACTTGAAAACCAAAAGAGAAAAGGGTTAAAGAGAAAAGAAGAAGTTAAAGGGTTAAATGTTTGTCTAAAGTCTTTATATCCAGCTCATTCAACTTGCATCATAGTACTAGTAACTTGGACATTGATTCTAGATGGTCTATTTGCAAGCTTTAGGAGCTGAGATCCCATTTTTTAAACCTCACTTACCTTCTTATGTCTTGTTTATTTGTTTGAGGGCAAGCAAAGACTAAGTTTGGGGGTGTTGATGTTCATATATTTTACCATGTTTTCCCTTAGTTTATTCACATCTTTTGCATCTTTTTCTATCCATTTTCACCATTATTGTGTAGCTTTAGGACTAATCATGCATTAGAGTATAGTTGCATTGCATTTGCATCTTTTCATGCATAAACAGGTGATTTTGGAGCTTGAGGAGCATGGAAGTAAAGGAGAAGAGATGTGAAGCTGTCATAAGGAGGAAACAAGGAAGTTAAGGCTGAAGAACCAAAGTCCGGAGTCCAGCTCGACCAAGCACTCGACCGAGTGGGAGATGGACTCGACCGAGTGGAGTTGCACCAGGAGAGCCAGCTCGATCGGTCACTCGACCGAGCACTGGTCGAGTTGACCGATCCGTGGACCACTTTGACTTTTCCCAATTTTAGGGCTTCCACCTTCCCCACTATATAAAGACTTGTACTGCAGCCACCAAAAGTTTTATTCTAGATTCTATTCCAGCTTTTGAGAACCTAGTTTTTACCTTTTTAGGAATTTTATTCCTTTTGCTTTTTATTTTCCTTTTTAATTTTTAGATTTTGTTCTTAAGAAAAAGAAGATTTCTTCAAACTTGTTTGTTGAATAACTTTCTGGGTTTTAAGAATTTGAGTTTGATTTCTTCTTTAAAGTTGTAGATCTCATTCTTATCTATCTAATCATGCAAGTTTCAATGATTTCTGGGTTTATGATTTGTTTGATCATGTCTTGCTTTGAGTAGTTACCTTAGGATCTTGAGGATGGGTTAGGATAGATTGATCTTGTGGGGTATCTGATTTGATCAAGCTTGATTGTTGTAGATCTCTTCTAGGCTAGATGTTCTTAATGCTGATCCTATATCTGAGAGGGTAGGATCTGATCTCAAGCTTTTTAGCATCATACCAATGTTTAAGAAGCATAGATAAGGCTAGATCTAGAGCTTACCATTAGGCTTGCTAAGAGATTAGAGGTCTTGTTTGGTTTGAGATGTATTGCTTAATGCCTGCTTGTGTAGATTCTTTTCATTGTGAGAGCAAGTCTAGGATTGCATAGGTTTGATTGTCTCTTGACCATGAGAGTGGGAGAGACTTGTCTTAGATTAATATGTCTAGAGATTAGCTCATAGCATTGCTTGAGATTTGTTGATCAAGTTAGATTACCACAATGATTAGTTTATCCCATGAATCCATCCTCAGGAACCTTCTTTGTTTATTGAATTTCTAGTTTAAATATCATCGTTTGCTTGTTGTTTGATTTGATTCAGTATTGCTCTGTTTTTCTTGTCTTGCTCTGTTTTCACGTTTTTACCCAACTCGACCACCCACTCGACCTACACTCGGTCGAGTGCTGATCGAGCTGCTCCCCAGATTCCTTGTTTATGCTTTATGTTTGTCTTGTTTCATTCCTGTTTCATTTCCATTTGCATTCACTTAGCATCTAGTTCATTACTTATCTTGCATTAGTTCTATTTTAGTATTTACAGTTCCTGTTTCTGTTCTTGCATCATTGCTTTTATAATCATCTTGTCCTATTTGCATTTAGTTCCTAGTTCTTTTAGTTTACTTTCTGCTTTTCATCATTATCATCATAGGATTGTTAGTGACAGACAATCATCATCATATTTGGCTTAACTTAGAATCATATGCACATCTTGATTTAGGCCTGGGCAAAATACCCGGATCCGAATATCCGATCCGAACCCGATCCAAAAAACCCGATCCGAATCCGTATCCGAAATTGTAAAGTACCCGAACGGGTTCTGAATCTCTAAATCCGAAAACCCGAATCCGAACCCGATCCAAACCGAAATCCGAACGGGTATCCGAATATACCAACATTATTAATATATAGTAGTAATATATTAGTAATATTTATAGTTTTAATAATATAAGTGTTCAACATATTCAGATTTTTAGATATTTTCGACAATTTGAAGTATTTAAACTGTTTATTAGTAAATTTGGGTAGAAAATACTTTAAATTTTTAGATATATTGCGTATTACTGAATAATTCAGACTAAATTAGATACTAAAATTTTGAGTTTTGTGTATTTCGGGTAATCCGAATCCGAATCCGAAATACCCGAACCGAACCCGATCCGAACCCGAAGTCTAGAAATACCCGAACGGGTCCTATACCTCTAAACCCAAAAATCCGAAAACCCGAAATACCCGAACCGAACCCGAACGGGTACCCGAATGCCCAGGCCTATCTTGATTGTTCACAAGCACTCAGACTGGATTGACACCTCTTATACTGCAACTGCATAAGGGGAATTGAAACACCCATCATCATTCCATTGCACACACCATACACACATCCACCATTCATTACACACACACACAAAACCATGTTTCAGTTTGACCCAGTTTTTTTTGGGTTGACCTAGGTTCTTTTCTCCTTCACTATAAATACTCTAAACCTATTAAGGAGACTTATCTCTTTTCTTATCTTTTGTTAAGTAGCCACCTAGGGTTTCTAAGCTTTTCTACATTTGGTTTTGTTGAATCTTGGTTTGGATTTCCAGTTTTAATAGTAATTTGTCTTTCAAATCTCTTAATCTACAAGCTTTTGTTATGATTTCACAAAGACAAATCCCTTACCTTTGTGTGATCATGTTAGTGAGTAGATCTCTTAAGAACTTTAGGCTTGGTAGATTAGGGAGATAGATGGTTGATCTTTGATGTCTAGGGTTTATTTTATGCATTTCCTATCTTGATTAGTGATAATATTGCTAGATAGCCTTGATCAAGCTTAAATCTAGACTTTAGGATTTCCATACCCACAAGGTGTTTGATGAAATTCCTGAACCACACTTTTTAAGAGCTTTGCATTCCTAGCCAATGGAAATTGATGATTAGGGTGCTTAGTGGTATTTGAACTTGTTCTTAATGTTGGGATTTATGAGACAAAGCTCACAAGAGAGGGAAGATAAACACTTGGTGAATAAATCCCTCTTTACCCACAACAAAAGGACTCATTCTCAAGGAGGAGGAGAGGACATCAACTTGTGATGAACTCACCATAAACAAGCTAGATAGAACCCAAATACTAGAGAGTAAGCGGATCCTACCTAGGAGAAGCACTAGTTTGAGACTATCCCCTTCTAGTATCACAACACTTAGAGTTTGTGTACTTAGGAGAAGGAGGATTAGAATCAGTAATCTAGGCTAAGTAAAGCAGTAAATAAAGAAGAGTTTAGGTGGGTTTAAGAAGAGAATTAGGCTGCCTTAAGGGCAGCCCCTAACCGCTAATTACCTAAACACTCTACATTGCTAATATGAACAAGAACACAAGTAGAGAGGGGAAACGGTTTCTCTTCTATTAGATAAGGTTGTGATATGTTACAAATGAGAGATTACAATGCTTAATATATAGATACAAGAGCATATGACCGTTTAGACATAAGGGAGAGGTGAAAGTGACATATAGCCGTTGGAATCAAGTGGGAGCTTTAGTGAAAGGGACAGCTCCTTCCTTGGTTGTCTTGCTATGCTTCACCAACCAAGGTCCCACATGCTTCCTTCCTTCCTTTCTTTTCCCTTTGTGAGATATTTAACTTCTTCTTGGGCCTCTTCTTCTTATAAGGCCTTTGCTTCACAATTCTTCTCACTTTGCTCTTATGGCCTTGCTGACCACTCTCATTGTGTCCACGGCCCACATGGCCTTACTGGCCACTCTCATTGTGCTCACGGCCTTACTGGCCGCTCCCACACCATTTATGGCCTCCATGGCCACCCTTCTTGTGCTCTTGGCCACTCGCGGCCTTACCGGCCGTCTCGCTCCTTCTTGCACAGCTCGGCCTCACCGGCCTCACTCTCTCTTCTCCTCCTTATATACTAATACTCCCCCGCACGTTTGATCGCCGGGACACCATATGGACCAAAGATCAAGCGTGGACACGTGTCGACTACCTCATTAAAAACCTTAACAAAGAAAACCACTTGGGAGAAAACTTTGTTAAGTAAAAAGAGTGTAGCCTTCACGGTCCTTGATGTCGCAATGATCTTGGTTTGTAAGGACCAGCTCTCTTCTCTTCAAGAGTTGAACCGCTACTACTCCTTAGCCCATCTTGCCTTTAGCACTCCTTATGATCTCCAATCTCCGAATTTCCTTGAGGCTCTCATAGTCTCCTTTACCCCTTAAACAAGTGATAAAGAAGAAAAGAATAAGTGTTTGCTATGAGGAATATCAAAGAAAATTTTAAAGAAAAATCATATGAAAGTGTAAAGACTAGCAATGGAACTAGGTAAATGAATTTAGAAATTTAAATAGAGTAGGGTTTAGAGCACAGCCTTTTTCTTTGGTGTTTTGATGGATAGGAAGGAGAGAGTTGATCATGGATGCGGTTTGAACTCTCTTCTTGAGACCGCTTCCATGTTGGTACCATGTTGAACTTCTAAGCCGCGTCAGACTGATATATGCCCACTGAATCGGACATAACTTTTGAACGACTGCTCGGATTGGTCTGATTTCACTTCCACTGGCAAGAAGACTCTATGGTCTACAACTTTTGTGAAGAACGCGGAAGCTGAATCGCAGTGGAAGGCTTTCGTCCGAGTCGATCTTTGAGACGCGTCTTTGTCAACATGGATTTGAAACCTTGGCACACCAACGACCTTAAAGTCTTGTGCACCTCCAAACTTTGACACTCATCAAACGTGGGATTGATTCATCATTCCACACCAGTTTTCTTCTCCCCTTGCTCCTCTACCATAGACCATTCCTCTTGACCAATTCCTTGAGTTCGCCGGCCGGACTCCCTCTTGGTGTTGCCTTGAGTTTTGACTTGGCTAGATTCGCCTAAGAGGGCATCACTTCTGGTTGCGAATGGTTCTAGCTCCCCCGTAAGCTCCTAGTGCCTCCATTTGGCCGTTGACACAACCACACAAACTTTGGAGCTGATTCATCGCCTTCCACCAACTTGATGGCCATCGGTTCTAACTTCCAAGCATTGTGATGCGCCAACCACTTCACCACCTTTAAACCATGAACCTGTTTGAGATCAAGACAGATTCTAAACAAGAGATGGTGAGAGATTAGAGAATAGAGAATATTACTGAAAGTAAAATAGAATTTAGAGAATAAGTAACCAAGAATTAGAGAATTAAAGAGAATATGGGCGGAAGTATAAGGGAGAATGGAGAGTAGAATATAGAATTTGCTCAAGAGTTCTTATGGACAGAGCACACTCTGTTTTCTTGAGTTGAAACAAGCTTTGACAGCCAAGAACATCCAAGAAGACAATCTCTTTTGGTGTTTTAATGGCTGAAACACTATGGACCATTGGACAATCAATTTATCCAACGGTTTAAGACACTTCTCATGGTAGAATCACTTAAACAAGTGTTCTCCAAGAGTCTAATGCCTTCAAGAATCACGAAATAGCATATAGAAGATGCTTTCCATGTTCAAAATTCAAAATAAGAGAAGAAACACCTTTGGAACAACCTTTTGTCCATTGGTTAAAAGAATGCATCTTGGACCACCTTGAATCTATTTGACCAAGTGGGCCATACATGCTAAAAAAAAACAACATCTCTCTCTCCCTCAAGCTCGAATTTGGACACCATATGACCAGAAACAAAGCTTTCTCAACATTGAGATGAAGGAGAAAGGATCTAACAACAAAAGCAAAATTAAAGCTTTTAAAAGACTAAGCTAAGCAAATTAACACTTAAGCGAAATCTAAAGCTTTAACTAAGCTAACTCCTAAGACAATCAGCTTGAGAACGAGTTTGAATCACCAAGAACAGAGCCTGCTCTGATACCATGTTGGGATTTATGAGACAAAGCTCACAAGAGAGGGAAGATAAACACTTGGTGAATAAATCCCTCTTTACCCACAACAAAAGGACTCATTCTCAAGGAGGAGGAGAGGACATCAACTTGTGATGAACTCACCATAAACAAGCTAGATAGAACCCAAATACTAGAGAGTAAGCGGATCCTACCTAGGAGAAGCACTAGTTTGAGACTATCCCCTTCTAGTATCACAACACTTAGAGTTTGTGTACTTAGGAGAAGGAGGATTAGAATCAGTAATCTAGGCTAAGTAAAGCAGTAAATAAAGAAGAGTTTAGGTGGGTTTAAGAAGAGAATTAGGCTGCCTTAAGGGCAGCCCCTAACCGCTAATTACCTAAACACTCTACATTGCTAATATGAACAAGAACACAAGTAGAGAGGGGAAACGGTTTCTCTTCTATTAGATAAGGTTGTGATATGTTACAAATGAGAGATTACAATGCTTAATATATAGATACAAGAGCATATGACCGTTTAGACATAAGGGAGAGGTGAAAGTGACATATAGCCGTTGGAATCAAGTGGGAGCTTTAGTGAAAGGGACAGCTCCTTCCTTGGTTGTCTTGCTATGCTTCACAACCAAGGTCCCACATGCTTCCTTCCTTCCTTTCTTTTCCCTTTGTGAGATATTTAACTTCTTCTTGGGCCTCTTCTTCTTATAAGGCCTTTGCTTCACAATTCTTCTCACTTTGCTCTTATGGCCTTGCTGACCACTCTCATTGTGTCCACGGCCCACATGGCCTTACTGGCCACTCTCATTGTGCTCACGGCCTTACTGGCCGCTCCCACACCATTTATGGCCTCCATGGCCACCCTTCTTGTGCTCTTGGCCACTCGCGGCCTTACCGGCCGTCTCGCTCCTTCTTGCACAGCTCGGCCTCACCGGCCTCACTCTCTCTTCTCCTCCTTATATACTAATACTTAATGCTTGCTTGTCTTGTGATTACCTTTGGAAATTGTTGATTATCATTTGACTAGCATAGGATCTCTATCATGGAAATGAATTGATTTGCATTAGTGTTCTAGCCATAGGATTGTTCTTGATTGTTACTTAGACATCTAGGATTGATTAGCTATCTCCCAAGTCAATTACCTTGCCCAAGGTTCTCTTGTTAATTCTTGATTTTCAGTATATTTGCTATTTGAGTTTGTCTGCCTTGAGTTTGCATTGTCTTGTTTACTTTATTTGAGTGACTTTGATTAGTTAAGTAGTAACATAAGAACCTCATTCTTGTTTAAGAATAGATTAAGCATTTTGTGTATTCTTGGTATGTTGGTTAATGCAAATTGTGGATTGATAATAATTGATACTGAAAATAACTACATCAATTTGGCGCCGTTGCCCGTTTGCATTCTAATTGACCATTAGGATTTCAACTTTGCTTGAGACTATTCATTTACTTTGCACTGTCTGTTACATGGATTGCATTGGTGGGTTGTCTTTGATTTTCAGGGTGTATGAACTTGAGAAGCCACGGCCTAGCACACTTGTTTCAGCCTGTAGACGACGTACCCCGACTTGAAAGAGAGAACCGCCGTTTAGCCCGCCAAGCCATGGACAACAATCCGCCCCCTGCTGCTGGACCTAATGGAAATGATCAGCACAATGACAACCAAGCTCCTGTCCACCCTCCAAGACAACCAAGAGTCATTGGAGCTTTTGATCAACCAAACATTCATGGGAACCGTCAAGGAATTAGAGCACCGGCTGTTGAGAATAACAACTATGAGATCAAGTCCAGTCTTATTAACATGGTGCAGATCTCAAAGTTCCATGGCCTACCTATGGAAGACCCTCTTGATCACTTGGATCAGTTTGATATGATGTGTGGGACAGTAAAAATCAATGGTATCTCTGATGATGCATTCAAACTCCGCCTATTTCCGTTTTCTCTTGGAGATAGAGCTAGGACTTGGGAGAAGAACCTACCAGTGGGATCAATCACCTCTTGGGATCAGTGCAAAAGAGCCTTCCTCTCCAAGTTCTTCTCAACTACAAGAACAGCAAGGTTGAGAAATGAGATATCAAGCTTTGCACAAAAGGGAAATGAGAGTTTTTGTGAAGCATGGGAGAGATTCAAGGGCTATACTATGCAATGTCCTCATCATGGTTTCTCCAAGGAGTCTCTTCTTAGCACACTGTACAGGGGAGTGCTACCAAAGATAAGAATGTTGCTTGACACAGCAAGTAATTGAAACTTCCTTGGTCAAGATGTTGATGTTGGTATGACTTTGGTGGAGAATCTTGCTCAAAAGTGATGGTAGCTATGGGGAGGATTATGATAGAACACCAAGAGATCACTCTGATATGCATGAGCATCACCGCAAGGAGATCAAAGCATTGAATGACAAGATGGATAAGATGATTCTTGCCACACAAAAGCCAGTCCATTTTGTCACCGAAAGTGATGTGTATCAAGGAATGTCAAGAGGGAATAGAAGCTTGTGTTGAGGGACAAGAAGAGGTCAATTATGTGGGTGGACAAGTGTATAACAAGTTCAATCCCAATTACCGCAACCATCCTAACCTCTCTTACCGCAGCACAAATGTTGAGAACCCACAAGATCAGTCTTATCCACCACAAAAACCACCTGGTTTTCCTTCTCAACCCAATTATCAACAAAAGCCACAAGGGAATTATCAAGGAAAGCCTCAAAGCTACTCCCAACCTCAACAACAAATGCATGCACCACAACCTCAAGGTCAAGTAGATGACACAAATGCTCTACTTAGACAACTCCTAGAAGGCCAAGGGAGAGGAGCTATTGAACTTGCTACACAAATGAAGGCCATACACCATAAGGTTGACAATGTCTATGGTGAGTTGAATGCTAAGTTTGAGAGGCTGCAAACACAAGTCCAAGGACAAGCTTCCTCCTCCTCTACAAGACAAATGGGTTCCTTACCGGGAAAACCAGAACCAAACCCAAAGGAGTTTGTAAACGCCATCATGTTGAGAAGTGGTAAGCAGCTACCAACTAATGAGCTCAATAGGGACATTGAGCCTAAAGGAGGGGAGGTAGTGGTTGAGATTGATGATGAAGATGAGCTGATATTGAAAGATTTGGGTAAAGATAAAGAAGCTGATGGAGTTGTGGTTGACAAAGGGAAGAGTAAAGTGGTTGAGGAGCCTAAGCAAGACAAGGCCATTGATGACATTTCCAAGAAAATTAAAGGTGCTACCAAAGAAACTCTGTTTGTGCCTCCACCTTCTGAACCAAGGCTGCCATTTCCTGGGAGGTTCAAGAAGCAACAAGTTGACAAGTATAGAGCCATGTTTGATGCACAAATGAAGGATGTTGCTATTACAATGCCTATCATTGATGCATTCTTGTTGAACCCCTCTTACAGCAAGTTCCTCAAAGATGCAGTTTTGGAGAAGAAGAAAGCTCTGCAAGGAATGGTTATCTTGACTCATGAGTACAGTGCTATTATTCAAAACAAGGTAGTAGCAAAGAAGCTTGAAGATCCTGGTAGCTTTACTCTCCCTTGCACTCTAGGACCTTTATCTTTTGGCCATTGCTTATGTGATTTGGGGTCTAGTGTGAGTTTGATGCCACTCTCAGTTGCAAAGAGATTGGGTTTCACACACTACAAGAAGTGTATGATCACCCTTGTTCTTGCTGATAGGTCAGTTAGAACACCAGTTGGAGTACTTGAAGATCTACCAGTGATGATTGGTCATTTTGAGATTCCAACTGACTTTGTTGTTCTTGAAATGGATGAAGAACCAAAGGATCCACTCATCTTGGGGAGACCATTCCTAAGAACTGCTGGAACAATGATTGATGTGAAAGGTGGGAAGATACAGCTGAATTTGGGAAAGGAAGCTTTGACTTTTGACATCAACCAAGTGATGAGGAAGCCTACAATTGGCGGTCAAGTGTTCTATATAGAGAAAATGGAAGCTTTAGCTGATGAGCTTTTGGAGGAATTGGCCATAGAAGATGAGCTCCAAAGCACTTTGACAGTTAAGCAAGGAGAGTTTGGGTTACTTAAGGAGGACAGTGAAGGATATCAAAAGATTCTTGATTCTCACAAGCCTTCTAAAGATGGTGAAAGCTTCCTTGAGTTGAAAAAGGAAGTGGTGTGTTCAGTTGAGGTAAATTCAAATGAGGATTGGAGTGAGCTTAAGGCACCCAAGATTGAACTCAAACCACTCCCTAAGGGGCTAAGGTATGCTTTCCAAGGTAAAAACTCTACTTACCCTGTCATTATCAATGAGGAGCTTAGTGAACATGAAACTGTTACTCTTCTAAATGAATTGAAAAAGTTTAGGAGAGCTATTGGTTATTCACTAGATGACATAAAAGGGATTTCTGAAACTCTTTGCATGCATAGGATTCATTTAGATGATGAATCAATGACTTCCATTGAACCACAAAGAAGGTTAAATCCTAACTTAAGAGATGTGGTGAGGAAAGAGATTCTTAAACTCCTTGATGCCGGTATCATATATCCCATATCGGATAGTACATGGGTTTCTCCTATACATGTGGTACCAAAGAAAGGAGGAGTTACAGTTGTTAAGAATGATAAAGATGAGCTAATTCCTACTAGGACTATAACTGGTCATAGAATGTGTATAGATTATAGGAAACTCAATGCTGCTTCTAGAAAAGATCACTTTCCTTTACCATTTATTGATCAAATGTTAGAGCAGCTTGCTAGTCATACTCATTATTGCTTTCTTGATGGTTATTCTGGTTTCTTTCAAATCCCCATACACCCCAATGATCAGGAAAAGACTACTTTCACATGTCCTTATGGTACTTTTGCTTATAGAAGGATGCCATTTGGGCTGTGTAATGCTCCAGCTACTTTCCAAAGATGCATGATGTCAATTTTTTCTGACTTAATTGAGGATGTTGTGGAGGTTTTCATGGATGACTTCTCTGTCTATGGAGATTCTTTTTCTGGTTGTCTTTCTAATTTGTGCAGGGTCTTAAGAAGGTGTGAGGAAACAAATTTAGTCTTGAATTGGGAGAAATGTCACTTCATGGTGAAGGAAGGAATTGTTTTGGGTCATAAGATCTCCGAGAAAGGCATTGAGGTTGATAGAGCTAAGATTGATGTGATGACCAATCTAGCACCTCCAAATTCGGTCAAGGGAATAAGAAGTTTTTTGGGCCATGCTGGGTTCTACAGGAGGTTCATTAAAGACTTCTCAAAGATTGCTAGACCTCTTACAAGGCTGTTGTGTAAGGAAGTTGAATTTGAGTTCAATGAGGAGTGTCTTCAAGCTTTCAAGAAGATAAAGGAAGAGTTGATTAGTGCTCTAATAGTTCAAGCCCCAGATTGGAATTTGCCATTTGAAATCATGTGTGATGCTAGTGACTATGCAGTTGGAGCAGTGCTTGGTCAAAGAAAAGATAAGAAGCTTCATGTCATATACTATGCAAGTAGAACATTAGATGAGGCTCAAGTCAAAAAAGAGCTCCTAGCCATTGTCTTTGCATTTGAGAAGTTTAGGCAATACTTGGTGGGTTCAAAAGTGGTTGTTCACACTAATCATGCAGCATTGAAATATCTTTTAGCAAAGAAGGATGCTAAACCAAGGCTGTTAAGATGGATTTTGCTACTTCAAGAGTTTGATTTGGAGATTAAAGACAAGAAGGGCATTGAGAATGGGGTAGCTGATCATTTATCAAGATTGAGGATTGACAATGAGGTTCCAATCAATGATGCACTTCCTGAAGAGCAGATAATGGCAATTCAACTACTTGACAAGACCAATGAGACTTGGAAGAAGCTTGGAGAGGTCATGAGGTTGGAAGAGAATGGCCCTTGGTATGCTGATTATGTTAACTACCTTGCTTGTGGAATTGAGCCACCAAATATGGTTGGGTATGATAGAAAAAAATTCTTCAGGGACATCAACAACTACTATTGGGATGCACCTTACCTTTACACTCTTTGTAAAGACAATATTTATAGAAGATGTGTTGCCAGAGAAGAGATAGAAGGTTTAGTAGAACTTTGTCATGGAGCAGCCTATGGAGGTCATTTTGCTACATTTAAAACAGTCACCAAGATCCTCCAAGCTGGTTTGTGGTGGCCAACTATGTTCAAGGACACTCAAGAGATCATCTCCAAGTGTGATTCATGTCAAAGAAAAGGAAACATCAGTAGGAGGAATGAAATGCCACAAACTCCTATCTTAGAGGTTGAAGTTTTTGATGTATGGGGAATTGACTTTATGGGACCATTTCCTTCTTCCTATGGTAACAATTACATACTTGTGGCTGTTGATTATGTGTCTAAATGGGTAGAAGCCATAGCCAGTCCTACCAATGATGCAAAGGTTGTGTTGAAGTTGTTCAAGACAATCATTTTTCCAAGGTTTGGTATTCCAAGAGTGATCATTAGTGATGGAGGGAAACACTTTATCAACAAGGTCTTTGAGAGTCTTCTCAAGAGACATGGAGTGAAGCATAAGGTTGCTACACCTTATCATCCCCAAACTAGTGGTCAGGTTGAGATTTCAAACAGAGAAATCAAGTCAATTCTTGAGAAAACAGTTGGTATCACAAGGAAAGATTGGGCAAAGAAGTTGGATGATGCTCTATGGGCATATAGGACTGCCTACAAGACACCAATTGGAACAACTCCATTCAACCTTCTCTATGGAAAGTCTTGTCATTTGCCAGTTGAGTTAGAGTATAAAGCAATGTGGGCAGTTAAGCTTCTTAACTTTGACATCAAGAGTGCTCATGAGAAACGCTTGGTGCAATTGAATGAGTTAGAGGAGATCCGCCTTGAAGCTTATGAGAGTTCAAAAATCTACAAGGAGAGGACAAAAGCATTCCATGACAAGAGGATTCTTCCAAGGGTTTTCAAGGAAGGAGATTTGGTGTTGCTGTTCAATTCCCGCTTGAAGCTATTCCCGGGAAAGCTCAAGTCCCGCTGGTCTGGACCATTCAAGATCAAAGAGGTTAGACCTTATGGAGCCTTTGTGTTGCTGAACAAGGCTGGAAATGAGTTTGTGGTTAATGGACAGAGGCTAAAGAACTACTTGGCAAATGACTTCATTGAGGAGGGAACAAGTGTTTCTCTCTCAGACCCTCAAAACGCCTAAGCGGCGCGGTAACGTCAAGCTTAGAGACGTAAAACAAGCGCGCTTGGGAGGCATTCCCATGGTATCCTTATGTAAATATCCTCTACTTTTCTTTTAGTTGTGTGTTTGAATTTGTGTGTTTCTGAGTATTAAGCATTAGAATGTTTGGGAGACTTGTGTGAACTTGGTGTTGAACAGGTTGGTTTTGGTGTGAAGGCACACGCGGCTAGGAGACGCGGCCAAAGGCTCCCAGCGTGAGTTGCATCGGCCACAACACGCGGTCAAAATAGGGCCGATCGAGGATCACGAGTGATTGTTGGGTTTTGGTGCGAAGGCACACTCGGCCGGGAGACGCGGGCAAATCCTCACCGCGTGAAGACCATCGGCTAAGGTACGCGGTCAAACCATGACCGATTGCGAATCAAAGGAACATGTGGTCTAAAGTGCGAACGTACACGCGGCCAAGAGACGCGGGCAAACCGTCACCGCGTGAGGATAATCGGCCATGACCATCGGCCAAAATGAAGCCGAGTGAAAATCAACATGAATTGTTGATCCTTGGTGCGAACGCACACGCGACCAGGCGACGCGGCCAAAGCACCCCCGCGTGCTAACCATCGGCCATGACCATCGGCCAAAGGCTGACCGATTGAGTCCACCAAGGTAAGTCTTCTTTCTCGTTTTCGGTTTAATTCGGTTCAATCCTACTAAACCAGTTTGATCTTGGCCGGTTTGATCCTTCTCTCAACCTCCTAAAACCCGATTTCTTCTTCTCTCTTCTCACTTTATCGAATTACATCCCTTAGAACACTAAAATCTTTGTATCTCTCTCATCTCTCAATCGATTTCAAAGAACTTTTGTGTGATAGTCTGGGTTTTTCAAGCTCCTTTAATTTCTTCTGCTCTCAACTACCAGTTCTGCTTCTCTAGTTTTCAATTGCAAGGTATAACACTCTATCTCCCTTTTTTTTTCCCCTTTCAAGTTTAAACACATTATGTGCTAGATTCAACCAGCTAGTTATTTATGCCTTGATTTAGGGTTGTTGAACTTCATAGTAGCTTTAGCTGGTTTAGATTTCGTTTAAATTGCTTTGTTTGGTGTTTAATTTCAAAAATTTTGATTTATGAGCTTTTAGGGTTCTTGAGATTGAGAAAGTCAAAATTTTGGGGAAATTTTAATTTGATAGTTTCTTTACCTTTTCTTTTGTTCATTTAATCATCCTGGAAGAGACTAACAGTTTTGAAGGCAAATTGACATAGTTAAGGGATAATCAAAATTCCTAAATTTTTATGAGGCAAATTTTGAGTTTGTTTGTGAAGTATTTGTCACAGTTTGTTCACTTGGTTTAATTTTGTTGATTTATCTTCTAGATACTAGGCACTTTTTAGCTGTGGTTACAAATTGTGGCTCCTAGTGAGCCTTACTAATATCTTTCAAGTGTTTTTGTGTATTTTAGAGAGGAACAATGGGTAGAACCAACTTGAAACCTGGAGAAAGACAAACAAAGTCAAAGGAGGTAGTGGAAAGGGTTGTTGAAAAGAAGAAGAAAAAGGCAGTCCCTTCTAAGTCTTCACTTGCTTCACAAAAAGTTTCAACAAGCAAGAAGAAAAATAAGGAGCCTGTGATTGAGAATAGTGATTCAGAGGAAAGGGGTATGAGTGAGAGTGACTCTGAACTTCCACCACTTCCAGCTGCTAAGGAAAAGCAGAGCAAGCAACTTAAGAAGAAGCCTACCTACTCCCAACTGATGCAGCGACTTAAGCAAATTAAGTTTGCTCCAACTAGATACCCAGATCATGAGTTCCTTCACAATGCTGGCCTCCTTGAAGACATGCAGACTATCTTCACAACTTTGGGATTAGGACAGTTCTTCAATATGGCTTTTCCCACCTATGTTGAGCCAACAAGAGAGTTCCTTGCATCCTTGTCAGTAACTTATTATGAAGATGAGATGGTAGGGGAAGCTAATGATCTTGGGCATTTTGAGTTTAAGGTTCAAGGGAAACACTACAAGATGACTTTTGGAGAGTTAGGGGCTATCTATGGGTTTCCACCAGGAACAAGGTTGGAATACAACATCAACCCAAGGGAGTTCCGTTCTTTTTGGCAAGATATTGGAGTGGGAAAGTACAAACCTGGTCAGCTCAAGAACTCAAGCATCCAGCATCCTACAGTGAGATATGCTCACAAGGTTCTCTCTCACACTCTTTTTGCAAGAAGAGAAGCTGGAGGTGTTCAGGCAAATGAACTTGGTTGTCTTCTAGCAGGGCTGCAGCCTTTCATAAGGACTTATGAAGGAGGGAACCAGCCATTTGCCAGTGCTGAAAACACATGTGTTGCTGCTGTCTTCCTCCATCAAATGCTCCATTACCAAAATTGGGCTTGGACTACAAATGATAAGACACCAATTCTGAGTATGGGTGGTCTAGTCACCCCCATCTTACAGGCAAAAGGGGTTCCGCTTGGAGAATTTGACCATGACATTGCAAGGCTTGATCCAGTCTACCTCAAGAAGACAACTTATTTGGATGGCCAAACTGAAAAAGGGTTTTATGTCTACTATGGGTACATCTTCTCAAGCTTTAGGAAGAAGAGGCTCTTGCTCCCTCAAAAGGATGTCACATCTCTCTATGCCATGTTTGGAATATGCTGCCAAATACAAGATGACTTCCTCTACTCCTTTAAGGATGATGGACCAGTGATTCCAATAACAACTTCAAATAATGTGAGAAGTCAGGCTGAGGACAATCAACAAGAAGCCCCTCCTAGCCCAACCTATGGCAGTGCTAGGTATGCTTTCCAACCATTTGAAGAGGCTACTTCAAGCAAGTCTCTTAGAGAAGCACACAGCCACATCCATCTCCTCCAGCGTTTAGCTAACTGGCAAGGGAAAAACATCAAGAAGCTGGTCAAGGGAATGAAGAGTTTGCACAAAAGATTGAAGAATGTGGAAGCAAAACTAGCCATTGCAAGTACCTCTAATCCAAACCCTGAAGTTGTTGTGGACTCAAGAGAAGAACAAGAAGATGAAGTTGAGGATGAATTGGAAAGGCACTCATTCCATGGTGAACCTAGCACTGCCCTTGGTTTCTATGACCCACCTAGAGCTTCAGCATATGAGAGGAGGCAAAGGAGGAAGAGAAGAGCAGAGAGGTCTCCAACACCATGTACTAGTAACTCCTCCTACTCTCTTGACTTCTCCATGGACTAGAGGTACACTCCAAGACCTTGTACATAGAGTCTTTTTCTTATTTTCATTTTATTTATTTATTCTCCTCTTGTTAGTATCTCTCTTGGACTTTTCTCACACAGGGACTGTGTGAATTAAGTTTGGGGGAGAGACTAGCCATCTAATATTGTGTTCTGTTTTGATTTTCATGTTTTGTGTGATGCATTGTTAATAGCTATGTTTTGAGAAAAATCAAAAAAAAATTTGAAAATTTTTTTAAAAAAAAAAAAAAAAAAAAAAAATGCATTTAGCTTTGCATATTCATTCTTGTCTTTAGGATTGAGTCTAGAAGCATTTAGTATGCATTTGCATTGGGGATAATGATGAAATTGCCTTGTAAAGGTTGAGTCTTAGGATTGAACCCAAAGCCCTCATTTATAGTTCATTGGTGCTAGATTAATCTTTGGGAAAAAATGAAGAATCTAGGCCTAAAAGCATTGTGTCACTTGAAAGCATTTTCATCTAGTGTAAAGCTTGCTTGATAATTGTTTCATCTCTATATTATTTGGACTTTAATTTGATCTTAAAATTATCTTGCATATGGACTATGAATGCTTGCTCATGGAACTTTCATTTGGGTTAACTATCTCTATTTGCCACTCTATTTTTTTTTAACCCAATCTCTTGCCACGCCTTTGAACCCCAGCCTTTTCTTTCAAGCCTTGTATTGATTTGTTGAGTGAGGCCTCTTCTTGATAATTCTATAGGTTGTGAAATTTTGAGAGTATTGAGAATGACAAAGAACTGGCTCTTGTTTTAGCTAGGCTTGGAATCTTTATAGCTAGCTAATAGGACTGGTTTTGAAAGAAATAGGTGGTTAGAATGTTGATTTGGGTTCAAGTTTGGGAACAAGAGAGATTAAGAAGGGAAGTAAAGGTTTACTTGGTCAAAAGAAAAGAAAAGTCTCTAAGGTTAAGTTAATTATAAGCTCTAAGTCTCAAAGAAAAGGGATAGAAAGTATTGCTATAGTCTCCTAGAATCAAATTGAAAAAGAGTAAAGGAAATGAAACAAAATTGGGAGTATAGCATAGAATGAATAAGAAAGAAAATGAGCTAGCGTTTTAAGCAAGAATAGCCTTAGAGATTCAATGAAAAAATAAAGAATTAAGACCATAAGTAAAAAAAAAAAAAAAAAAAAAAAAGGTTGAGTTTTTGGGTTTAAAAGAAAGATAAGGAAGAAGAATAAGGGGTAGAAAAGCTTTTAGGTGGGTAGAACATCAAGAGCTAAGCTTTGTATGCCCAAATTATTCTTGGTCTTAGATAGATTTCATGACTGTCTAGCATTCCTCTTTGTTTGAGAGTTAACCACCCAAAAACACCATTATCCAACCACTTTATAAACAGCCTTTCCCTTAAACCAATTGAGCTTGATTTATTTTCCATTTGCAAGATCACACCAAACACTTTAATGAATGTGAAAGAGATGTTCAATAGGATTGCAAGTCTTTGCCAATAGATAGAAGATGAACTAGAGTGGTGCATTGTGTTAGGCTTAGAAAAATATTTGTAAGGACTTTGATTGATCTTAGCACCATTGAACTGCATCTAAGGACTTTGGTTTGAATCCTTTATCTCATGCTTTTAGGTTCTGAGTCCCATTTTTAAACCTCTCTCTCTCACTTTTTGTTTGGTTTTTGCTTGAGGACCAGCAAGAGATAAGTTTGGGGGAGTTGATATCTTGTGTTTTTGTTGGGTTTTAAGCCTTATTTTTGCATAGTTTTGTTGCATAATCATGTCATTCTAGGTTGTTTTAGGAGCATTTGCATCTAGTTGTTATCTTTCAGGTTCTTGGAGTGATCCCTACACATTTGGAACATTTGGGTCAGTTTTATTGCAAAGAGGGGTAGTTGCCGAGGAGATGAAGGCGCGAAGGCACACGCGGCCATCCCACGCGACCAAGAGCTCCCCGATCGAAGCCACGCGGCCACACCACCCGGCCAAAGCTCAACCGATGGAGTTCAGATGACCAAGGTGCGAAGACACGCGCGGGCACAACACGCGGCCAAACCATGGCCGATGGAGTTTAGATGATCAAGGCGCGAACGGACACGCGGCCACACCACCCGGCCAAAGTTCAACTGATGGAAACTAAGTGCTGAAGGCGCGAAGACACACGCGGCCAGGCGACGCGGCCAAACCTAGACCGATCGAGCACACGCGGTCGCACCACTCGGCCAAACCATGGCCGATGGAGTTCACACTAAGCCTGTTTTATTGTTGACCCGGGTTTGACCCAGTTGTTTTTGGGTTGACCTAGGTTCTTTTCTCCTTCACTATAAATACTCTAAACCTATTAAGGAGACTGATCTCTTATCTTATCTTTTGTTAAGTAGCCACCTAGGGTTCCTAAGCTTTTCTACATTTGGTTTTGTTGAATCTTGGTTTGGATTCCCAGTTTTAATAGTAATTTGTCTTTCAAATCTCTTAATCTACAAGCTTTTGTTATGATTTCACAAAGACAAATCCCTTACCTTTGTGTGATCATGATGATTAGTGAGTAGATCTCTTAAGAACTTTGGGCTTGGTAGATTAGGGAGATAGATGGTTGATCTTTGATGTCTAGGGTTTATTTTATGCATTTCCTATCTTGATTAGTGATAATATTGCTAGATAGCCTTGATCAAGCTTAAATCTAGACTTTAGGATTTCCATACCCACAAGGTGTTTGATGAAATTCCTGAACCAAACTTTTTAAGAGCTTTGCATTCCTAGCCAATGGAAATTGATGATTAGGGTGCTTAGTGGTATTTGAACTTGTTCTTAATGCATGCTTGTCTTGTGATTACCTTTGGAAATTGTTGATTATCATTTGACTAGCATAGGATCTCTATCATGGAAATGAATTGATTTGCATTAGTGTTCTAGCCATAGGATTGTTCTTGATTGTTACTTAGACATCTAGGATTGATTAGCTATCTCCCAAGTCAATTACCTTGCCCAAGGTTCTCTTGTTAATTCTTGATTTTCAGTATATTTGCTATTTGAGTTTGTTTGCCTTGAGTTTGCATTGTCTTGTTTACTTTATTTGAGTGACTTTGATTAGTTAAGTAGTAACATAAGAACCTCATTCTTGTTTAAGAATAGATTAAACATTTTGTGTATTCTTGGTGTATTGGTTAATGCAAATTGTGGATTGATAATAATTGATACTGAAAATAACTACATCAACAAGTGGTCTTTGTGACGGTCCTGTTTAGAACATTTGTTTGGCCTTGGTGGCAGTCCTGTTTAGGAAATTTGTTTGGTCTTGGTGGCGGTCCTGTTTAGGACATTTGTTTGGCCTTTGTGGCATGTAGATGATCATTGTGTGGTCATGAGATATTCTAGTAAGGGGATATGTGGTTGGTAGGACATTGTGTTGTTTTATGCGAGCCACGGGAAGGAAACCTGGTTAGGGATAGGACTCAGACGTGTTCAGAATTGCTTGCTCACGAATCTTGGGGGACTTTAGTTCTCCTAGTACTACCATATTCAGAGACTTTGTGGCTTGAGAGTATGGTTGGTATATCGACTTTGGATGATGATCTGGAGCCGCGCTGTAGGGTGGCAACCCGAGAGACGAATATTGGACTTCCTTATATATATTTTGGCATGCGGGCTTAGGCCCGATGAGGAGCCAACATTATGGCATGCAGGTTTCAGCCTGATGAGGAGCCAATACGTACTCAAGGTTAAGGCCTATGAGTAAAGGAAAGTCCAAAAGTCGAGAGTAAATAATGCCTGGAACATGAGTCTATCGCCCAGAGGTGACCTTCGTAGATCGGTCAGAGGTAGTGCGGCCGTGGAGACGGTTGTACGGGGGTCCTTGACTAATGGTTGTTCGAGATTTGAGGACGAATCTATGTTAGTGGGGGAGAAATTTTAACATCCGCGAACCGAAATCCCTGTTTAGGGGAAGCATCGGTCGATGCACTATGTGTATCCATCGATGCAAGGTCGATTCTATACGGACAAATTTTAGTTAAACATTGCGTTTTGGGGTTAGGAAAACCATGGAATCGCTTCCAAAAGCATAAACTCGAGGGTTTGGCCGAGTTTGGCCATTTTTTGCGAGAAAAGAAAAGAGAGAAAGAGTTCTAAGTGTTCTTGGTGAGATTTTGGGAGTTTGGGCGGTTCCTGTAGAGATCTGTAGCTGGGATCATTGTATTAGCTTTCTAGGAGCGTTGTTTTGCTTGTTTGAGGTTCAGAATCTTCTTGGCAAAGGTGAGTGCATGACCATGGCTTATCTAAGCTTAAGATTTCTCTGATCTGCTTGTTTATGTGTTGTTTAGATTGTTAGAACGTTGTTTAAGGCTTTGTGAAGCTTTCTTGTGGCTTGGGATCGAGTTTGATGGTTGTAGGAACGAAGATCCGGCGAGAAGCTTCGGGGAAAATGATGCTCGGCACGTGCGTCGGTCGATGCACTTTGTACGTCGTTCGATGCAATGCGAGGACAGCGCATTTTGACCTAGGAGCGTCGGTCGATGCCATGTGGAGGCGTCAGTCGATGCAAGTAGGGATTTCGTGCAATGTTGAGCATGCATCGGTCGATGCAGTGTTAGTGTCGGTCGATGCAGGTTAGTCTTGCATCGGTCGATGCAAGCTTGTGTCGGTCGATGCAACCCCTGTTGGTGTCGGTTGATGCATGGTTGGTGTCGGTCGATGCAGTTCCTGGTTTGTTTGTTGATTGTTGTTTGATGGTTAGAGTATCTCAATTGCTTGTGTGTATAGACCAGTGGATGGGAGGATTGCCTCACTGAGTGTTTATCAAATACTCATGCATCTCAATTTTTTGTTTGTGGTTGCTAGAGTTGAGTCATTAGATTATGGTTAGGATGCTGGTTCTATGATTCATGTTGCTTGGATTGTTGGTTTATGGTTTTGGAATTAATACCGTTTATTTAATAATGGTTATTGGATTATTTGTTATTTATTGGTATTATTTATTTCCATTGTCTTGGTTTGGTTGTGGTTAGATGGCTAGTGGGTATTGGACCACTAGCTTAGATAATTATTATTATTATATTTATATGTTTCAGTTTTATTGTGTTTGTTGTATGGAGATTCTCCATTGCTTATATGTATAGTCCAGTAGATGGGAGGATTGCTTCTATTAGTATTTGTGATGATACTCATACATCTCAATTGTTATTTGTGGTGCAGGTAAATGCAAATTGTGATCATAGAATCAATGAGATGAAAAAGTGGATGTTTTAGTGGCTCGTTTGCTTGGTCTCTGGCTTCTGTTAGGTTGCTAGAGTTGCGTCATTAGGATGATATTAGGATGCTGGTTATTTTCTTTATGACATTGGTGGTTATTGAATATTGATTATTGTTGAATCATTGGTTTATTGGCCATTTAATTTATTGGAGTACCATTGGTTTAATGTTCAGTTAAATCCACTATCTGAGTTGATTGTTGTTAGGATGTTAGTGAGTATGAGATCACTAGATAATTTTGTAAAAAAATTGGTTGGGTTGTTTCAGTTTTGTATTAGAGCCCTTATGGTTCTAGGTTTGGGTTCATTGTGATTTGCGTTGTTGATGTTTAGATTGCATGCTTTGGTTGATCATGTGAGTTAGTCAATTTTGTGTGACATGAAGTCCTAGAACATCATCTTAGAGACAAAGCAAAATGGTTTTTGTGTGTGCATGGGACTAAGCCGTGGAGGGTGAGCAGGCCCATGTTTTGAGGCTTATGAAAAGCCTTCAGGCATGTTAAATCAATCGTTGCAGCATTTGTGGTTTGAGTTCACTGTAGATGGACTGTGTTCCTAGGTTTTTAACACATGAGGTTTGTGTAGATACCTTATTGGTGGGCGGGTTTATGTCCCACGTCTTGAATGATTCTGGAGCAACTCAATGCTTCATTACCCCGGAGTTCGCAGAGAGGCCAAAATGAGAGGAGATCCCAAAGAGCGGTCGGGTGTCGTTCGAGTCGCGGGAGGCGAGATCCTCAGGGTTCTTGGATGGTCAAATGTAATACCCCTGATTTTGATCTAGTATACGGACGGAAGGTCGCGAACGTTGTTGTGCGACCAAGAGTTGGAAAAAAATTCAAAAAGAAAAATTTGATAGGGTCGTTAGTAGACCAAGCCTTATTCGAAGGATTGATCGAAGAAAAACAGTTGAATTGATTTTTTATATCAAAGCGTGAGTGAGTTAAGATTTCTATCGGCTACTGTCAAGTATCGAGAAGGGAAGGAGCAGCTATTAGTAGCAATGGGCAGTAAGGCTACCGGAAGATGATATGCATTCGGTCAAAGGACATGACCGAAACAATTATCGGAAGGGCCAACATTTGGTTGATATGCTATCAACAGCATCAGCGTTAGTTGATCAAAAGACAAGATCCATCAATTATTGAGTGGTTATCAACAAGCTATCAAGTTCAGTCTAGAGGTGCATTTTGATCAAGGGAAATATCAAGTTTGTCGAGGAATATTCATAGTTTGTGGAAGTGACTAGTTTATCATAGAAAAACTAGTTTTACCGAGAAGGAGCTGTTATGGCCGAGATAAGGGAGCGAAGATTGAACGGGTTTGGATACAAAGACAACAATGTTTAGTAAGTGGTTAAGGACAAACCACATTACATGAGTTTAGCCGTAAAAATTGGTCGAAGAACTCTCGATTCAGTTTTGGCCGAGAAACTGCTTTGTCGTGGAGGTGCTTGTGGTGCAAGTAGTTATGTCACCAGCTTGGAGTGTGATGTTCATATATTTGACCATGTTTTCCCTTAGTTTATTCACATCTTTTGCATCTTTTGTTATCCATTTTTACCATTACTGTGTAGCTTTAGGACTAATCATGCATTAGAGTTTAGTTGCATTGCATTTGCATCTTTTCATGCATAAACAGGTGATTTTGGAGCTTAAGGAGCATGGAAGCAATGCTGAGGAGAAGTGAAGCAATCATGAAGGGAAAGCATGAGAGTTAAGGCTGAAGAACCAAGGTCCGGAGTCCAACTCGACCGCACACTCGACCAGGCACTCGACCGTGTGCTGAGGAGGACTCGACCGAGTGGAGAATGCACGAGAGAAGCCAGCTCGACCTGCCACTCGACCGAGCACAGGTCGAGTTGATCGAGCCGTTGACTATTTTGTCTTTTAGTATTTTTAGGGCTTCCACTCCCTCTCCTATATAAAGCCTTGTCCCTGCAGCCACCAAAAGGGTCCAGCTTTTTAGATATTCTCTAAACCTAGTTTTTACCCTTTTTGGGAATTATTCCTTTTGCACTTTTTATTTTTTAGATCTTGTACTTGTTTTAAGGAGAAAAAGACTAAATTCCTCAATATTGTTGGTTTCATAACTTTCTTAATATTGAGAATTCAAGTTTGATTCTTTCTCCAATATTGTAGATCTTTGTTTCATCTTTCTAATGATGCAAGTTTCGTATATTTCTGGGTTTTTGACTTTGTTCATCATGTGTTCTTGTGAGTAGTTCTCTAGGATCTTGAGGATGGGTTAGGCTGGATTGATCTTGTGGTTTATTTGATTTGGTCAAGCTTGATTGTTGTAGATCTCTTCTGGGCTAGATGTTCTTAATGCTGATCCTATATCTGAGAGGGTAGGATTTGATCTCAAGCATATTAGCATCACACCAATGTTTAAGAAGCATAGATAAGGCTAGATCTAGAGCATACCATTAGGCTTGCTAGGAGATTAGAGGTCTTGTTTGGTTTGAGATGTATTGCTTAATGCCTGCTTGTGTAGATTCTTTACTTTGTGAGAACAAGTCTAGAGATGCATAGGTTTGATTGTTTCTTGCCATGAGAGTGGATGAAACTTGTCTTAGAATAATATGTCTAGAGATTAGCTCATGTTCCTTGAGGTTTGTTGACCAAGTTAGATAATCACAATGATTAGTTCAGCCCATGAATCCCTCCTCAGGACCTTCTTTGTTTATTTATTTTTGAGTCTTAATCCTGTTGCTTGCTTGTTGTTTGGTTCGTTTTGCATTGCTCTGTTTTTATTGTATTGTTCTGTTTCTGCGTTTAGTCCAGCTCAACCCTGCACTCGATCTACACTCGATCGAGTGCTGCTCGAGTTCTTCCCCAGAACTTTGTGTTTATGATTTGTGATTGTCTTGTTTCATTCTAGTTGCATTTCTGTTGCATTTACTTAATGTCATGTTCATTACTTGTCTTGCATTAGTTCATTATCAGTAGTTTCTATTTCTGTTCTTGCTTCATTACTGTTACAATCATTTTGTTCCATTTACATTTAGCATCCAGTTCTTGTAGCTTTACTTTCTGCATTTTGCATTTTCTTCTTAGGATTGTTAGTGACAAACATCATTTACATTTGGCCTTACTTAGATTCATATGCATATCTTAATTGTTCACAAACACTCATTTAGGATTGACACCTCTTATACTGCAACTGCATAAGGGGAATTGAAACACCTTACCATCCATCCATTCATATCTCACCATTGCATACATCCATCATCATCATTTCACCACATACAAATAAGCTTGTTTCAATTTGGCGTTGTTGCCCATTTGAGTGTGTTTTGTGACATTTAGGATCCATATTAGTCTAAGATTAAGTTCGTTTATACACTTGTGAAGTTGCTGCACTTGAATCTTCTCTTGCTTGTCAGTGACTGAGTTTCAGGTACCAGCTCGACCATCAGCTCGACCACAGCTCGACCGAGTCGTGATCGAGCACCTGATGGAGTCAGACGCCAGATTTAAATAGACACCACTTCCCAGTCGACTCGACCATCAACTCGAGCATGTGCTCGACCGAGTGTCTGTTCGTGTCAGTCACCATGTTTCAAAGCAGTGAGTTGCGTTATGTACCTATGCACCAGCAACAAAGTTTCCAGACTCAATGGTATCACCCTCCAGCGTTTCAGACCTACCAAGCCCAAGAACCTGACTTAAGAGCTATGATGCAACAACTATTGCTTGGGCAAGCCAATCAGCAGATTGAGGAGGCAAAACAGTTTGAAGAGCTGAACCAAAAATTGACTTCCTATTCTCATAACCTGAGTCACCAGCTTGAGAGTCTGACCTCTTCATTACAGTGCATGGAGAGCTCCATTGCCTCTACTTCAGCTCCTAAACCTTACCAACTTCCTGAACAAGCTATTCAGCAACCAAGGGAGTTCACTGCTAAAGCCATTCACATCCAAGAGGCAGATATCACTGAGGACAGTGACGTTCAAGGTGGGGAGGATTTGTCACTTATGGAAGCCCAGAGTGAAGGTTCTTCAAAGCAGAGTGAAGCAGAGAATCCACTCGACCAGGTGCTCGAGTTCTCACTCGACCAGGTGCTCGAGTTCCCACTCGACCGAGTGCATGATCGAGTGACTGATCGAGTTGAAGACACAGAAGCTGTCAAGCCTGCCAAGTACATTCCTTCAGCTTACAAACCACCTCTACCATTCCTAGGGCGTTTCAAGGCACAAAAGATAAGGTAACTGAGGGAGATCATTGAGAAAAAGGAGAAGATAGCTTTGCAACAAGAGAAAGAGAAAGCTTTCAAAGAAGAGGTTGTCATTGAAAAGAAAGAGGAAGTGATGGCTTTGAAGGAAGAAGTAGTCGTTGAAAAGAAGGAAGTAATGGCCATACAACAGGAGGTTGTCATTGAGAAGAAGGAGGAAGTTAAGGCTTTGCAACAAGAGGAAGTCTTGAAGGAAGTAATGGCTATTCAAGAGATTACCATTGCCTACAAGGAAGAGGAGAGAGGGCTTGACTTGAACAAATTTGTTCAAAATCCTTCCTACAAGGACATGCTACTTGAATTATCCAAGATGAAAACTCAGGAACAAGACATGAAGGACTTAAGAGAGATTGGGGAAGCTGTTATACCAACAAAACTTGAAGATCCAGGATCATTTAATCTACCTTGCTCCATTAGTTACATGCACTTCAACAAATTTTTGTGTGACCTGGGAGCTTCAGTGAGCTTAATGCCATACTCAGTGGCTGAAAAGTTGGGGTATGAATACTTTAAGCCTGTAATCTCTATATTGGCATGGCAGATGGATCCAAGAGGGATGTACTTGGGATAATTGAAAACCTTCCAGTCAAGATAGGAAAGGCAAGAATCCCAACTGATTTTGTGATCATGAACATGGATCAAGAGCCAACAGATCCTCTCATATTGGGGAGACCATTCTTAGCCACAGTTGGAACTGTAATAGATTTTAAGATGGGAACCATCAAACTTCACCTTGCTAAAGACTTCACTATGAAGTTTGACATCAAGAATACTACTCATCAGCCTACTATTGAAGGTCAGCACTTTATGATAGGGAAAAAGGCTAGTTGTGAAGTTTTTGAGGAAGGAGGGAATCCTAGGATTAAAGGTTCAGCCCAAGCTAAGACTGTCCAAGAACTAAAGGGTCCAATTCAAGTGCTAGCTGGTTTAGTGAAGGAACTTCAAGCTCAGCTCAACAAGAAATCTTTGAAGAAGGCAAGACCAAGACTCAAGCTTAAGAAGAAACAAAGTTCAACTGCTAAGGAAGCAGTGATCAAGAAGGAACACAAGGGTTATCAAGTAGAACCAGGGGGACTTCATCACCTCCTTGGTCTCCAACTCAAGCTTGAAAAGCTAGAAGAAGTCAAGCTTAGTGACGTTAAACAAGCTCACTAGGGAGGAAGTCCCTAAGGTATCCCTGTATATATTGCTTTGGAATTTTGGTATTTTGATTTTTGCTTTGGTGTTTTCATGGTCAGGGAAACTAGGGAGTCTGAATAGAAGAGGAAGGGACAGTTAATGGAGATTCGCAGTCCAGCTCGACCCCCCTACTCGAGCACGCACTCGACCGAGTGCAGGTCGATCGCCGTCGTCGAGCTACCCCAACCTCCTTCCCCAAGTCACCAACAAGACCCCAGCTACACTTTTGATAGCATGCAAGAGGATGTGGACAGCTTCTTCTCCAATCCTTGAGGTAACACTATCACCTTTCCCTTGTAAATATCATTGCATTTCATATTTTGTGTTTTGTTTTCTTTTATGTCTTGAATCCTCTTACAAATTTCTATCACACAGAGGACTGTGTGATTTAAGTTTGGGGGAGGGTTTGAGATAGCATTTGACATTGTGTTTTGTGTTCTCATCAAATTTTTAGCATAATCATATTAGTATTTGCATAGCATCTAAGGCATAGAAAAACCCTAAAAATTTGAAATTTTTTTGCAAAAATCTTTATAAAAAAAGAGTGTTCATGTAGTTTGCATTGCATATTAGGATCTTGTTTAGAATGTTTCATGTAGGATTGTATAATATTTTCATTAGGGATCTATGATGAATTTTTCCTTGTTAGCTTGCTTAATTCACTAGACTAGGATCAATGCCCAAGTTAATAGTACTTTAATGCTAGTTGAGTGGTTAAAAGCATAAGATTGAACCAAGTATTGAATTCATGCATTGCATTTGGACTAAATTGAAGCATGTTGTGATTTGATGCCATTTCCTATCTATAAGAACCTAATAATTGAATTTTAATTATCAATGTGTGCATTGCTTTAAACTCATGGATACCATATACATATTTGGATCATCTTTCTCCTTTTACCACTCTTGTTGATCCAAGTAGCTGATTTCACTTTTAAATCAGTTTCCCTACCCCTTAACCAAACCTTCTTTCAAGCCATGTTTATTCTTGTGTGTGTGAGGCCTTTTTGGGGTTGAGCTTGGTAGAAAGTGTTAGGTTTGAGCTGACAAGAGTAAAACCTTGTGTAGTTCTAGTTTGCAATTTTCAAACTAAATAGGACTAGGTGGTTCACTTGTTGGGTTTGGGACTTGGCTGCTATGAAAAGAAAAGAGAAAAAAAAAGAAAGAAAAAAAAAGGGTAGAGTCTTTAGGAAGGGAATGTGTTTAAGAAAAAGCTAAAGTCTAGTGAAAGAATGGGAAGTAAAAATTGTTATCTAAGATGGTTCTAGTTAAAGAAAAGAAAAGAAAGCAAAGAAAAGTCTAGCAAAAAGCTTATATGTCTTAAGAATAAGAAGAAAAGAGAACCATAGCAATCAGTAAGAATCCCCCATTCCACTAGAAAGATCAAATAAGAAACCTCTCCTACGACTTGAAAACCAAAAGAGAAAAGGGTAAAAAAGAAAAGAAGAAGTGAAAGGGTAGCACTAGGATCATTTGGGTTTAGATTGTTAGGATAAACACTTTGGGTACCTTTGGGTAGACAAGGTTTTGTCTTGTATGTGTCTAAGTGCTCTTACCTTTAGCATTCTTCTAAAGCTATATCAATTTTTTATGAGACAACCTTGTTAACTCTAAAAAGAGACAATCATTGTCTCAAAACCTTTATTACCAAGCCAAATGAGTGTAAGCATTGCATAGAATTGATTCATGTTCTTGATTAATGAATGTTAAAGGAAATGGTTGATTTGAATGCATGTGGATAACTAAGGCTCAAATCAGTAAAGGTTGTGATATGCTTTTCTAAAGTCTTTAAGTACAGCTCATTCAACTTGCATCATAGTACTAGTAACTTGGACATTGATTCTAGATGGTCGATTTGCAAGCTTTAGGAGCTGAGATCCCACTTTCAAACCTCACCTACCTTCTTATGTCTTGTTTATTTGCTTGAGGCAAGCAAAGACTAAGTTTGGGGGTGTTGATGTTCATATATTTTACCATGTTTTCCCTTAGTATATTCACATCTTTTGCATCTTTTGTTATCCATTTTTACCATTATTGTGTAGCTTTAGGACTAATCATGCATTAGAGTTTAGTTGCATTGCATTTGCATCTTTTCATGCATAAACAGGTGATTTTGGAGCTTAAGGAGCATGAAAGCAATGATGAGGAGAAGTGAAGCAATCATGAAGGGAAAGCAAGAAAGTTAAGGCTGAAAAACCAAGGTCCGGAGTCCAACTCGACCGCACACTCGACCAGGCACTCGACCGTGTGCTGAGGAGGACTCGACCGAGTGGAGAATGCACGAGAGAAGCCAGCTCGACCTGCCACTCGACCGAGCACAGGTCGAGTTGACCGAGCCGTTGACTATTTTGTCTTTTAGTATTTTTAGGGCTTCCACTCCCTCTCCTATATAAAGCCTTGTACCTGCAGCCACCAAAAGAGTCCAGCTTTTCAGATATTCTCTAAATCTAGTTTTTACCCTTTTTGGGAATTATTCCTTTTGCACTTTTTTAGATCTTGTACTTGTTTTAAGGAGAAAAAGACTAAATTCCTCAATATTGTTGGTTTCATAACTTTCTTAATATTGAGAATTCAAGTTTGATTCTTTCTCCAATATTGTAGATCTTTGTTTCATCTTTCTAATGATGCAAGTTTCGTATATTTCTGGGTTTTTGACTTTGTTCATCATGTGTTCTTGTGAGTAGTTCTCTAGGATCTTGAGGATGGGTTAGGCTGGATTGATCTTGTGGTTTATTTGATTTGGTCAAGCTTGATTGTTGTAGATCTCTTATGGGCTAGATGTTCTTAATGATGATCCTATATCTGAGAGGGTAGGATTTGTGAAACAAGATTATTTGTGTTGTGAATGATGATGTTTATGCAATGATGAGATATGGAATGGATGGGTGTTTCAATTCCCCTTATGCAGTTGCAGTATAAGAGGTGTCAATCCAATCTGAGTGTTGTGATCACTAAGGATGTGTATATTATGCCTAAGTCAAGCCAATATGAAAGGATGTTTGTCACTAACAGTCCTATTATGAAAATGTAAAGTGCAGAAAGTAAACTACAAGAACTAAGTACTAAATGCAAATAAGATAGAATGATGATGAACTAAGAACAGAAACAGAAACTGTAAACACTAGATATGAACTAATGCAAGACAAGTAATGAACTAGATGCTAAGTGAATGCAATGGAAATTAAACAGGAATGAAACAGAAGATAAGACAGGACAACTACAAATCATAAACAAGAAATCTGGGGATGAGCTCGAGCAAGCACTCGACTGAGTGTAGGTCGAGTGAGTGATCGAGTTGGACTTAAACGTGAAAACAGAGCAAGACA
The DNA here is from genome assembly GCA_023657505.1 of Camelina hispida. Taxonomy (NCBI): domain Eukaryota; kingdom Viridiplantae; phylum Streptophyta; class Magnoliopsida; order Brassicales; family Brassicaceae; genus Camelina; species Camelina hispida. The sequence goes on from CP094637.1 coordinate 24,752,359, forward strand.
ATAAAAACAGAGCAATGCAAGAACGAATCAAACAACAAGCAAGCAACAAGATTAAGACTGTAAATTCAATAAACAAAGAAGGTCCTGAGGATGGATTCATGGGATGAACTGATCATTGTGGCTATCTAACTTGGTCAACAAATCTCAAACAAACTTTGAGCTAACCTCTAGACATATTAATCTAAGACAAGTTTCTCCCACTCTCATGGTCAAGAAACAATCAAACCTATGCAATTCTAGACTTGTTCTCACACAGTAAAGAATCTACACAAGCAGGCATTAAGCAATACATCTCAAACCAAACAAGACCTCTAATCTCTTAGCAAGCCTAATGGTAAGCTCTAGATCTAGCCTTATCTATGCTTCCTAAACATTGGTGTGATGTTAAGAAGCTTGAAATCAGACTCTACCCTCTCAGATATAGAATCAGCATTAAGATCATCTAGCCTAGAAGAGATCTACAACAATCAAGCTTGACCAAGTCACATAAACCACAAGATCAATCCTTCCTAACCCATCCTCAAGATCCTAAGAAGACTACTCACAACAAGACATGATCAAACAAATCATAAACCTAGAAAATATTGAAACTTGCATTATTAGAAAGATGAAACAAAGATCTATATTATTGACGAAAGGATCAAACTCAGATTCTTAATATCTTGAAAGTTATTGAACCAACAAAATATAGAATCTAGTCTTCTTTCTTAAGAAAGTACAAGATCTAAAAATATAAAATGCAAAAGGAATAAAGCTAAAAAAGGTAAAAACTAGGTTTAGAAAATATCTAAAAAGCTGGACCCAAAGCTGGACTCAAAGCTGGACTCAAAGCTGGACTCTTTGGTGGCTGCAGGTACAAGGTCTTATATAGGTGGGAAGGTGGAAGCCCTAAAAATAGAAAAAGTCAAAGCAGTCAACGGCTTGGTCAACTCGACCTGTGCTCGGTCGAGCTAGGGGTCGAGCTGGCTTCTCACGTGCAATCTCCACTCGGTCGAGTCCTCCTCAGCACACGGTCGGGTGTCTGGTCGAGTGTGCGGTCGAGTTGGACTCCTGACCTTGTTGTTTCAGCCTTAACTCCCTTGTTTCCTCCTCATGATTGCTCCACATCTCTTCTCCATTGCTTCCATACTCCTTAAGCTCCAAAATCACCTGTTTATGCATGAAAAGATGCAAATGCAATGCAACTAAATCCTAATGCATGATTAGTGCTAAAACTACACAATAATGGTGAAAATGGCTAGCAAAAGATGCAAAAGATGTAAATAAACTAAGGGAGAACAAGGTAAAATATATGAACATCAATTTGATCTCAAGCATCTTAGCATCACACCAATGTTTAAGAAGCATAGATAAGGATAGATCTAGAGCAGACCATTAGGCTTGCTAGGAGATTAGAGGTCTTGTTTGGTTTGAGATGTATTGCTTAATGCCTGCTTGTGTAGATTCTTTACTTTGTGAGAACAAGTCTAGAGATGCATAGGTTTGATTGTTTCTTGCCATGAGAGTGGATGAAACTTGTCTTAGAATAATATGTCTAGAGATTAGCTCATGTTGCTTGAGGTTTGTTGAACAAGTTAGATAATCACAATGATTAGTTCAGCCCATCAATCCCTCCTCAGGACCTTCTTTGTTTATTGATTTTTGAGTCTTAATCCTGTTGCTTGCTTGTTGTTTGATTCGTTTTGCATTGCTCTGTTTTTATTGTGTTGCTCTGTTTCTGCGTTTAGTCCAGCTCGACCCTGCACTCGATCTACACTCGATCGAGTGCTGCTCGGAGTTCTTCCCCAGAACTTTGTGTTTATGATTTTTGATTGTCTTGTTTCATTCTAGTTGCATTTCTGTTGCACTTACTTAGTGTCCTGTTCATTACTTGTCTTGCATTAGTTCATTATCAGTAGTTTCTATTTCTGTTCTTGCTTCATTACTGTTACAATCATTCTGTTCCCTTTACATTTAGCATCCAGTTCTTGTAGCCTTACTTTCTGCATTTTGCATTTTCTTCTTAGGATTGTTAGTGACAAACATCATTTACATTTGGCTTGACTTAGATTCATATGCATATCTTAATTGTTCACAAACACTCATTTAGGATTGACACCTCTTATACTGCAACTGCATAAGGGGAATTGAAACACCTTACCATCCATCCATTCATATCTCACCATTGCATACATCCATCATCATCATTTCACCGCATATAAATTAACCTTGTTTCAGAGTGTGTTGTCCATGTTGTACCACATTCTTGGATGAGGAAGGCGTGTGTTAATCATAACTGGACATAAGCTTGAGTTTAGATAAGTATAAACATGAAACTAGATAAGCTTTTGGATAAAGCATATCTTCCACCTCGTGCTTGGCTTAGCTTGGGCGCTAAGTCTCCTCTCCCTATATAAAGCCACGAGATCCATTCATTATTTCTCATCACCAACCCAAAAATCCCACCTTAGATAGTTAGTTAGACCGATAGCTAGTTCGAGAAGCTTGCGGGGACGAGTCAGGTAGAAATTGGTTGAGTCGAGAGTCATGGACGGGTATCCGGTAAGTAAGTTATGCCCTTAGTTTTTTATTATTCTTAGAATATTTTTTTAAGTTCTTGGTTCAGTCCAAAGCTTAGATCCATTGTTGGAGAAAGCTAATTGGATTGAGTTCAATAGGCGGACAAGGGTAGAATGTCATTTTCTCGACGTTAAGGCCAAAGTGAATACCGAAGCATATGTAGTAGCACATGACTAGGATTTTATTTTGTGTATGAGTTTAGGCTTGAGGTTGCATGTTTATACTTCTGTAAATTATGCATGATAGTTAGATCTACATTTCTACGTGAGATTGATTTGATTGGTTGGTTTAGATCTAGCATATTTGCTTGATTTATTTTAAGATTGTGTTGTTTGTGTGAGGTTTAGGAACTATACTTAGTATGGTTCCAAGATCTATTGTTTGATGTAAGAATTTAATTATCGTAATTGCTTGTGCGGTAAATATTGAGGTTAAGCTATCGTTGGTATAGGCGTTATACTGCTTGGTTGTTCATGGTCAATAATTGGTATTTATTGGCATGATAATTGGGCGTTGTGTATATTTTTGTTTAATTGTTTCATGTTGATTGTTTCATTGTTTGTTTGTTTGTTTGATTGATTGATCGGACGTTCTTAGTTAATCTTGTCATTGCTTGATTGACTTGTGTGTTAGTAGATATAATGCGAGTAGTAATGAGATTACATTAGGCTCGTAGTGAGTAGTGCGGAGTTAGTCATTCTATGGCTAGCAAGTGGCGAGGTCGTGATTTTCCCAACGGCTCAGAGTGGTTCGCTACCACCGGGCACTATTTGATGAAGTAGTAAATTTTGCTGTAAGGAAATAGGTCCCTTGTACACGGTTTTGGGAAGGGATGTGATCCTTCTAGCCTTTGTGGCTAAGGGTCAGAAGACATTGCATTGTGGGAAATCCGAGTCGTATTAATAGTAAAGGCCTTAAGGTTTTGGTAGTGAGTAGTGTGATGTCTGTGGTGCCATGTTATTTGTGTTAGTTAGCTTCCGTTGTGAGTACTTTGTATGGAGTATGATTGCTTGTTTAAGCTTAAGTGTGTGTTGTGTGCTTGATTGTTGTTTTGGAGATTAGGTTTGGGGTCGTTGATTGTTAGAGATCCCGGACTCAATGAGTAATCTTAGATTACTCAAGATTTTACTTTTTTTTTTCAGTTAACCATAGTTGGGAGACTTTTAGGAAAGCACACACGCTAGCTAGGCAGTGTGTAGTTTGTTGCCTTTGTAAAACTAGATTTGTTATTATTGACTCGTTTTGGGCTTTAGGGTCTAGGATCTGAACCCTTTGTAAGTGTTTACAACGATTTAATAAATGAAATGATATTTCTATTAAAAGCCGTGTGTTCCACTCGATATTGGTCTTGTCCGGACTAACACAACTCCCAGACATGGTACAGGTTGAAAAGCCTTAGGCCGTGTTCGAGAGGAACGATACCTGCGGATGGACTGACTAAGGTATTGGATTTATTCTAGTAACCCTAGCCTGATCGTATCACAAAAAAACGCGTCTGATTCGTTCTTAGTCCTAGAACGGTTAGGGGGTGTTACAGCGAGGGGTGTTGATATTCAGATTGTAGGAGAGTCGATGCTAGCAGATTTGATTACCATTCTCGTGGAGTTGTATGATGTTATTTTGGGTATGGATTGGTTACATCGACATAGTGTACATCTAGATTATCATCGGGGTAGAGTGTCAATTGAGCATGCTGAAGGGAAGTTACTATTTCAGGGAGTGAAACCGACTACATAAAGTCTCACGATCTCAGCCATGCAGGCAGGGAAGATGATTGAGAAAGAGCGTGAGGCCTATCTAGTTACAATTTCAAAGCCGGAGTCAGTGGGGAAGTCTACAGTTGGAGGTATTCGGGTTGTTGAGGAGCTTGAGGATGTTTTCCAGTCATTATAGGAGTTTCCACTATCTCGATCTGATCCTTTCACGATTGAGCTGGAACTAGAGACAACGTCGTTATCCAAGGCACCTTACAGGATGTCTCCAACAAATATGACACAGCTGAAGAAGCAACTGGAGGATTTGTTGAGGAAGGGATTCATTCGTCCTAGAATTTCAGCGTGGGATGCATCGGTGTTGTTCGTTAAGAAGAACGAGAGTTTCTCCTTGTATATTGATTATCGGGGTCTGAACGAGGTCACTGTGGAGAACAAGTACCTTCTTCCTAGGATCGATGAGTTGTTAGATCAGTTTAGACTATTTGCTTCTCTTAGATTGATCAGGCGTCGGATTACCATCAGATTTTGATAGATGTGGTAGATGTGAGGAAGACGGCTTTCAGGATGCGGTAGGGGCATTATATGTTCCTGTTGATGCCTTTCAGGTGGACTATAGCACCAGCAACGTTCATGAGGTTGATGAAGAATGTATTTCAGGAGTTTCGGATGTTTCTTTCATTATCTTCATCGATGATATTTTGGTGTACTCCAAGAGTTCGAGGAGCATGTGGTGCATTTTAGAGCAGTATTAGAGAAGCTGCAGGAGCAGAAGCTGTTTGCTAAGTTGAGTAAGCTGCAAGAGCAGAAGCTGTTTGGTTTGGCAAAAACCCTTAACCGTGATATTTAAGCTGGAATTCGACCTAGAGATTTGGGGAGTCTCTTTTGTCGTTTCCAAAGAGAAAGAGAAAAGAAGGAGTTCTTTTGAGTCGTGTGAGCTTTTGGAAGAAATCTTTTGCCTATTATTGAGAGATTGTTCTTGTGGGTGGAGATCTGAGGCTAAAGATGTGGTAGAGGTTTGCTAGGGTTCTATTTTCGTGGGTTTAGTGTCAGAATCTTCCTTAAAAGAGGTGAGTGTATGACCATGACTGATCTAAGCTTGAGTGTAACACCCCGATCGCCACCTCTTAGTGGACCCCATGTCCACTCCCAGTCCATGGGCCCACCTTCGTTAATGGGCTTCACGTCCTCTCACTAGGCCCGTGAGCTCATCCATATCCGACGGTCAATTTTCTACGTACAAGAGGCTTTAAAAGACTTGTTTATCGTCCTACAAATCACCATATGATCTTTCCTTGTATTTTGTCCTCATTCGCACAGTTCCAAAAATCACTTCTCGGAAGGTCACCCATCCTGAAACTACTCCAATATAAGCATGTTTAACTCTGGAGTTCTCTTGGGACACTTGACCGAAAAGATAAGTGCACTTCGGTGACATAGGTGGCCAAATCAAATCTTTTAAACCTCTCCCCAAACCTGCCTGTCACAATTCCCCCACTAACAAACTGCAACGTCCTCGTTGCACACTAAGAACATCACTCCCAATGGTGTGAGCCTACTCGACTCTACACTAATATGGATTCGGCTCTGATACCACTTGTAACGTCCCGACTGTCACCTTTCTTAGTATGCCCCATGTACACTCTCGGCCCATGGCCCCACCTCGCTTAGTGGGCTCCATGACCACTCATGTCATGTGGGCTGAACCATATCCGACGGCCGGTTTGCTACATCTGGGAGGATTTATAGAGTTGTTTACCATCCCTACAAATCACCACATGATCTTTCTTTGTGTTTTGTGCTCACTCGCACAGTTCCGAAAATCACTTCCTACAAGATCACCCATCTTGAAACTACTCCAGCTCAAGCACGCTTAACTCTGGAGTTCTCTCAGTACCTTTGACCAAAACGATAAGTGCAGTTTGGTGAGATAGGTGGCCAAATCACTTATTTTAAACCTCTCCACAAATCGGGGTGTCACATTGAGTCACTTTGTTTTTGGGTTCCATGAGTTGTATGATTGTTTCCCTTGAATATTTGTTTGATTTTTGTATTCTTTGTGGCTTGGTTTCGCTCATGTGGTTGACTTGGACAAGTGAGAGGTGACTGAAATTGGAGATATAGGCTAGTGATCGAAGGAGAACCAATACGAGGATCGCGGGGAGACTCCAAATGTTGATCGACACCTCCATAAATTAGGGTTTTCTGAAATGTCGAGCAGGTGTTGGTCAACACCACTCTGTCAGCACGAAGTTGAAACTTTGTTCCTTGTTCCTGGTTTGATTGTGTTTGTTGTTTGACGTTTAAAGATTCTCAATTGCTTGTGTGTATAGCCCAATAGATGGGAGTATCGTATCACTGAGTATTTGTGGAAATACTCATGCATCTCAATTGTTGTCTGTAGTACAAATAAAGGAAAATGTGATCGTAGAATCAAGATGATGAAGAACTGGATGTTATAGTGGCTCGTTTGATTAGTGTTTGGCATCTGTTAGGTTGCTTGTTGCTAGAGTCGGTCATTATGATGATATTAGAATGTTGGTTATTTGCTTTATAACATTGCTGGTTATTGAATATTAATTATTGTTGAATCGTTATTTAATCTATTGGAGTATTATTAGTTTAATGTTCTATTAATTCTGCTGTCTAAGTGAGTATGGGTCAGGTCATTTCAGAAACAAGGGTTGATTTGACAAGAACGATGCTACACAAGCAACATCAATCCTTCTCTCACATCACAAGACCTCTGATCTCTCTCCTTCTGCTTCACACACCAAAGCCAAGCCAAGCTCTTCTCTATTCTTTCTCACTTGATCTCACAAGAAAACCTCAAATCTCTTTTTCCCTCTTTCTCAAAGGAATGACGACAACCACAGAGGCAACAACATGGCATCGACCTATTTATAAGAAAACCACCGACACAACAACATGAATTAACTCGATCGCGCTAAAAACTGATAGTATCGACAGACACCCACCATTTTTTGGGTTCGGTATGTTACAATAGTTTAAGAAAATAAGTTTCGTTCATATTTGACACGAGCTCCTATCTTAAATTTAAATTAAAAACCCCAATACATGTATGCTATTTATTTTAAAGATTTTAATAAGAGGATTTTTTTTTGACATTATAAGCTGTAATTTCTAGTGAAAATTGTTATTTTGAATGCCAGCTTAGTCCTCAAGTTTAATTAGCTAGTAAAATTTATTTCTAAAAGTGCAATTACATATACCTTTTTTCCTTACTCAAAAAAAGTTGGTCATAATGCCCGAAAAGGAATGATATCTGCATTCCATGTGAATGTATAAGTAGAAAAGTAAAAAAAATAATCATATTAAAGTATTAAACTGTAAATTTTACCCAAATTATACTTTTTGTTTATTGAAATCAAATTATGATTAAGCAAAATTAGATGAAACTTCTAGGCATGTTAGAGTTTAAAATCATATAACTGTTACTTTTATTTAAAAAAATTGTTTGTCAAACAAAATATGTGATTTTAATGATAATTATTATCTTTTTTTTTTGTGCACCCAAACTTAGATTAGAATTAGACGATTACAAGAGCATGAAGCCTAATCGGACACTCCCGAACAGCAAAGTTGAAAGATAAAGCAACTAAAACACAAAGCAAGCATAGAGACACAAGCTTAAACAAACTTGATAGGGCACCAGGAGAAGTATTGAAACCAACTATCACAAGAACACCCATGAAAGAAGTAGCAATCAATACATAAACATCGACTGGAATAGAGATAGTCACCAAACATTGTGACGTTAAAGGATCTGTCTCATACACGGACAAGGACAGGTTGCCGCCGGAGGAGTATCCGGTGAGTAGAGATCGCTGGGACAGAACAGAGGCTGAGCCAACAGAGATAGTTTTTGGCTGAAGGCAAACAGTTAAGGTTACATCAGAGAAGTATCCGATGAACCAATTCCGCCGAAGCTGGGCAGAAACTGAACCAACAACAGTGGTTCTAACCTGGAGACCAACAGAACTAGTCTCAGCTGCAATCAAGGGAGGCCGGAGAAGTATCCGGTAAACTCGGAGAAGTATCCGAGATTTCTAACCTTGCAACAAAATGGTTCAAGCGAATGACCAATCTTAAGCAAAGAGAAGGGTACCCACTGCTGGAGAAACGCAGGTGGAGAGGTTGAGAAGAGGACTGATTCATCAACCGAGCGGAGGAGGAGAAGAGAGAACCGCTCTCCATCGAACTCACTGAGAAGACGGGATCCATAAAACGGCAACGACCGAGGTGAAGTGAACTCGTCGTCTGGCGGATCTGGTGGATCTGGCGGATCCGGAGGAGACAAAAAGCTCACCCGCAGCGCTAGATCTGGTGGCCTTGGACAAGAGGAACCCATTGAAAGAAGGAAAAGCTGAAGCAAAGTCATGGAGACAGAGACAAGCTTCGCCGGTGTCGTAGATCTACCGACGGGAGAAGAAGTGGATCGACTAGACAGCGAGGAGGACAGTGGAAGTACACCGGAGGATGGGAAGGACCATATCGTCGGTGAGCGGCTACCTCGGGCTTCGTGCCTGGGAGAGAAAACTAGGGCGACTCCTTGGTAGTTCGTCTACCAATTACTTAATGATAATTGTTATCTAATAGTTTTATTTTACTAGTTAAATTAAATGGTATTCATAAAGATATTTGTATATTATGAACCGTGCGCTCTAGTTCTATTGTGATGTTCATTACATATATCCTTGACCAAAATAAGTTTACTACAGATAACAAACTTTACAAGGTATACTTTAAATCACAGTTTGACATATATTACTAATTTTTTTAAAAAATCACTTAAAATTCTTACAAACAAATTCTCTAAAAATATAATGTTAGAAATTACTCTAGGTAAAATGAAAAAGAAATGAAAGTCAAATGTAAATTAGTCTTCGTAAAATAAAATTATAAATAGACAACATTATATTCAGTTTTAAACGAATAATAACTTGATAAGGCATTGGCCAAACACATAAATAAAAGATCCATATATAGATAATAACGTGGCGAATTAATAAGAGATTTACTGGCTGTAACTAAGTAATATTGAGTCCATCAAAGTGATAAGAAACCTAATGAGTAGAGACACCCTTTCGTTCCTATATAAACAGACTTTATGCCAACAAACTAGACGCACAAAAAAATGAGGAGGAAGTTGAAATTATATTTGATAGCTAATGAAAGATCCAGGAAAGCAACATTTAAGAAGAGGAAGAAAGGAATAACAAAGAAACTCCACGACTTGACAACTCTATGTGGTGTCCAAGCTTGTGGGGTCATCTACAGTCCTTACCTATCGGTACCAGAGGTTTGGCCGTCAAAAGAAGGTTTAGAAGAGGTGACTTGAAGTTTATGAAGATGCCGGTGGCAGAAAGGAACAAAAAGATGATGAATCAAGAGATCTATTTGAGGGAGATGATTGCCAAAGTAAAAGACCAAGTACAAAACTTGGCTACTGAGAACCGAGAGTTATATGTTAAGCAATTTATGTTTGATTGTCTTGAAGGGAAGATGTCGGAGCATCCTTATGATGCAAAGGACCTTCACGATTTGCATTGTTATATTAATCGTTATATTGGTCAGCTTACTCATGTTGGATTTTATGAGACAAAGCTCACAAGAGAGAGTAAACAATCACTTGGTGATTGAATCCCCCTTACCCACACAAAAGAGAACTCATTTCTAAGGTGAACAAGCCGTCAACTAGTGATGGAATCCACTAGATAAACTAGAGATTAACTACTAAATAAAGAAGAGTTTAGAGTGAATTTAACAAGTATTAGGCTGCCCTTAAGGGCAACCTCTAATACATCACTCTCTAACTAATCTACATTATGATTATTAGTTAAGCATATGTAGTGAGAAGAGAGTAACAAATTAGATAGAGAAAATACTTGTGTTCAATATGTATGTATTACAAAGTAGTGACAAAGCCTTTATATATATAGGCAAGGAAGGACATTTGAATTGTAAACATAAGACAAAGAGTGAAAGTGACATGAGGAGAGAGAGCTTCATGAGCGCCCAAGGAGTGTAGGGACCACTCCCAACGTCTTCATGAGCGCCCGGAGTGAGGGGACCATTGCCAACGTCTCTTTTGCTCACTTGTGTTCTCTTAGGCTCACATGTGACTATTCTTATCCACTTGCACTCTCATTCCTTCATGAGCTTTGATGGGCTTTCTAGACCATTCCTCCTTCTTCTCCTAAGAATAGAATCATCTTGGTCCTTCATTGGACTCAATTCGGCCATTTATGCTATCTTGAAGCCTAGATAAAGCCTTGATGTTCTTGAGTTCTTCTTTGCTTCATTCTTCTTCTTTGATACTTCTTCCATCCTAGATAATACTCCCCCTCAAGCTTAAGTGTAGAGATATTGGAGGTTAAGCTTGGAGAATCACGAGCCTAGTTGAGTGTTACACTTTCTTAAACATTCTCCTCAGGTTCTCCTTTAAGTAGATAAAAACTCAGCCTTGTCTTCTTTATATCCGCCTTAGGTTCTTGTTCTCTTCTTCTTCTCTAATACTCCCCCTCAAGCTTGGGCGGTGGGACCAAAGACCAAGCTTGCAACACATAAAGAACTACCTCATTAAAAACCTTAGCAAAGAAAACCACTTGGGATAAAACTTTGCCAAGGGAAAAAGAGTATAGCCTTCATGGTTGAATGATGTTGCTATGGCCATGGTTTGAATGTGGGATAGCTTTTGCTTCTTGCTTTGAATTCTTCCCATTGCTTCTCTTCTTCTCATCTAGCTTCTAAATGGCCTTCTTTTCTTCAACACCTTCAGCAAAATATGTAAAGAAAGATTTTAAGTATGTTTATCATAAAAAATAACATTAAGCATAGATTGAGACTTGGGAGAAAAACCAAAAAATGAACTAGGTTTTACTAAGTCTAAATTCATTTTAACACATGACTAAAACTCAGATTTCAAACCTGCAAATTCAATTTTAAATCATGCTAAATCTGGTTTAATATTCAGTTTATAAACTCATAATTCAACAAGATAAATTTAGATTTTAATCATGTTTAATTTCTAAATTCAAACTTTTAAACATGACAAATTAAACAATAATAATCTAATTTAATACAAGCCAATTCTCTAAAAACACAACCTAAAAAATGTTCTCTAAATTCAGATTCTAAGCATGACAAATTTACTTCAATGCATGACTAATCTGATTAAAATGTGGTTAATGAATTAGATATATTGAAAGAGTTAAGGGTTTAGAGATAGCCTTTGATCTTCTTGTTGAAATGTGTTGGTTGAGACAATCTTTGCACCACCACTTGAGTTTCTGCCTCATGGGTCTCCTCTTTATGTTTGATGTCTTTTTGATCCCAATCCAACACTCCTTTGAAGCATAATTGCCTCAAACTGCTTTTATCGCTCCATAAGGCTAGTTTACACCTTTCTCCCCCTCAAGATTGGCTTCAATGGTTAATGAGAACCAATCTTGTAGGTTTGTGTAAACCCTACTTCAGCACAAACAATGGACCAGTCATTCCAGTAAGCACTTAAATGTGGCTTACTTTTCTGTTTTCTTCGTGTCCATTGAATGGCCACTCGACCCTCAACTTCTCTCAATGGCCGAGTGCTTCTTCTCAGTCGCGCCAGACTGATATATCTCCACTTAATCGATCATATATCGTGAACGGTTGCTCCGATTGGTATGATCTCACCTCCAGTGGACAGACAACTCAATTTTCTACAATGTTTGTGAAGAACGCGGAAGCTTAATAACAGTGGAAGACCTCCGTAAGTGTCGATCTTTTAGATACTTCGGCAGAGATTTTCTTATTGCCGAGTAGAGTAACTAGAATGAGTTGGCTCCTTCCTCTAAGTGTTTCCATTCCCTTTTAGTCCTTCATGACTTGATTTCTCCTCTTTATGGATCTCTTTGCTTTATCTTGTGTTTCTCATGAGAATGTCCACATAATCTGTGGCCAGTCTAAACTGAAATTTTTCTTCCCTGCTTCCCTAGAAAATCATTAACCAAACTTTCAAAATCAAATTTTCTAAGCAATTCTCTTTCGATAGACAAAATTGCCAAACCACTCAACCTTTCTTGTGACATACTTGAACGAAAGTAAGACTTAATCAACTTCAACTTTGAAAAACTTCTTTCAGCAGATGCAACCAAAACTGGAATCGTCAACAACACTCGATAAGCAATCCATGAGTTCGGATAACAATCTTCAACACTTTTCAAAAAATCCAACACTTCAATCGGATTCTGAACTTCTTTGGGTAAAGCTTCTCTTAGAACTTTTAGTTCAGAAATAAAGATCATTACCAACAACATCTGAGTGCTTTCCATGAGATAAAGAAGCTTCAAGATTGGTAAAAGAAGCCATCAAACTATCATCACTTGCCAACTGTAGCTTTTTCAGATCAAAGAAAAAGCCAAATATTTGTTCATACCTCTCAAACTGTTCAAATCTTCTCTCAAGCGAGTAGAGAGCTTGATCCATGATTTGGATGAAGTAATCAATTCTAAAGCTCTCCTCTGGTGATAGTATAACACTTCCTTCAACGTTTTGTGATTCTTCACCATAGTGTCTTTTTCTTTTAATAACACGCTTTGCTTTTCTCGGAAATACTGCCTCAATATCCATAGATTCTACAATAACTTTAGCTTCTTCTTTTGCTTTCTCAAAACCTGAATCTCTGTACTTTTGAAAAAAGGAAACGAGTCCCTTTAGTTGAGAAATAGCCACATCAATGTCCATGTCTTATGACTGCAAACTCTTACTAACAATGTTAACAACAGATAGAAGATTATACCAAATCACCAAGGCAACCAAGAATTCAAAACTTTCAATTCCATGTGTTTCACTTGTTGCAAGACATTCAGCGTCGCTCTGCTCTTTAGGATCATCACTATTTTTAGCAATGAAAACTAAAGCATCCATAATTTTAGGAGCCTGAAATCTTACCGCCTTAACACTTTCGATATGACTCTCCCAGCGAGTGTTTGATAAAGCCTTAAGTGTCAGTCCACCCACATGATCTTCAAATATTTTCCACCGCTTTTTTGATGAAAAAGAAGCAATAAGTACGCTGAATAATCCCAAAAATGAGATTGCCTTGGAAGAAGTGGTTGCCATATCACAAAGTGCAAGATTAAGACTATGACAACTACATGGTGTATAAAACGCCCTTGGATTCACTTCAAGAAATCTTTTATGTACTCCTTTATGCTTCCTTTTCATATTAGACCCATTGTCATATCCTTGACCCCTCATCAGTTTTCAAGTCAAAAGCAGCCAACACTTCTTGAAGCTCACGAAAAGTCCTTCTCCAGATGTATCATCAACTTTCAAGAATGTCAAGAAAATTCTTCAACCTTAGCCGAAGTTGTTGTAACATCTACACATCAAATTACAACAGTCATTTGCTCATGATGGCTAATATCTGGAGTGCAGTCAAGGATGACAGAAAAATACTTTGCACCTTGAATTTTCTTGATAATCATCGATTTAATCTCATTAGCTAACAAAGCTATCAACTCATTTTGAATTCTGTTGCTCAGAAAATGAACTTGAGATTCACCTTTTTCATATCTTCTCAGATGTTCTATCATCACCGGATCAAAATCAGCAATCATCACAACCTTCTTCTCCAATCTTGTCGTTGCTTCCTCGAAAAGCTAGATTTTGTTTGGCAAGAGTCTTTACCACAGATAAAATCCTAGGCAATACTTGCCTCCAATGAATCCTCTCTTTATTCATTACATCTTGAGCATGTTTATCAAGTGTCTGATTTTTTTGAAGCCTCAGTTCTAGTTCCCTCCACTGTTTCATGCACACAATGTGATCACGGCTAGACTCATGCTCTCTTAGCCTTTTCAAGATATTATTCCAATCACTGAATCCAGTAGAAGCCAATTGACTTTTGTCATTCCGATTGAACAATTTACAGCAAAAGCAAAAGATCTTGTTCACTTTTGAATAAACCAACCAACGACGATCTTGCTTTTGACCTTCACTCATTTGTCTTGAATAGTACACATGCGAGAAATGTCTCTTAACACTATCTTTGGGGAATATATAATCACTTGCCAGTCTTTTTGTTGGACCTTGTATGACCATAAAATCTCTCCATTCATTCTAACCCTTTCCAATACTTTCCCAATTTGCAGGATCATACATATCCGAAAACCCACAGTGCTCTCTGTTCGTTCCAACCCTTGCAGTCTCATTCTCATCATCTTTTCATTCAAGTCTTCCTCATTCACATTTTCTGCTTCTTCTCTTTCAGCCATATTTTCATCCGCTCTATCATCTTCCACAATATCAGGCTGCTCAGCATTAGCTTTTGCAGATTCATCAAAAGTTTCAGATTTTTGAAATACCGAATAATGCATTCGCTTGAGATTTTGTTTGTTCTTCTTCTCTCTTTTTCTTTTTTTTTATGTCCTCCAGATGGTTGGCTTCTTGTGTTGTTCGATGACATGATTCTATAAACTAAAAACGTACGGAACTGATATGAAATTTTAATAACGAATCAACAATTGATTAAGATTTAAGAACTAGATAACAAGAGAAGAAGATCAATAAAGGTAGACATCAATACAATAAAAGTTGAATGTTTCTCTCCAAAGCATGACAAATCAGCATTTTAAACTTTTCTCAGCTTAACACCTCAGTAAAATCTTCAGCCAATGAAAACTTTTCAAATAATACAACTCATCATATGTCAACCTATAATAAGTCTACTTTATTCCGTGTCATTTTTCTCTTAAAACTTTATCTCATTTTGTTGGGCTTATATTAAAATAAATAGGCTTAAAATCACCTATAAAGAATAATGAAATGATGCAAGATGTATTATTGTTCTATCTCCGATGGGAATCGATACAAATCATGATGATCTACGATTATAATGAAAAGGTGTAATCTTAAGGGGAAATGGGAATCTAATCGATCTCAAGAACTAAAGTTGTTGTGTCGAACTCTATTCATCTCTGGAAAAACATTTCACGGACTTTGGAGGGAAGACGAATCTAGATCGGTAAATTTACTAGGGTAGCAAAATTCTGAGATACTTGGGACGAAATGAGGAAAGCACGCGATTCTCTATGTGTATAAGGGATATCTAATAAGAGAAAATAAAACAGGAAGAAACGAAATGATTACAGAAAGAAATTGAGTGTGTGTGAGAGAGAGGAGAAGAGCGAACGAGAGGAGGATGACGACGAAGAAAGAGGAAGGAGAAGATTCTGAGTAGGTTTATTTGAAAGCTGCGGAGGTGAAAATCAATAGAAAGGTTGCAAGTCAACTGCATCAAGCTTCAGAGTTCAAAAGTCAGAACATCCATTGAACCAAGTAGATTAGTCTTGTCGGAAACTAAAATTGCTTCGCAAAGTGTAGGATCGATGAACAATGTACGTTTACTAAGGTTTATTTCAAAATTGCTATGTTTGTTCCTGTTGTTATATATTCGTGAGGCTAATCAAAAATCTGAATACTTTGATGATGGTTTTTTTGGAAAAAGTGTGAAAGCATCGTGACCATTGACAAACAGAGAAGCTATTTTTGCATTTTTACGTATTTGAATACTTTATAGACGGTTTAGTCATCATCCTACTTATCTCGGTAAAACCAAGTTAGAATTGTTTTCTTATGCATCACAAGCCAGTTCTTAATGATTTGACATTAATCTAACTATAAACTAAAATTTGTTAGTATCATCTGTAGAGCAAAGTAAAAAGTAATAACATAGCTGAAGTAGTGAATGTTGTGAGGATTAACTTCGTATGCAGAGTTGAGATACAAAAGGTGACTACATAGCGGAGCTACATAAGTTGAGTGTGTGATAACAGTTTACACTACCAAAAAACTTGGATCAATGACTTTGGATTTCGTAGATTCATAGTTGAAGTCAATATAAAGCTTGTCTTGGTCCCTCCATCTCTTATTAATTTTTCCTAGGTAGCTTATTGGCAATGGTTTCAAACTTTTCAAGAAGAGTATTTCCAGTTTGTTTAGTTCATAAAAACCTATTTTGTCCAGTTGCTTTATGTGATAATGTTGTGGTGATTACTTGAATATTTACAGACTATTGGTTCGGTGGCTAAATCTACGTATACTCAGATACATGAAACTCTGTATTCTACTGTTAAAACTAATGAAATCTGCCAAGTTAATGAGCTCTATAGCCAACAAGGAAGAGTTTATGAAGACAAAAAACCCAAGTATGGCAAAAGAGAATGAGACTCGAATGACTATGTATCTAGCAAAAAGATGTTTTTGAGTTTGAGGAAAAATATTACTTAGATGAAAAAAATAAAAAATGATAAAAGTTGTGAATTGATTCATCTTGTGAATTGGAATCTCTGAACTCATATTCTAAATTGTACTAGCATCTCATATCGTTTAGGTTAGCAACTTGAATCGCTATAAAATTTTTAGAATTGATGAAGCGGTTATCAAAATTGTATGTCTGATTTATTGTTTTGTTTGTATTATATTCTTGGTGAGTTGTTTCCTCTGGTTTTTTCTGATTCTTTCTACAAAATTGTTTGTATATTTTACTTTAAGATTGTTGGATTAAAATAATAATAAAATGTTATGATAAATATAGGGAAAAACAGATAAAAACTTGCACTCAAATTTTAATAATTTTGCTACTTGATATCAAACAACTTATATTGAATTATGATTTAAAAAAAACTATATTTTTGTATCAAATAAAAATTCTAATACAATCTCGCGGCGTAGCGCGGGTATTAACAGTTTACCTTAATAAGGACGATAACCAAGTATAAAAATAGTAACAGCACTCAACGAGAGAGCGAGAGAGATGAGGAATTGAGGATTCTTCAGAAATAAAACTGCAGAAAATTCTGTTTCGTGTGACGACGGTGTGATCAATTTAGAAAACGGTAGAAAAAGAATGTTTACCCTAATTTTATAATGTTTATTCAGTTTTTTAATCTATTGGGCCTAACAATTAAAAGTTATAATGTTTCGTGTGACTTATTCTTTAAAGAATGTGACTATTGGGTCTAACATTAAGGGCTGTAATAAACATTAAGGGCTTAATGTAAGTAAAACTAAAGCTCATCGATTTTTTTCAAAAATATGAGGCCGTAGGCCAAAGTTTCTTTTGTTTCTACTGAGGCACCGCTTTGTGTGGGGTTTTAAGAAAACACTAAATAAAACTTGAGAAACCAATTGAGAGAATTAAGATAAATAAGGTAATGAATTTTATTTCTCCTTAAATACTATATTTATCTGAAGAAAATATTTAAAAACGAATTTAAATAATTTAAAATCATTTCAAACCGAAATAAAATATGTTTAGATAAATATATAATTAAATAAATTCAAACTTGAAATTCAAATTAAACAAAACTTGAAATAAGATGAATTTAAATAATTTAAAAGGTAGAGTTTAGAAGGTAGCCTTTTTAAATTAGAGATATGGTTTGATCATCTTTAGGACCACTCTTGACTTGGTCATGGCTTGAGCCATGTCTTTGAGTTTTGAAACTTTGTGCCTAGAGAATCTTAACTAGTGCACATCCATCAGCTCTTAACTTTTACACTACCACACATGCATTGGAGCTGATTCATCACCTTCCACCAGCTTAATGGCCATTGGTTCTAACTTCCAAGCATTGTGATGTGCCAACAACCTCACCATCTTTAAAGAATGAACCTGCTTGAGATTAAGACAGATTCTAAACAAGAGATGGTGAGAGATTAGAGAATAGAGTATGATGTTCATATATTTTACCATGTTTTCCCTTAGTTTATTCACATCTTTTGCATCTTTCGCTATCCATTTTTACCATTATTGCATAGCTTTAGGACTAATCATGCATTAGAGTATAGTTGCATTGCATTTGCATCTTTTCATGCATAATCAGGTGATTTTGGAGCTTAAGGAGCGTAGAAACAATCCTGAGGAGAAGTGAAGCAATCATGAAGGGAAAGCAAGAGAGTCAAGGCTGAAGAACCAAGGTACAAGGTCCAACTCGACCCCACACTCGACCAGACACTCGACTGTGTGGAGAGATGGACTCGACCGACTGGAACCAGGACGACAGAAGCCAGCTCGACCTGTCACTCGACCGAGCACATGGTCGAGTTGACCGAGCCGTTGACTATTTTGTCTTTTAGTATTTTTAGGGCTTCCACTCCTTTTTGCTATAAACGGTCTTTCTACCCTCAGCCACCAAGGAGTCCAACTTTTTAGAAAGTCAGAAACCTAGTTTTTACCTTTTAGGGAATTATTCCTTTGCCTTTTTATTTTCTTAGATCTTGTACTCTTTTAAGAAAACTCTTAGATTCTTCAATATTGTTGGTTCCATAACTTTCAATATATTAAGAATTTGGGTTTGATTCCTTTTGCAATATTGTAGATCTTGTTCTTATCTTTCATTTGAAGCAAGTTTCGAGATTTTCTGGGTTTATGACTTTGATGTTCATCATGTGTTCTTGTGAGTAGTGGCTTAGAATCGTGAGGATGGATTAGGCTGGGCTTTGCTTGAGGATTATTTGGCTTGATCAAGCTTGTTTGTTAGGATCTCTTCTAGGCTAGATACTCTTAATGTTGATCCTATATCTGATAGGGTAGGATCTGATTTCAAGCATCTTAAGCATCACACCAATGTTTAAGAGGCATAGATAAGGCTAGATCTAGAGCTTACCATCATGCTTACTAAGAGATTAGAGGTTTTGTTTGGTATGAGACATATTGCTTAATGCCTGCTTGTGTGGAATTCTTACTTTGTGAGAACAAGTCTAGAGGATGCATAGGTTTGATTGTTTCTTGCCATGAGAGTGGATTAAACATGTCTTAGATATATATGTCTAGAGATTAGCTCAAGTTGTTTGAGATTTGTTGGTCAAGTTAGATAGCCTCAATCATTAGTCCAGCCCATGAATCCCTCCTCAAGTCCTTCCTTGTTTATTGATTTCTAAGTCTTAATCTTGCTGTTTGATTGTTGTTGGATTCGCTTTGGTATTACTCTGTTTTTATTGCATTGCTCTGTTTTCGGATTTATCCAGCTCGACCCTGCACTCGATCTACACTCGATCGAGTGCTTGCTCAAGTTCATCCCAGAATTCTTGTTTATGTTTTGTGTTTGTCCTGTCTTACTTTCTGTCTCATTCTAGTTGCATTCCAGTAGCTTTCATTTAGTATCTTTTTTTTTTGAATTTAATGTTAAATTATATTCAAAGAAAAATTACAGTTTTACAACTAGTGCAGCAAAAGCTAAAAGTTTTGAACTGGACAGTTTAGAAGTTGAGACAGTATAGCTATAGGTGAAATCTAAAGACATGCTTGTAGCCACACTTGAAAAGCCTCTTCATACCTACGATCGCCCAACCTTCCAATCGCCAAGAGTTGATCCCGTACTTTCATTTAGTATCTTGTTCATTACTTTCTTGCATTAGTTCAGTTCTTGCATTATAATAGTTTCTATTTCTGTTCTAGATTCATAGTTGTTTCATTTACATTTAGCATCTAGTTCCATTAGCTTTTACATTCTGCATTTTATATTTCATCATAGGACTGTTAGTGACAAACATCCTTTGCATTTGGCTTGACTTAGGCATATTAAGTACATCCTTAGTGATTACAGAACACTCAGATTGGATTGACACCTCTTATTCTACAGATCTCTTACATCTTGTTGTTGCAAGCTTGTTCTTGGTCTTGTTGGTATGCCCAAATCCAAGCTTGAGGAGGGGAAAGATCTAGTTCTTGCATCTCCATTTAGCTTAGTCAAATAGATTAAAGCTTGTTCTATAGATGCATCTTTGTAACCAATGGACAAATGGTTGTTCC